>CM038678.1:659396397-659746224 GCA_021605205.1 Aegilops longissima | reverse complement strand
GAGACGGTTACTAGTCCCTGCTCAAGCTTAATCTCTAGGAGAATATAGTGGAACCTGCGCACGCATGCATAACTCATCAATTACATTACTATAACCTCGAATAATAAGGGAAACCGAATATGCACAAGACAGTAACACTCACTTGAAGTTGTAAGGAAAGAGTAATATAGCTTTGTTTTGATTTAATACCAACGATCGTAGCAGGTTGGCCTCGGTATCTTTGGCCTGAAATTCAACTGTATATGCATCTATGAGATTTGTGTTAATGAACCCAATATCACCAATTTGTCTTTTCTTCAATTCGGCGATGTTCAATCTGCATAATATAGTGAGGATAATTATATATACATGCTATGAAAGAGCTGACCTATATATAGAGACTTAATGACAGAAGTAGTACTTACAGATAATAGCAAGTGACCGTTAATTTATTGAGGGTCTGTTGATTGAAAAACTGGAAGAACTCCTCAAATGGAACATTCAACAGATCGATTCCAACGAGGTCGTGCTCCTCTTTAACTCTCAGCGTCAAAGTATTCACCCCCCCAGACTCTCTGTAGGTTTTCATGTACCAATCATGGAATCTTCACATCATCGTTATTAGAGATCTTTCATATTTGACGAGAGGTTTCCCGTAATGGTATTTGTGTTCGTCCACCTCCAAGAAATCATAATGTACATCGTTGGGCAGGTAATCTCCAAGATTGGTATTGGGCAAAATAACCGGATGATTAGCGACGAAATCATTAGACACCTTGAGCGGGGGGCATGATTGGTTCGCTTGTTCGCCGAGATGGGCAATTTTTTTCCCAGTTCATCGTTCTGCTAACCTTTGATCACTGATAGTACTTCCCGACCGCTCCGCTTCGATATATGACCTTTCAATAATGCACTCATAGTTGCCTTTCGGCAGAGACTTTGGTGGTTTCTTCACGGCATCCAGAGTGCGCTTCGCTTTCACCGGATCTATCTTCTCCTCCGGAGGTGGATGTTTCTTTGCTTTCACCCCTTCAAAGAAGTCCCTCACTTGGGTTCGACAGATCTCCGCATTTTCCTCCATGCTCCTCTCGTATGGTTACTTCTCTAGAGGCTTGAGAGATGGACCAAATCTGTATTGCCTCCCGCCTATGGCTGTACTGCTAGACGACGGAGCAGACGGAGGGGCTGCGACTGTCTTCTTTCCTTTCTTACGAGGCATAGGAGAAGGACTACGATACGTCGGAGCAGCCGGAGCAGCGGCGGGTCTCTTCCGCCCTTGCTGACGAGGCGGAGAAGGAGGAGGCTGGCTGCTCGGGCGCGCCAGCGCAGGCGGAGAAGGAGGCGGAGTGCCTCCACACGCTGGAGAAGGAGGCTGAGTGCCCTGGTCACTCGTCGGAGGAGGAGGCGGAGTTCCCTGACTCGCCGGAGGAGGAGGAGGAGGCGGAGGCATCCAGTTCGGAAGGTTGATGAGGTCCTTCCGCCATAGGCATGGAGTTTTCAGAGGAGAACCCAGCCGAGTCTCCCCTTCACCGGTAGGGTGGTCAAGCTCAAGGTCCTCAAATCCCTCAGTTATTTCGTCCACCGTCACCCTAGCATATCCTTCTGGAATTGGACGGCAGTGAAAAGTTGCGTCGTGTTCAGGAGGTCGAACAGAGCCGACAGCCGCCTTGACTTTGAAGTTCTGCCATTGTGTCATAAGGTGGCAATATTGAGACTCCGTGATTGCATCCACGGGGTAGCTAGCAGGTGCCATGAAGACAGGCTCCAGCTGAAGTAGCTCGGTGGAAGCCACGCTGCTTCTCCGCTGAGATGGAGGGATAGCTTCGGCAGGTCTCTTGCTGCGAACTGCTTCTCGTTCCTCTATCGCTTGTACCCTTGCGTGTAGCACCTGCAGTTGGGTCTGCTCCACTTTCTTCCTCCTCCCCTGGCATTTGTAACCGCCTGCGTCCAGAAACCCAGCCTTCCACGAAACGGAGCCTGGCGTGCCTCGTTTCCATCCAGGGTGCTCAGGATTCCCGAGGGCCATTGTGAGCTCGTCGTTCTCTCTGTCTGGAACGAACGTCCCTTGCTGCGCTGCATCGATATACTGCTGAAGCTTCATGAAGGGTATTCGCAGTTGCTCGTTCGTCCAAACGCACTTCCCTATTACAGGGTCCAAGGTTCCGCCAACCTCGAAGAACCAAGTCCGGCAACGGTCTGGCCAGTTCAATGTCTCTGGTTCGACCCATTTATCAACCAGTTCATTCTCAGCCTTGGCCCACAACGGCCGAGCTTTGAGGTAGCCACCTGACGCCATGCGATGGTGAAGCTTCTTCTTCGCAGCATTTTTCTTGTTTGTCGCTGACATCTTCTTACTCTTGTCCGATGTCTTGTGGGCCACAAATGCGGGCCAGTGATTTCTGATCTTCTCATACCGGGCGGTGAATTCTGGTGTCTCTTCTTTGTCGACAAACGATGTTTTCAGCTCATTCTTCCACCTCCTTAATAGTTCTGCCATCTTCTTAAGAGCATGAGACTTGATCAATTGCTCTTTAACTGGCTTCTCCAGATCCTCCTCTGGCGGTAGGGTGAAATTTGCCTTCAGCGCTGTCCAAAGATCATCTTTTTGCATATCGTTGACATAAGACACCTCAGGGTCTTCCTTAGCCGGCTTACACCATTGGTGGATGCTGATCGGGATCTTGCCCCTAACAAGAACCCCGCACTGAGCAGAAAATGCTTCCTTTGTACGGATGGGTTCAACCGGTTGGCCATCACACGCGATTGCTGTGATCTCAAACATTTCATCTGAGCGCAACTTTTTCTTCGGGCCTCGTCTCCTTACCGAAGTTGTGCTCGATCCGGAGGGCTAGAAAAAAGAAGAAAGACGAGAGTTAATTAATATGTGTACATACCAAAATAATGAATGCATCAATTAGCTAGTCAGCACAGGCTTAACTAATATATATACTTGGCTGGACTCTGTTCGGTCACCGGAGCCATCATCACAGTCTCCTTCTTGCAGCGGCATTGGGTCACCGGATCCATCATAATCATGTCTTTCCTCCTCCATTGTTCGATCACCGTAGCCTGCTTCTTCACCCTGTCCTTCCAGACCATCATTGTCCTTAAGATACGACAAGACATCACCTCCGGCTAAGATTATGTCCCCCAACACCTCTTCTGCTACCTCGTCTCGTCCGTGCTCCATTGTTTCTGCAAATATTACAACATGGCAATTGTTATACAAACATGAAGCAGGTGGATATATTAGTGCCAA
Source organism: Aegilops longissima (assembly GCA_021605205.1). NCBI lineage: Eukaryota > Viridiplantae > Streptophyta > Magnoliopsida > Poales > Poaceae > Aegilops > Aegilops longissima. Next base: position 659,742,986 of record CM038678.1, on the reverse strand, counting down.
ACATAGACCTAGCTACCTAATCACAACAAAGGAATCATATTAGTGGCCTCAATGCTTCTCCCGGGTTTGGGGTGGCCTCGGCAACGCTTCAAGGGTTCGGGGTGGCCTCGACGACAACGCTCTTTTAACTTGGTAAATTTGGGTGGCCTCGGCAACGCTTCAAGGGTTCATATGCAAAAGCCATGGATTTCTTCAATACTTTGACACTAGCTGGGCAACCTCTCGACCCCTCGGCCCCTCGACGACCCTCGAACCCTCGACCCTCGGCCCCTCGGCTCCTCGACGACCCTCGAACCCTCGACCCTCGACCCTCGAACCTTCGGCGACCCTCGAACCCTCGACCCTCGGCCCCTCGGCCCCTCGACGACCCTCGAACCCTCGACCCTCGCCCCCTCGAACCCTTGTCGATCCCCTCCCCCCCCCCCAATCATGTCGAAGTTATCGGGGAGGGGGTATATCGACCCCCCTCATGTTGAAGTTATCGAGGAGGGGGTATATCGACAATGACATACCCGATAAAAAATAAGAAGAGGAAGAAGAAGAAAAAAAGAGGAGAAGAAGAAAGGAATAGAGGAGAAGAAGAAAAAAATAGAATTTCTATTTTTTCTTCTTCTCCTCTATTCCTTTCTTCTTCTCCTCTTCTTTTTCTTATTTTTTGCTCTTCTTATTTATTTCTCCTCCTCTTCCTCTCCTCTTCTTCTCCTTTCTTCCTCTTCTTATTTTCCTTTTTCCTCTCCTTCTTTTTCTTCTTCTTCCTTCTTAATATCACTTAGCAACTTTTGCAACGATAGGGGGGGTGCTCCCGTGGTCTAAAATCGGTCTATGCATGATAGAAAATTCTGAAAAAAATAAATCTATGATCCCTCATACATACATACATACAAAAAATACATCTAAAAGAAGAGGAGAAGAAGAAAAAGAGGAGAAGAACAAGAAGAAAAAATAGAAGAAAAAAAGAGGAGAAGAAGAAAAAATAGAAAATTTCTAGGTTTACTTCTTCTCCTCTATTCCTTCTTATTCTCCTTCTTTTTGTCTACTTCATCTTCTTATTTTTTTTCTCCTCTTCTTCTCCTTCTTCTTCTCCTTCTTCCTCTTTTCTTATTTTTCCTTATTTTCCTTCTTCCTCGATGACCCTAACCCTAAATAGTACAACTTCCTCGACGTCCCCACCTCTCTCATGAACAAAAAAAATCTATGAATAAAACAAACATCATATTCTATGAACAAAAAAAACATCATATTTCATCCACATCCATGCATACATCATATATATGATCATCTATGAACAAAAAAAACATCACATTCTATAAAAAAATCATCATATATATGAACAAAAACAGTTATGATAACAAGCATATATATCATCATATATATGAAAAAACAAGGATATATATAAAAAAACAAGCATATATATCATCATATATATGAAAAAAAAGGTCAGGGAGGGCGCCGATCGGACCAAGGTGAGGAGGGGTGCGGCCGGGTCGGCAAGAGGACGGCGACGGGCAGGGGCGCGCTCGGGGCGGCAGGACAAAGGGGCGGGCAGGCGACGGCGACGATGGGGCGGGCCGGGACGGTGCGCGTGCATCGGGTAGGACAGGCGGCGGCGTCGGGCAGGGTTGGCAGCGAGCGCGGCGGGCGAGGGCGCGGGCGACAACGAGGGCGTGGCGAGAGGCGACGACAGCAGCGGCGACGGCGGCGACGACGACGGCGGCGGCGGGCGGCGTTGGGCAACTGGCGGCGTCGATGTCGTCGGCGTCGTTGAGGCGACAACTGCGAGATGAGAAGTAAAATTTTCCTAAGTGTTGGCTTATATAGCCACACCTTTGGTCGGTTGGTAGCACCAACGGGACCAAACTTTTAGTCCGGTTGGTGCCACCAACCGACCAAAGATCTCTTTTCAAGAGCCCAAAGGGCGGGAAACATGGACCTTTGGTCCTGATTGGTGGCACCTTTGGTCCCGGTTGGTGGCACCAACCGGGACTAAAGGGGAGATAGTTCGGTTGGTGCCACCAACGGGACCAAAGGGAACATCGGTTCGGTTGGTGCCACCAACCGGGACTAAAGGTCTTTGGCAAGGGTGCAATGGGAAGTTTAGTCCCACCTCGCTAGTGAGAGAGCTCAAGACCTGCTTATAAGCTCCCGCTTGGCTCAGTGCTGAGCTCCTCTCTAATATGCGTGAAGTACTTGCCTACCCTTGTCTTTGCTATGTTGGGCTGCATCCCGCCCATGTCTGAGATGGGTTTCTAGTCGTATGTAGGCCGTCGGCCCATTAGGTGACATTTTTTATTTTTTCCAGTATTTTTTTTTGAATTATTTATTTTCTTTTGATTTTTGCATTATTTTATTATTATTTTTCTTTTAGGTCAGAATAATTATAATTTTTCTGTTACTCCATTAGTTTCCAAATTTGAATAGTTCAAATTTTAATTCTTTGAAATTTGTGTGAATCACTAATTTGTGAATAACTTCACTATAAAATATATTTTGAGTGATTCTTTTTCCTGCTATTTAATATTACTGCGTTTTATCATTATATTCAAAAGAGATTTTTGTTATTTTAGTTTCTATCAATTTTTGTGAAAATTCTTTTTACTACTAAAGTTTCTAACAAAAATTCTTTACGATAATTCTTTCCGCTTTTCATGTTTTGAACATTAAATACTTTGATAATTTTAGTTGCATAAATTTTATATAGTTTTAGTTTAAAAATACTACAGATTTATAAAATCTTTTAAGTTGATTCCTTTTGCTATTAGAGTTTTATAAAAGTTTTCTAGTTGATTTTCTTTTTGCTACTAAAGAATATTATAGTTTTTTAGTTGATCACAACAGAATATTTAATTGATTATTTTTAGTTCATTCTTTTCGCTATTAGTTGAGAGGGTTATGGGAAAAACTGGATACACTTCATGTACAAAATGGACAATCTCTTTCGAAGTATCAGGGTTTCATACGGAAACTCATCTGTTACAAAAGAGATTTCATTTTTTTAACTTATTTGAACACCAGACTTTTGTGTGTTCAGAATGCACCATTCAAAGCCACATCATCAATTTTCAACCCTTTCTGACTTCATTTGTCATTTTTCATGCATTAACTTATTTTTTGAGCTATAAGACCCTGAAATTGAAAAGCACTACAAATGAACTCTGAAAAGGTTGAAAGTTGTCATGGTGTCATCATTTCACCCACGTAGCATGTGCTAAAAAGTTGAGAGGGTTATGGGAAAAACTGGATACACTTCGTGTACAAAATGGACAATCTCTTTCGAAGTATCAAGGTTTCATATGGAAACTCATCTGTTACAAAGGGATTTCATTTTTTGAACTTATTTGAACTCTAGACTTTTTGTGTGTTAAAAATGCACCATTCATTGCCACATCATCAATTTTCAACCCTTTCTGACTTCATTTGTTATTTTTCATGCATTTACTGATTTTTTTGAGCTATAAGACCCTGAAATTGAAAAGCACTACAAATGAACTCTGAAAAGGTTGAAAGTTGGCATGGTATCATCATTTCACCCACATAGCATGTGCTAAAAAGTTGAGAGGGTTATGGCAAAAACTGGATGCACTTCGTGTACAAAATGGACAATCTCTTTCGAAATATCAAGGTTTCATATGGAAACTCATCTGTTACAAAGGGATTTTATTTTTTTGAACTTATTTGAACTCCAGACTTTTTGTGTGTGCAAAATGCACCATTCAAATCCACATCATTGATTTTCAACCATTTCTGACTTCATTTGTTATTTTTCATGCATTTACTGATTTTTTTGAGCTATAAGACCCTAAAATTGAAAATCATTTCAAATGAACTTTGAAAAGGTTGAAAGTTGGCGTGGTATCATCATTTCACCCACATAGCATGTGCTAAAAAGTTGAGAGGGTTATAGGAAAAACTGGATGCACTTCGTGTACAAAATGGACAATCTCTTTGGAAACTCATCTGTTACAAAGGGATTTCATTTTTTTGATCTTATTTGAACTCCAGACTTTTGTGTGTTCAAAATGCACCATTAAAAGCCACATCATCAATTTTCAACCCTTCGTGACTTCATTTGTTATTTTTCATGCATTTACTGATTTTTTGAGCTATAAGACCCTGATATTGAAAAACATTTCAAATGAACTCTGAAAAGGTTTAAAGTTGGCATGGTATCATCATTTCACCCACATAGCATGTGCTAAAAAGTTGAGAGGGTTATAGGAAAAGCTGGATGCACTTCATGTACAAAATGGACCATCTCTTTCGAAGTATCAGGGGTTCATACGGAAACTCATCTGTTAGAAAGGGATTTCGTTTTTTGAACTTATTTGAACTCCAGACTTTTTGTGTGTTCAAAATGCACCATTCAAAGCCACATCATTGATTTTCAACCCTTTCTGACTTCATTTGTTATTTTTCATGCATTTACTGATTTTTTTCGAGCTATAAGACACTGAAATTGAAAAGCATTTCAAATGAACTCTGAAAAGGTTGAAAGTTGGCATGGTATCATCATTTCACCCACATAGCATGTGCTAAGAAGTTGAGAGGGTTATAGGAAAAACTGGATTCACTTCGTGTACAAAATGAGAATCTGTTTCGAAGTATCAGGGTTTCAAACGGAAACTCATCTGTTACAAAGGGGTTTCATTTCTTTGACATTATTTGAACTCCAGATTTTTTTGTGTGTTCGAAATGCACCATTCAAAGCCACATCATCAATTTTCAACCCTTTCTGACTTCATTTGTTATTTTCATGCATTTACTGATATTTTTGAGTTATAAGACCCTGAAATTGAAAAGCATTTCAAATGAACTCCGAAAAGGTTGAAAGTTGGCATGGCATCATCATTTCACCCACATAGCATGTGCTAAAAAGTTGAGAGGGTTATAGGAAAAACTGGATGCACTTCATGTACAAAATGGACAATCTTGTTCGAAGTATCAGGGTTTCGTACGGAAACTCATGTGTTACAAAGGGATTTCATTTTTCTGAACTTATTTGAACTCCAAACTTTTTGTGTGTTCAAAATGCACCATTCAAAGCCACATCATCAATTTCAACCCTTTCTGACTTCATTTGTTATTTTTCATGCATTTACTGGTTTTTTTTGAGCTATAATACCCTGAAATTGAAAAGCACTACAAATGAGCTCTGAAAAGGTTGAAAGTTGGCATGGTATCATCATTTCACCCACATAGCATGTGCTAAAAAGTTGAGAGGGTTATTGTCGGTGTCAAAACCGGTAGTTAGTCGCCAAGCTTGCCTTCCACGCTAAGGGGAGTCCAATCCGGACATGGGTACAGTCTTCGGCCTTCGTGTCTTCACATCCCATCAGTCCGGCCCATGGATAACAGACCGGACGCCCAAGGACCCCTTAGTACAGTTCTCCCTCAGTCGCCCCTGAACCTGGCTTCAATGACGAGGAGTCCGGCGCGCAGATTGTATTCGGCATTGCAAGGCGGGTTCCCTTCTATCCGAACTCCAAGACAGTCTTCAGATGTGATGATAGTATCCAGAACTGCCACACCATATACAACCGCAGAGAGAATATAAGTCTTTGTAGCACGACATTACGTCTGACCGGTCATAATTTTGAACAGTTTTCGTGTTCATCGCCCCATGTTCCGAGACGTGGTCGCCATTGGCACGTCTTGTCAAAGGAGAGATCGTGTCCCCTTATCGCGGGATTCTCATCAATGCGGGCATGGGTAACCCAACCGTGCCGTTTACATAGGCCTTGGGAATAGGCAAGCTTTCAGGGTAAGTGGGGAGGCGCTTGATATTCGCGGCCTTTATAAGTGGATAAGGATTCCCTTCCTTCACCCACACCCTTTCTCTCCTTTAATCCTTCCGTCTCTGAGCTCATGCGCCCAAGCTTTAGCTTTTCCTTATTCGAGAAAGCACTCCAAACATGTCCGAATCCGGAGCTGGAGGCAAGTGGATGGCCTCCTCCGTTAAGAAGAAGGAAATCATGGAGCTCCGGGAGGCCGGATATCTGGCCAAGGAGATTGCTCACCGACTCCCGTCTAAAGGGCAAATCGTCCCCACTCCAGAGCCCCATGAGAGGGTTGTGTTCCTCACACACTTTGTCCGCGGCCTGGGATTCCCTCTCCACCCGTTCGTCCATGGACTGATGTTTTACTACGGGCTAGACTTTCATGACCAAGCCCCCAATTTCATTCTTAACATCACGACATTCATTGTCGTGTGCGAGGCCTTCCTCTGCATCCCACCTCATTTCGGCCTATGGCTGAAGACCTTTAATGTGAAGCTGAAAGTGGTGAGCGGCCAACAAGCAGAGTGTGGAGGCGCCATGGTGGGTAAGATGCCCAATGTTACCTGGCCCGAAGGCTCCTTTGCAGAAACGGTGAAGGCGTGGTAATCGGAGTGGTTCTACATCACCGAGCCGCGCGACACTGACTGGGCGGCGGCCCCCAAATTCCAATCCGGAATCCCGATGCGGCTCACCTCGTAGCAAGAGAGGGCCCTAACCTGGGGTACCTCGAGCGAGCTGACTGGGCTCCAGACGTGCGTCCAGAACATGATAGACAGGAAAATCAAGCTCGTCAACATGATCCAGGTAATGCTCATTTGTCAGGTTCTTCCGTGCCAACGCCAGACTTGCTATCTGTGGGAGTACGATCCGGCCAAGCACCAGACGCTACTAGAGCTCTTCGGCATGATGCACGAAGACATCTGGAAAGTGCTCTTCAAGGCCGGTGAGACACCACCGCCCACAACCGAGGATCACGGGCTCAGCCTAAAACGCCAGGCTAATTCGGTAAGTTGTTTCATGTTTTCAAGGCATACCCTTTACTAGCATATTTTGAGGAAAAAGCCTAAGCCTTCCTATCCATGTTTTCAGGCCTGGATCGAGGTAGCAGAGGGGATTAACTGTCCAGCTCCGCTGCCCGAACGCCCCGAATTTCCATTACTGACGAAAATGCTGTTTCCAGCCCCTTATGAGGTGCCGGAGAAGACGGCCAAGAAAGTGGCCAAAGGGGCCCTCACCGAAAAGGCGCTCCAGACGTGATGTCCGAAGACGAGACTCACTCTTCGTCCGTCGAGGATGATGACGAGGAGGAGGAAGAGGAAGATGACTCCCCACCCGAGGTGGGGAGGAAGAAGAGAACGACCTCCATGAATCTGGAGGCGAAGGCAACCAAGAGGGGGAAAGGCTTCCCCGCGGATAACTCTGTGTGGGATGTCGATAGCAGTCCGGAGCGGCCTTCCCGGGCCAAGCCTCGGGCCGCATCGTAAGTATCAAAAATCTTTATGCACGCCCGAACATCCGTCCTTTCTGTCTTGCAATATTGATATGTTGGAATCATGTTATTGCAGTCCGGATCGGGACAGTTCTCCGCGATCTTCATCAGAAGGTTCGCTGGACCCCAAGGAGAGGGCCAGCATGTCACCGCCCCCCGCTTACTCCCCTTCGGCCAAGGGTGATGACAATGAGGCATCCCAAAAGGCCTCCTCCGACCGGGGGAAGGCTCCGGAGATCGTCAGGGTGGCGCCCCAGGATGACTCCCGGGCCGCCAGATATGTGGGGGAAAAAGCCCCTACGGAGACGGATGGTGCAGGCCGAGTTCTACTCGACCCTCAACCTGATTCTATTCCAGAGACCTATACGGCTCCAGAAACCGGCAAACGGCTTTTCCCAAAAAGAGGGGGTGTGCTACCGTTGACCTCTGTCCAACCAGATGCGCCGGATCGTCTACTGGAAACGCTTCAAGGCGCCTCCATTGTGGATGAGCACCGTGCCCATATGGGTACGGTGATTGAAAGGGTTCTGTCTGCCAAAAATGGACTGACCGAAGCCTGCGCTAGCCTTCTAGCAGGATTTGAGGTGAGCAATGTAACTTTAAGAAGAATATCACAGTGTAGACAGTAGCCCCTGATGCTCTGTTCGATGTCCGGAAAGAAAAAGCCGAACAGAGGATCAAAAATAATTTTCGCAGGAGTCTAACATAAGCTATCTATGTGAATAAGCAGGCCTCATTGCGGGCTGCTACCGCTCAAACCGCGGAGGTCTCCGGACTAAAGCAGAAACTGGAGCGGGCCGAGGAAGAGCTCGGCCTTGTGAAGAAGCAGCTGGAGGATAGCCAAGGTATGCAGTAACCTGTGTGTATATTGAAGAATAAATGGTTCAAGCTGACTAAAGTGTCATGAGCTTTACTAGGGGCCTCGACCGAGGTGGCGGCCCTCAAAAAGGCATTAGCCAAGGCCGAAGAGAAAGCGGCCAAGGAACGTGCCGCACGCAAGAAGCACGAGGACGGGGTCAGCAAGATTCAGCAAGAGCTCCAAGACGCCGTCAAGAAGTACGAGTCCTTGGAGTGTGATTCTAAGGCACAAGAATCCGAACTTGCTAAGGCCCGCAAGAGCGCGCAAGATGCCCGAGCCGAAGCCCAGAGCGCCCTCCAGGAAATCCAGGCAGCGAAGGTTGCGGCGGGTAAGGCTGTCACTATGCAAGGCGAGTATGCAAAGGAAACGGTCCTTGAACTTATCCGAACTTGTGTTTTCCAGGGGCCTTTATAGATCTGCCGCGCAGCGTATCGGATGCTGCCGAGTTCTACCGGAGCAAAGAAGGGATGTATACGGAGAAGTTGTTCTGGTCTCAATATCTTGGACCAGAACAACCAGTTGAAACAGCTGGTCGAGCTGCACAAGTTGGCCGAGTTAGCCATGAAGGACCTGATAGTCCAGCTCTGTCCTGCTGATCCCGTGCCCGGCAGCTACTTTGGACTTTTGAATCGGCTTATGAGTGCCTGTCCATGGCTTGAAGTCGTCAAGCGGTCGGTCTGCATCAAGGGTGCACGGATGGCATTCACGCGTGTCAAGACGCACTGGGTGAAGATGGATGCCAAGAAGTTGATGACCGAAGGGCCACCTGAGGGCAAGGAGCATCGGCGACCCGAGCTGTATTCCGACGGTGTCCTGGAGGGATCCTGCCTTGTGGCAGAGCAATGTGCGAAGGACGTGGTTTTCCCATGAAAACATTCGGGTTGTCCTATAATATGAAACAAGATTGGTATGTAATATGATGCTTGTGATTAAATTTTACCTCCTGTGCGGGCGTTTATTAACATCTGAGGGTTGACCAGTCGTTGGCTTCTGCCCCCACGTAGATAGTACGGGGGTGTTCGGGATAAATCTAAACACTCTTTACTCCACATTCTGGTCCTTAACGGAGGTGTTTAGCGCAACGAACAAGCAATCAGACTATGCGGCCTTTATTACCCTCACTTAGCCATAGGAGTTTGACCATGAAAATTTTGGTGAAGCCCCAGGTGTTCGGAAGGCCGAACTAGGGGCGTTATATACGCCTAATCGGAGAAAACCGATTCCTCGCATAAAGCGGAAAAATCTCTAGGGATTTGAGACCTCTCGAACAGCTGACCAGCTCTCCCCACATCATGACAGTTAGTTTTCAGCTTTCTCTACTGAGGTGCTCATCCGGACGAACCGGGACACAATCGCAGTAGTTCTCCCTTTACTACCCCAGCCGTTATAGTGGAACGTAAGGTAGCAAACACAGGAGCCGGGCAACCCAACTATTGACCAAAGACATGATTCGGAGCTGATGCATATAATGTTATAAGTTCGGGGTGCCGAACTGTACTGTAAAAGTGTTCGGACTTTTGTTGCCGTAATGCGGGGCGCGGTGAAGCCCCTGGCGCAGTAATACGTACCAGAATGTACACGTGCAACGAGTGATAAATACAAAGGAAAAAAGAGGAAGATTAAATAAAAACTGACGCTGCCCTTTTTTTATAATGTGATTGATACGTCGAGGCGTATTTGTTCATGTAATGTGGTAAGCAAAAAAGGCTATTTAACATGCCAAGACCAAGTGCGAGCTGCGTGCAGGTATGTAAAACAGGTATAGCAATCGTTAACGGAGGCCACCTGGGGGTTCCCTTGTGGGCCAAAGCTCCTTGCCTCCTTGGTGTGTCCGACAAACGGGTTGTCAGAAGAAACCTTGAAAAGAGAGAATGGACCTGAAATGGAAAATAAAAGGTACGCGAATCCTGGGTCGGTCGAGCCGTACTGTGGATTGCGAGCTAGCTATGCCTCCCTCCATATTTTTTGGGCGCATAATTATGTACCCGTGGGATGGAGGCCGAATTGCTAATCAAGCTCTTTACGAGCCGAGCTGTCCTGTTGCAGTGTAGTCTGGACCATCTTAACGATGTCCGAGGGCTCAGCAGCCGGATTATAGTTCTGCTTGAGAAGGTCGTTCTGTTCCTCTGCTGCTAGGGCGGCTGGGTGCTCCTCAGTACGGAGGGAGCATTCCGTGTTTCCTTTGACTATTATGACGCCGCGTGGACCGGTCATCTTGAGCTTGAGATAAGCATTGTGTGGCACTGCATTGAATCTAGCAAACGCGGTTCGTCCGAGCAGTGCGTGATAGCCGCTGCAGAAGGGGACGATATCGAAGATTAACTCTTCGCTTCGAAGTTGTCCAGAGAACCGAAGACCACCTCCAGCGTTATTGAGCCCATGCAACGGGCCTCTATGCCTGGTATGACTCCTTTAAAGGTAGTCTTTGTGGGTTTGATTCATGAGGGATTAATACCCATCTTCCGCATTGTATCCTGATAGAGCAGGTTGAGGCTGCTACCACCGTCCATTAGGACTCGTGTTAGGTGAAATTTGTTGATGATTGGGTCGAGGACCAGTGCGGCCGAACCGCCATGGCTGATACTAGTTGGATGATCTCGACGATCGAAGGTGATCGGGAATGACGACCACGGATTGAATTTTGGGGCAACTGGCTCTACCGCGTAGACGTCCCTGAGTGCTCGCTTGCGCTCCTTTTTGGGGATGTGTGTAGCATATATCATGTTCACCGTTTTGACTTGAGGGGGAAATTTATTCTGCCGCCCAGTGTTCGGCTGCCGGGGCTCTTCGTCGTCGTCCTTGCTTTGTGATCCCATTTCCTTGCTCTCGGTATTTGACTTGCTGGCTTGCTTGAAAACCCGGCAATCTCTGTTGGTATGATTGGCTTGTTTGCCTGGGGTGCCATGTATCTGGCACGGACGATCGAGTATGCGGTCCAAGCTGGATGGTCCCTCACTGTTCCTTTTATAAGGTCTTTTTCGCTGGCCAGGCTTGGAGCCACTGAATCCGGCGTGAACTGCAGTGTCATCGGTATTATCGCCATTACTTCGGCGTTTGTGTGTATTGCGCCGGGTCTTGCCGGTGCTGTTTTTGGCCTCAGAGGGGCCTGCCTCGTTGGCTGTGTTTTTACTACGAGCCAACCAACTATCTTCACCCGCGCAAAAGCGGGTCATGAGTGCCGTGAGGGCTGCCATAGACTTCGGCTTTTCTTGGCCGAGGTGGCGGGCGAGCCATTCGTCAGGGAAGCTGTGTTTGAAGGCTGCTAGGGCTTCGGCATCCGGACAGTCAACGATCTGGTTCTTTTTGGTTAGAAACCTATTCCAGAATTTTCTGGCTGATTCCCAGGTTGTTTGACTATATGACTTAAGTCATCGGCATCTGGTGGCCGGACATAAGTACCTTGGAAGTTGTCAAAAAAAGCTTCTTCCAAGTGCTCTCAGCTGGCGATGGAATTTTCTGGCAGGCTATTTAGCCAGTGTCTAGCTGGCCCTTTTAATTTTAGTGGGAGGTATTTGATGGCGTGGAGGTCGTCTCCTCGGGCCATATGGATGTGGAGAATAAAATCTTCGATCCATACTGCGGGATCGGTTGTTTTGTCGTTTGATTCGATATTGACGGGCTTGACCCCTCGGGGAATTCGTGATCCAGTACTTCATCTGTGATGCAGAGAGGGTGTGCGGCACCTCTATATCGGGCCGCGTCGCGGCGCACCTCCGATGGAGTCCGTCTGCGGTTATCGGCCCGGGCGTGACTAGGTTTGTCACGTCCAAATAGGTAGCCGTCATCCCGAGTCGAGAAGCGTCCTCGCGATCCGTAAATTGATGTGGTGTGTCCTGCTCTACTGTCCAGGTCCTACCGAAGATCGTATGTATGGTCTCGAGCTGTTCTGTCTCTTTTTTTACGAGGCAGTGGGGCGGGCTGTTGTTCGGCCTGAATTGCCATTTTATCCCGACCACGTGGTGGTCGATCCGCCGCACTATCCCGACCACGTGGTGGTCGTTCCGCATTGCGCGAGGGAGGTATGGGCTCTGGTGCCTCCTCATCGAACTGAGGTAGCAGTTTGCACTTTGGGTAACTCTTGGCTGGGCGCTTGAGGCCGTATTCTTCGGCTGCCAGGACATCAGTCCATCTATTAATGAGTAGGTCTTGATTGGCTTGAAGCTGCTGCTGCTTTTTCTTTAGGCTTCTTGCAATAGCTATTAGCTAGCGCTTGAAGCGCTCCTACTGGAGGGGTGCCTCAGGCATGATGAAATCCTTGCTGCCGAGGCTCTCCTCATCCTCGGAGAGTGGACGATAACTATCGTCATCCGGGTCACTGGGAATGGCCTGATTATCAGGGTTAACTTGCCCGTTGCCTTGTTCCTCCTGTTCGGATGCTACTACAGCAGGGTCTTCATTGTTTTCGGCGTCGTCCGGAGCACTATTTTCTCTGGTGCCAGTGTTGCCATCTTTTGAGCGACGTGGCTTAGAACGGCGTATAGCGCGCCGATGCTTGGACTGTGTCTCAGAATTTTTATTCACGACTGGATCTTCTTTGTCATCGTCGCTAGCTTTTTTAGGTGTGTCAACCATGTACACATCGTAAGAAGAGGTGGCCGTCCAACGTCCAGTGAATGGCGGGTCTTGGCCTTGCTCCTTGTCGGCATCGTCGTCCATACCATCGATGTCTTCGGAGCCATAATCAAGCTCGTCGGTTAAGTCCTCGACGGTGGCTATGAAGTGGGTGGCGGGTGGGAAGCGAAATTCCCCATCGTCGGCTTCTAGTTCGAACCGGACATAGTTCGGCTGTGAGTCCCCCGCCAAGGACAAGTTTTTTAATGAACTTAGAACGTCGCCCAAGGGCGAGTGTTGGAAGATATCTGCGGCACTGAACTCGAAGATCGATAACCGATCCAGCTCTACGCCCGCAGGCATGCGTGGTTCGGAACTTATAGCCGGAGAAGAGTCTGGAATTCCGTAGATGCAGATATTCCCGGGTGTTGAGTCTGTGTGCGGCTCCATCGCCGCGGACTCTGTGGCTTCGGGTGGTGCAATCAGCTACGGATCTAAGGCCGTACCAGTTACCGAAACCATCTCCTGGATCTGGTCCAACGGCAGATTTAAGTCATGTTCGTCGGAGCGAGGGGGAGCGATCGCTGCGGTCTCAAATCCATTGAAGATCAAGTCTCCACGGATATCTGCAACATAGTTCAAGATTCCAAATCTGACCTGGTGGCCAGGGGCGTAGCTATCGATCTGCTCTAGATGGCCAAGCGAGTTGGCCCGCAGTACGAAGCCGCCGAATACGAAAACCTGTCCGGGGAGGAAGGTTTCTCCTTGGACAACGTCACTATAGACGATCGAAGGGGCCATCAAACCCTTCGTCGATGGCACAGTGCAACTCTCGAAGAAAGCACCAATGTCGGTGTCAAAATCGGCGGATCTTGGGTAGGGGGTCCCGAAATGTGCGTCTAATGTCGATGGTTGCAGGAGACAGGGGACACGATGTTTACCTAGGTTCGGGCCCTCTCTATGGAGGTAATGCCCTACTTCCTGCTTGATTGATTTTGATGAATATGAGTATTACGAGAGTTGATCTACCACGAGATCATAATGGCTAAACCCTAGAAGTCTAGCCTATATGACTATGGTAATGAGTATATCCTTTCCGGACTACACGGTTTATATAGACACCGGGGGAATCTAGGGTTACATAGAGTCGGTTACATAAGAAGGAATCTTCATAGTTAGTCGCCAAGCTTGCCTTCCACGCCAAGGAGAGTCCAATCCGGACACGGGTACAGTCTTCGGCCTTCGTGTCTTCACAGCCCATCAGTCCGCCCATGGATAACAGGCGGGCCCGAGGACCCTTAGTCCAGACTCCTCGCTTATAGGAAAACTGGATGCACCGTGTACAAAATGGACAATCTCTTTCAAGTATCGGGGTTTCATACGGAAACTCATCTGTTACAAAGGATTTCATTTTTGAACTTATTTGAACTCGGACTTTTGTGTGTTGAAATGCACCATTCAAAGCCACATCATCAATTTTCAACCCTTTCTGACTTCATTTGTTATTTTTCATGCATTTACTACTTTTTTTGAGCTATAAGACCCTGAAATTGAAAAGAATTTCAAATGAACTCTAAAAAGGTTGAAGTGGTATCATCATTTCACCCACATAGCATGTGCTGAAAAGTTAAGAGGGTTATAGGAAAAACTGGATGCACTTCATGTACAAAATGGACAATCTCTTTCAAAGTATCAGGGTTTCATACGGAAACTCATCTGTTACAAAGGGATTTCATTTCTTCGAACTTATTTGAACTCCAGACTTCTTGTGTGTTCAAAATGCACCATTCAAAGCCACATCATCAATTTTCAAGACTTCATTTGTTATTTTTCATGCATTTACTAATTTTTTTGAGCTATAAGACCCTGAAATTGAAAAGCATTTCAAAAGAACTCTGAAAAGGTTGAAAGTTGGCATGGTATCATCATTTCACCCACATAGCATGCGCTAAAAAGTTGAGAGGGTTATAGGGAAAACTGGATGCACTTCATGTACAAAATGGACAATCTCTTTCGAAGTATCAGGGTTTCATACGGAAACTCATCTATTACATAGGGATTTCATATTTTTGAACTTATTGGAACTCCAGACTTTTTGTGTGTTCAAAATGGACCATTGAAAGCCACATCATCAATTTTCAACCCTTTCTGACTTCATTTGTTATTTTTCATGCATTTACTGATTTTTTGAGCTATAAGACCCTGAAATTGAAAAGCATTTCAAATGAACTCTGAAAAGGTTGAAAGTTGGCATGGTATCATCATTTCACCCACATAGCATGTGCTAAAAAGTTGAGAGGGTTAGGGCATGGACAACACATAAAACCATTCTGCTTGTTTGCCTCAGCCACTTCGAGAAAATTATGCAGACCCTTAATGTACTCGGAGGTGTGTCTGTCACCCTACATCCATTGCCGGTTCATCTGCGTGCATTATATATAATTATGTGTGTCAAAAACCATTACAGATTCACATGGATAGATAAGTGACCAAATTAATAGTAGTTCATAATCACATTAAAACCAAAGTACATACAGAGTTCAAATTGAACAACATATAGCTCTCTAGAGCATCTAGTTAAACCATACATTGAAACTATGTAAAACCTTTCAATGCAACAACAAATGCGATCATAATCAAAACCAAGGTAACAATTTATCCAACGGCATAATGATACCAAGCCTCGGTATGAGTGTCATATTTTATAATCTTTCTAATCTTCAACCGCATTGCATCCTTCTTGATCTTGTGATCATCGACGACATCCGCAACATGCAACTCCAATATCATCTTCTCCTCCTCAATTTTTTTTATTTTTTCCTTCAAGTAATTGTTTTCTTCTTCAACTAAATTTAACCTCTCGACAATAGGGTCGGTTGGAATTTCCGGTTCAACCACCTCCTAGATAAATAAAATATATGTCACGTTGATCGGCATAATTTTCATAAACAATAAATGAACCAAATAGTTATAAAAAGATAATATATACCACATCTGAATCACAGACAAGACGAGGGCCGACGGGGTTGGATACCAAAACCATCGCACTACATAATAACAAGGAATAATAAAAGTAGGAAAATTAGACAAGTATCTATCTGAAGTAAGAATTTTTTTTTCTTTCAGAAAGAAGATAAGAGCAAGAGGCTCACCATGGTGGTGCCGGCGACGAGATCGGCGCGGGCGATCGACGGCGGTGAAGACGGGGACGGGACGTGATAGACCGCTAAACCTAGACAAATCTCGGGGAAAATGGAGCTCGGAGGTCGAGCTTCGAGAGGAGAAAGCTTAACTAGTGTGGCTCGGGCATTTCATCAAACACCTCATGTGCATAGGAGGTGAGCTAGAGCACCCAAATGCCCTACCCTCGCCGGCCAAAAAAACAGAGCACTGTGGAGTGCTCTGCTGCGGCGAGGGGGTATATATAGGCAACTCATTTGTCCTGGTTCATGGCTGGAACCGGGACTAAAGCTCCCCCTTCTGTCCCGGTTCTTGGGACGAACCGGGACCAATGTATGTGGGCCAGGAGCGAGGACCACTGGTCCCGGTTCGTGCCAAGAACCGGGACAAATGGGTCCAGACGAACCGGGACCAATGCCCACGAGCCCCCCTGGGTGCACGAACCGGGACATATGCCCCCATGGGTCCCGGTTCATGACTGAACCGGGACTAATGGGCTGGCCAGGCCCAAACCAAAGCCCTGTTTTCTACTGGTGATAACACGCAAAGCTAAGACGACAACGATGTGTGCAAATCCTAATCATATACGGTTGTTTCCAGAATATGGAAATATCTAGAAGTTACATGCATACATATTAACTTCATGTGCAAGGCATGGTTGACAAATAAAAGCAGTCATATGGAGTAGCACGGACAAGCTCGAACACAGAAAGGTGAAATCTGAGCACATACATGACTATCCAATACTCAGCACCGACCAAACACATTTAGCAAGTACTACCTCCATTCCTAAATATAAGAGCGCGATGAAGATGATCTTGACCATGGTGAAGAGCAGGAAGCTGTAGATGATGAGGGAGACGACGCCCGACACGCGTCCTCGTGCCCGATGCCGTACTTGAAGGTGTGTTGGAGAAGATGTAGAGCGGCGATGTCCCGAGGTCAGCGTAGAGGATCCCCATGCACTGGAAGCCCAGCCGCAGCGTCCTCACCCAGTTGTCCTGTTGGCAGGTGTAACATTTCAAGTATGAAAGCTTAGACTTGGATCAAGATATTAACTATTCTTTCATGCATATGCAGGTGCATACTGCAGACTACAGTACAACACCAACTTGACACCCGAGTACAACAGGTTAATTGGTTATCATAGCACAACAGGTTAATTGGTTCAGGACACCCCAGATGCGTAGTAGTTAACACATGGAGCTTCGTCGTTCATCCTTATCCTAGTAGAAACCATCGGCTGAAACCAATCAAGAAGTTAGTGGTCCATGATTCAAACTCTGGCACTCAAGTGTCTGTCCACCTAGAATCTATGTTCGGATGCTTAGTTTCACCACCCAAAACTATTTGTTGTGGAAGAAATCAGCATCTACCAGCACCATCTATCTGCTGAAATGTGCATCTACTACAGCTTCCAATTGAACAGTTTGTATGGACACGAAAGATAACAGTGATCGCCAAACTGTTGCCAAGTTTGATCGATCTACTTTCCATCCACTGATTATTAACCACAAGCATCCACAGTAGCTAGCTAGCTACGTACCTACGAAGGAAAAATCCAACTAGCTAGCTACGCACCTACAGTGGAAGGATTCGCTGGAAATGGGTAAAGAGGGGGCGAGATTGACCTTGCAATCGAACTTGCCCTTCCACAGGCCTTTGCTCCGCAGGCCCGGGAGGCCCTTGCTCCACGAGGTGGCCGCCTGCATCTCCACTGGCGGAGGATGAATCTCTCACGCGGAAGGGGGGGATGGCGATCGAGGAGACGAACGACGAGAGAGACGACGAGGATTTAGCTCCTCCTCCTTGGATATTAACTACTTGCACCGGCGTCCCGTGACGGAGGTCCATGGCAGCCTTCCTCACTCCACATGTGTGCCTCCGACGAGGCATAGGACGGCGTGCTGGATATGGGATCTGGCCGCCGCAGGCCTAGGTGCTACTGAGTGTAGGGGAGAAGGGGAGGTGGGGAGGGTGGGGCATCGGGCGTGTGGGAGGGGAGGGAGCGTAGGCCGGTGGCGATGCGTAAGGTCGTCGGCGAGTTGGGTGGCAGCGCCGAGGCGGGTGGGTGGGAGGGGAGGAAGGATTGAACCGGGGAGGCGGTCTGGTTTGGGAAATCGGCAACGGCGCGCGGGAGGTGTGGAGGGAGGAGGAGCGGGCGGAGCAGGAGGGCGTGGGGGAGGCCATGGACGGCGGCGTTCCCCGCTGGAGGGAGGTGGCGGCGGCGATCTCTTTCTCGATCTGGAGGTAGCTGGAGGAAGGAAGGAGACGAGCTCTCTCTGGATCTAGAATGGATGGATGGATTGGGATAAAAGGAGACGGGGGGTGGATGCAAAATGACCACGAGGACAAAGCTAGGGTTGGTCTGGGAGGGTTGATGACTACCGTTGGATCCTTGAGCATCCGACGGTGTATGATCCATGATCCACGTGATATGCCCATGGACCAATCAGAATGCAGCAAACAATTTAAAGACCTTATGACCATCTAAATTGGTCGTAATCAAAGATAAGTTTTTCAAAAAAAAGCATTTTCATTTTCCAGTGCTCAAAATGAGTTTTTTTTGTAAAAGACCTACCAAATATTTGTTCCAATGATATCATACTTTGCACAAGTTTACATCTTAGGTTGGTAAAGAATATTGACAGAGGGAGTTTTTTTGCATGAAAAATCCATTTTTCATTTTTCGAGTGTCCAAAATGAGTTTTTTCTGAACGGCCAACCATATATTTGTTGCAAAATTGGACCAAATCATTTTTGTAAAATACTAGGCCATATTTAATGCACAATTGACCAAATGGTTGGGTGTCAAAAGCTTGTATCCACCTCTCGTGAAAAAGACAAATTTCCGCCGATTCAGTAGGAAGCAGGTCAAATTTGTACTGCAGCTACCTCATAGTTTCCTCTTTATTTTTTCCAAAAATCATTTACAGGTACTTAAGTATCTATTTAATTAGAGAAACACCAAAAAAATTACAAGATTCAACCACTAGCTAGGAACGGTCATTCCCGCCATTTTGACCGCATTTTGAAACGCACATAAAAAAATAAAAAAATAAAAAATTTGGCAAACCTTTACATTGTGTCATTATATGTGACTAAGGTACGAGGAAAAATAATAAACTTGTAATACGACAATTATTTTTAAAAAGTGTTCTCAGAAATGAGCTATCTGAAAGTGCGTTATATCGACTAGAGGGGGGTGAATAGGCGATTTTTAGAGAATTTTACAAATTCTTCACTGAGGAATTTGCTGGTGAGGAAATTCCTTAGCGAAGAAATACATGCAGCGGAATAAGTACTCAGAAGTAAGCATAGCAGATTACAGGCATAGTCATCATGATGAAATGAAGACAATCACAGATCTGCAAGCGAATCACAGGATAAAACAAGATGAAGACAAACAGACTGAAGAAATTGAACTAAGGAAATAGAGAAAGTCTTCAGTCAAAGTCTTCAAACACAGATATGACAAACACTCAACATAGTTATAAGGAAATGAAAGGGTTGAGGAAATAGAACCAGTTAGGTTGGTGAAGACAATGATTTGGTAGACCAGTTCCAACTGCTGTCTCTCGGTTATACGTCTGGTTGGAGCGGTGAGTATTTAAACTCGAGGACACGCAGTCCCGGACACCCGATCACCGAGCATGCAGCTCAGACACCCAGTCCTCACCGTATTCTCCTTGAACTAAGGTCACGCAGACCTCGCCCAATCACTCGTGGTAAGTCTTGAGCGACTTCCAAACCTTCACATACTTGGTCACTCGGCGATCCACAATTCCTCTTGGATGCTCTAGACCGTGACGCCTAACCGTCTGGAAGAAGCACAGTCTTCAAAGGTAAAAAGCGTCGGATCCACGCAGGATCAATTTCTTTAGTGATGCTCAATCACTTTGGGTTTGTTGGGGTTTGGTTTTTGGGTTTTTCCTCACTTGATGATTTTCGCTCAAAGTCCTCAGAGGATGGGTTGCTCTCAAATGACAAGTGTCAAGTTCTCTCGGAGCAGCCAACCAACTAGTGGTTGTAGGGGGCGGCTATTTTATAGCCTAGGGAGCAGCCCGACATGATAAGACATAAATGCCCTTCAATGATATGACCGTTAGGTGGATAAGATATTTTGGAACAGCTGGCGCAAGAGACAAGAACGGTCGGAAATTTGAATATCAAATTCCTCAGGGCTATCATGTTCCTCATTGTGTAGGCAATTCACACTGGCGAATTCCTAACTCCTCAGTCAGAACAAATTCCTCAGCGACCAGAAGAGCTTCGTCTCATCCATCAAGAAATTGACTGAACTGTATGAGATTTCAAAAGCTTCACTCAAGGAATTGGTAGGTGTAGGATTTTGAGTTGAGCATCAAATGGAAATTTTCCTTAGTATTTCCTCGACCCCTTTAACAAAGACGGTGTTTCCTATGACTCAAGAAAGAGAAAATGAAACTACGAAAACAAAAGTCTTCACGCTTCATGTTCCTCAAATGAATACCAAGTCTTCAAGGTCACACCAATTTCTTCACTTTCAAAGTCTTCGAAAGTCTTCGAATATCAAAGTCTTCATTGAAGAACTTCATTTTAGGGTCGACTTTTACTGTAATTATCAAAACTCCTCATAGACTTATAGGCTGTGTACACTCACACAAGCAAGATCAGTTACTTAACCTATAAGTCTTCAATACACCAAAATCACTAAGGGCACTAGATGCACTTACAATCTCCCCTTTTGGTGATTGATGACAACATAGGTTAAGTTTTCAACGGGATAAATATATGAAGTGAAAATACTGATAATGAGGATTTTGATTGCAAGATATAGAAGAACTCCCCCTGAAGATGTGCATAGTGAGGAATTTGCTTTTGAGGCAATGCACATTTGAAGAATTGAATCATGGAGATCTCCCCCTATATCTTGTAATTCATACACGCATTTGACATATAATATGAGGAATTTGAAATGCATGATGAAATATGGTGCTTGATGGTATTCAGAGCATGCAAAATAATGCATAAAGAGTATCAGAGCCCAATGCGATTTGAAGATTTTCAACGAGCTCATGAGGATCAGAGCATAACAAATATCAAAACTACTGTAGTCAGAGCATAGAGCAAAAGCATAATGCATCAAAAGTATCAAAGCACCATCGGGTTTAAGATTACAACTCGATCCAATAAAAGGTTTCAGAAGAACGAGAGTTGTAACTTAATAAAATACTGTATATAGACAAAACGAGACCCGCTTGAAGACTAACTCAAATTTCTCCCCCTTTGTCATCGAATGACCAAAAGGATCGAAACTGAGGACTAACGCTCTTGAGGAATGTCAAGTTGAAGAAGGAGCGCCAGCATTGTCGGGGTTGTTCGTTGAAGTAGGACCAGCAGCAGTGTCTTCCAAATCTTCATTTTCATCAGTGTCGCGAGATGAAGAATAGGAGCTGGCCACCAAGGAAGGAACTTTGACTTTCTTGAATTTCTTCGGAGGAGGTGCAGACCAGTCAAATTCTTCCTTGAGTCCCATTTATTGCAGTTCTTCTTCATTATAGACATGTGAAAGAACAGCCCAGGTGCGCTTGAAGGTTTCATGAAGGTAGTAGTGGTTTTTCTTCACTGCATTGTGAGTTGAGGTCATGTTGTAAAGAAGAGTACCAAACTGACGTTTGACCCACTTATGATTGCGATTAACCTTCTGATGAAGACTGAGGAGTAACTCACGATCAGTCATCACCCTGGGTGCAGTTCCTTGAGGATTTTGCTTGACAGTGGTATTAGCTGCAGAGTCATGTGTGGCAGAGTCATCATTGGTGGAGTAGGATGCTGCTTTGTGAAACTGTCCATCCAATGGACGAATGCCTTCATCTATCACAGCAGTAGCCTTTCCCTTTTCATCAGCTGAGGTAATTGGCCGTTTGAGGACTTCAATCGGGGGCAGGTAGCTGCAGTGGTTCAACGTATCAGCCTTGTAATTCAGTGAAGATCTTGACCTGATGAATCTCATAATCCAAGGTGCATAAGGCTTCAGCTCAAAAGGTGACATGGCAATGTTAGCCAGAGTCCTCATGAAGAAATCATGGAAATTGACGGGAACGCCATGGATGATGTTGAAAAGCATATTCTTCATGATGCCAACGACTTCTTCATCATTCGAGTCGTGGCCCTTGATAGGACTCATAGTCTTCGTCAGAATTCGATAGACTGTTCGAGGCACATATAATAATTCCTTGACGAGGAATTTGGTTCTTGGTGCTTGCCTTGGCTTCAAAGGCTTCATCAGCACTTGCATATAGTGATTTGAAAGTTCCTTTTCTTCATAGATGCGACGTGCACCATCAATCGGAGGACTGAGTGGGAGGGCACGAAGCAATTCACTTGCTGGTGCCTTGTAGTGAGTGTTTTCGGTCATCCAATCCAAGACCCATGAATGTACATCTTCAGCGTCTCCGGTGATGTGTAGGGTTGCATAGAACTGAAGAATTAGCTCTTCGTTCCAATCACAAATATCAGTGCAGAAGTTTAGAAGTCCTGCGTCGTGAAGAACACTGAGGACTGGCTCAAAGCCTGACAGCGACTCCATATCCACATGAGGAATATGAGCATGATCGAAGATTTTGTCCTTGTTGAAAAGCACTGAGGAATAGAAGTTGGCTTGGCTGGCAGTCCAGAAGCGTCTCTTCCTAATTCGAGCAGAATCATAAGGATTATATTCAGTGAAGAACACGTGCTCGGCAAAGAAATCTTCAGCCTTGAACTTCTGCTTGGTTGAGAACGGATTCTTTTGCTTGGGCAGAGGGGTGTCAGTGAGTTGCATCACCACCTCAGGAATCGTAAGTTCAGGTTCTTCAGCCTGAGGAATTTCTTGGTCCTCAACTTGTGCAGTCTGAGGATTAGTAGCAGCAGCAGTTTCATCAGCACTAGTGGCTGGAATTTCTTCATGCACAGAACCAGCGGGTTGATTTTCTTCAGAGTCTATTTGGACGATGCATGTGGGAGTGAGGAACTTGTTGAAGCGGGGTGAAGAGAGGAGTATTGGGATGCTGACTCTCCCAAAAGTCATCATTGATCACTGGAGTGGTGCATCCAATATCCACATCTTCATTTTCAATTTCCTCAGCACCAGCTTGAGGAATTTCATGGTCGATGAGGAA
Source organism: Aegilops longissima (assembly GCA_021605205.1). Taxonomy (NCBI): domain Eukaryota; kingdom Viridiplantae; phylum Streptophyta; class Magnoliopsida; order Poales; family Poaceae; genus Aegilops; species Aegilops longissima. Next base: position 659,719,991 of record CM038678.1, on the reverse strand, counting down.
ATAACTGGGGTTGAAGGATTGCTTCCACTTCAATTTCTTCATCAATTTTCTCGATGAAGCAGCAGATTGATGTTCTTCATCGATCCGTTGGGATCTCATATTCTTCTCCAAAAGGAACTACTTCCTTTGATGGTATGGAGGAAATTGGAATAGCATCAATTGGGTTTTCAATGGAGCTGGTCATTGGCTTCATTTCTTCGCAGCGAAGAATCGACGCGGTGATGCTTTCCTTTTCTTCACAAAGCAGCTCGTTCCAGCCTTGGTTTTCTTCACATCGAGCAGATGGAAGAATTGGAGTTGGAATTGGCGCAGGAGGAGCTGAGGAATTTGGTGCAGTTTCTTCAGAGCAACCGATACAATTCCCTGTCTTGAGCAATTTCTTCAGCGCACCACTAGTGGGTGCCCCGGCAATTTCTTCGGTGGCTGGGATGGGATCATCAGCCACGAATCAGCATTTTCTTCAGAGGCTGAGCAGAGGCTTCAGCGGTGCTGGCATTTTCTTCATTAGGCTGAGCGAGGCTTCACCGAGGATTTTCATGTTGCATTGCGGCAGCAATAGTTAGAATTTCTTCGTCGAGGTTGATTGAATCTGGTCTTGACTCCTTGCGGTCAGCATAGTGGGTATCAAACTTTTGCTGAGGCTTTGAATTTCAGTTTGGACTTGGAGAAGTTCCTCGGTGTCATCTTGACAACGTTTTCTTGAGAACTTCTCCTTCCTATATTGAGCCTTTTGATTTCCCTCGCCTTCTCAAACTTCCATTTTCTTCAGCTATGAAGTGAGTCGATGCATGACTTTGACCATGTGTCGAGATGAAGATCAAAGGAGGGTGTTGGGATCCTTGTGCCGAGATCAATAAAGTCGAGGACTTTCTTGGATCCAATAGCATGGCACAGATGTACTTTTGGCTCTAGCGGCCCTAACTTGGCGGTCTCGATGATTTCTTCAAGTTCTTCATCGATGCCTCATCATCGATGGCACGTGGACTACAAGCTGTTTCTTCCTTGGCTAGGCCGAGGACCACGCCCAACTATTGCTTTTGTCTTCAGCAGAGCGGGCCGATGAAGAATTGGGGCAGCCGAGGAACTTGCAGAGATGCTCGAGGCAATTGAGAAACCAGCAGTCCTTTGATATGTAGCTAGGTGCACAGGAACCGAAGGTTTGGGACGGAGCAGTTGAGGACTTTGATGGAACAGCAGCAGTGTGAGGAATTGGCTTGGATGGTGCTGCTGAGGAACTTGGCCGTGAGGGCGCAGATGATGAAGCACTTGGCTTATTAGCAGACTTCTTTTGCATTGATTTCCTCGGTTTGACCGAGACCTCAGTGGCAGCAGCAGCGGCAGAATCCTCATTGAATTTCTTCACTGCTTCCTTTGCTTGCTTTGCCAATTTTGCTTGGCGTTTAGCCCATTCATCAGGAAAGTCCTCACCGCGTTTGACGCTAGTGGGATCAGCTATTTGGCCAGGTGCCAAAGGAGCTCTTGGGCATGGAGGATTCAAAGCGAATTTCTTCATGTACTTAGGAGTTACATATCTGTATTCCTTCCATTCCCGTGCCCATCTCCGTTCAATCTTCTGAATACGCACCTTGCGTTGATTTTTGCTTTCCTCATCTGGTGTACAGTAGTCAGCATATATTTCCTCAGGGATTTCAAATGCTGTCATGACCTCAGGTTTCTTTCCTCCCTTCTGCGGCTTCTTGCCATCTGCCATTTTCTTCAGGTGAGGAAATTGAACAATTGAGTTCTCTGAAGAAGTGTGCAGTTTTTCTTCGAGGAACGCTGCAAATGAGTTAAGTTGATGAGAACCTAGGGATTCAGCAGCGGACATTTGTACCTGTGAACAGAGTATAGGTGCGAGGAATTTGGAGAGGTCATATGCGTTCTCAGAAGGTTTTTCAAAAAGAACAAGTTTTGAGGATTTTGACCAGATGAGCCTTGAAGAATTTCAATAAGCGTTCTTTGTCTTAGGTTCCAGAGTTGTATAGATCGAAGATCCACACAATTGAGGAATCTTGAAGAAAATCATTGCTTAGAGAAACGAGTCAAGAGATTTGAGGTGTTCATATGTGTGAAGATTTGAAGAATAAACACCTTTGAAGAATTTGAAGAAAGTTTGAGAATCAAAGTGAGTAATAAAAGTAACTTTTAATTTACTCAAGTGAAGAACACGATTTAACTGAGATGAACAGTTGAGAAGTTCGTCTGTTCAGATCTTCCCGCCCTAACTTGGCAGAGGAAATCAGCTACGGCGACGGCGGAGTGAAGATTTTCCACGGTCGGTAGAGTACGTCGGCGAAGAGGTCAAGGCAGTGAAGCTTTTCCTCACCGGCGACGATGGAGTAGCGGCGGCGCTAGGGTTTTGAGGAGCTCGAGCGGGAGAGAGGTCGAGCGGAGTAAAAGAGTGAGGAAGGGAGAGAGGGGTATTTATAGACACGGTGAAAACGGATCGTCCGAAGATTTAGGACGAACATGCCCCTGACCGCTTCCCTTCTCACGACATGTGTCACCCACGTACTGTGTTAGTGGAGATCGTGTACGATCGTGGGTGAATAAAATAATGCATCGTGGGATGCGGAACGGTTTGAGCGGTAAATGTGAAGTTTGGATAAGATTCGTTTTAAAAGTTCCGTTCGCAATTTCTTCAGCTGCCAAGGACACAGTGAAGAATTTGAACGAGTTTCAAAGTAGAACGCACATGAAGAATTTGTGAATAGATTGGGTTGAGTATAGCATAGAGGGGGAAGGGTCCGATCACATTCACTTAGCAGAAAAAACGACTTGAAGAATTAGCCATAAGTGAATGCTGTAGAGGACATAAATCCATATATATATATATATAGCCAATGAAGAAAGACGACGGAAATAGTGAAGAATTTGCAAAGTTGAAGAATTTTGAAAAACTGAAGAATTTCAAAACTGAGGAAAAACTCAAATTGAAGATTTTCAACTTTGGTGGTGGCGTAACCCACCGTATAAGAATGATGATTTCAGACACCGCGTACAATTGTCGTAGGGTTCTGAGAATCAAATTCTTCATTAATTTCTTCACACTTAGAGTGTTATTCTTCATTGATTGAAGAAAACTTTTCTTCGTGTGTTGCACATCTAAGTCATCAATTTTGCATAAGTGTTAGGATGTGTGTCCTTTTCAAAGAACGTTCGAAGATTCTAAGATATTTAGCTCACACCGCAACTTGCTAAATCTCTTCTCATCCAAGGGCTTAGTGAAGATATCAGCTAGCTGTTCTTCAGTCTTCAGATGCTCGATGGAGATGTCGCCCTTCAACACATGATCATGAAGAAAATGATGACGAATTTGAATGTGCTTTGTCTTGAGTGCTGAACTGGGTTGTGAGCAATTTTGATGGCACTCTCATTGTCACAAGAGAGAGGCACATTCTTCACGTTGATGCCATAGTTCTTGAGGGTTTGCTTCATCCATAGTAATTGAGCACAACACGAGCCAGCAGCAATGTATTCAGCTTCCGCGATGGACGGTGATACGATTCTGTTTCTTCGAGGACCAATGGACCAAAGATCGTCCGAGGAAATGACAAGTACCAGATGTTGACTTGCGGTCCACACGATCACCAGCATAGTCGAGTCATAATATCCAATGAGATCAAAAGTAGAGCCCTTGGGGTACCATAATCCTAGTGTTGGTGTGTGAGCTAGATATCGAAGAATATGCTTCACAGCCTTATGGTGTGATTCCTTGGTGTAGCTTGAAATCGGGCACACATGCAAACACTAAGCATTATATCTGGCCTAGATGCACATAAGTACAATAAAGAACCAATCATGGAGCGGTATACCTTGTGATCAAGTCAATACCATTTTCATCGATTGCATAGATGGCCATTTGTGGGCATAGGAATTTTGACGCCTTTGCAATCTTGCATGCGAATTTCTTGAGGACATCTTTGAGGTATTTCTCCGAGATATGAATATGCCATTGTGTTGTTGATGAATTTGAAGACCTAAGAAGAATTTCAACTCTCCCATCATAGACATTTGATATTCTTCACTCATCATATAGGAAAATTCATCACTATAACGTTGGTCAGTACAGCCAAAGATAATAGCATCAACATATATTTGGCACACAAACAGTTCACCATCATAAGATTTAGTAAAGAGAGCAGGGTCGAGTGAACCGGGTGTGAAGCCATTCTTCACGAAGAATTCCTTCAATGTATCATACCACGCCGAGGGGCTTGCTTGAGGCCATAGAGGGCCTTATTTAGTCTCAAGACTTTGTCGAGGATTCTTTGGATCTTCAAAACACGGGGTTGAGCAACATATACTTCTTCCTCAAGCTTACCATTGAGGAATGCACTTTTCACATCCATTTGATATAAAGTGATATTGTGATGGTTAGCATAGGCGAGTAATATGCGAATAGACTCAAGTCTAGCGACAGGTGCAAAAGTTTCATCGAAGTCAATTCCTTCAACCTGCGTGTAACCTTGAGCTACTAGTCGTGCCTTATTCCTCACCACAAGACCATTTTCATCTTGCTTGTTGCGGTAGATCCACTTTGTGCCAATGATATTATGCTTGCGAGGATCTGGACGTTTGACCAGTTCCCAGACATTGTTGAGCTCGAACTGATGTAATTCTTCTTGCATGGCCTGAATCCACTCCGGCTCCAGAAATGCTTCATCTACCTTAGTGGGTTCTGTGATAGAGACAAAAGCATAGTGCCCACAAAAGTTAGATAAATGTGAAGCTTTTGAGCGAGTGAGAGGACCTGGCGCTTCAATGTCATCGATGATCTTGTCAACTTGCACTTCTTTTGCAACGCGAGGATGAGCTGGTTGTCGTTGAGGAATTTGATCATTTTCCTCAGCACCATTTTCTTCAGCATTATCTTCAGGTGCATCAGCTCGACGTTCTTCGCGTACAGGAATGAATTCTTCAGCAGTTTCTTCAGTAGGAATGACATCCTCAGTTGCCTTGAACCTGATAGAATCCTCAGGTGCTGGTTCGTCTAACATGAAGGTAGGTGCTCTCTTTGCGAGCCATTAGTTTCATCGAACCGCACATCTACAAAGTGTCAACAATCTTGTGAAGTGCGATGTTGAAGACTCTGTAGGTGTGCGAGTCCTTTCCGTAACCAAGCATAAAACCTTCATGTGCTTTGATTGCAAATTTAGAGGTGTGGTGAGGATCTCTAATCCAGCATTTAGCATCAAGACTTTGAAATAACTTACATTGGGTTTCTTATCGTAAGGAGTTCATAGGCAGTCTTTTGAAGAATTTGTGAAGATATACTCTGATGATGATGGCACGCAGTGTCAATTGCTTCAATCCGAAACGACTAGGCGTTTTGTATTCATCAAGCATAGTGCGAGCCATCTCAATAAGAGTTCTGTTCTTGCGCTCCACGACACCATTTTGCTGAGGAGTATAGGGAGCAGATAACTCATGAGTAATACCAAGTTCATCAAGATAATCCTCAAGTCCGGAATTCTTGAACTCAGTTCCATTGTCACTCCTGATGTGCTTGATCTTCACACCAAAGTTGGTTGAAGCCCTCGAGGAAAATCGTTTGAAGATTTCCTGCACTTGATTTTTGTAAGTAACAATGTGTACCCATGTGTAACGAGAGTAATCATCAACAATAACAAAGCCATATAGTGATGCTTCATTAACGACAGCTGAGTAATGATTGGGACCAAAGAGGTCCATGTGAAGCAATTCGAAGGGACGAGTAGTGGTCATGATAGTCTTCGCTGGATGCTTGGCCTTGGTCATTTTTCCAGCTTCACAGGCTCCGCATAAGTGATCCTTGAGGAATTTGACATTCTCAATGCCAATGACATGTTTCTTCTTCGCAAGCGTGTGCAAATTCCTCATGCCTGCATGACCAAGTCGTCGATGCCATAGCCAGCCTTCTGAAGCTTTTGCAAGTAGGCACACGGCTGGTTGTGGTCCTGTAGAGAAGTCAACAATATACAAGTCTCCTCTCCTAAAGCCTTCGAAGACTTTGGAATTGTCAGCTTCCATAATCACAACACAACGATACTTGCCAAAAATAACTACCATATCAAGATCACAAAGCATTGAGACTGACATTAGGTTATATCCTAAAGACTCAACAAGCATGACTTTGTCCATGTGCATGTCCTTAGAGATAGCAACCTTACCAAGTCCCAATACCTGAATTTTGCCTTTGTCAGCAAAGATGATATGCTTCAGATGTGACGGTGATAAGGGAGCATCCATCAATAGATTCTTGTCACCAGTCATGTGATTTGTACATCCACTATCGAGAACCCACTCAGTGGCTTTGGGTTGATCATCCTGCAGATGAATTAGTACAACTTACGATCTCATATACTTCATTAGTGAAGAATATGATATCAAGTTCATCAGATGAATTTCATCAGTCAGTATTCAGATAAGCAGTATGAGGACGTGTGAAATGAAAGTTCATTTCATCGTGATTAGCCTGCGTCCTTTCAGGCAATTTTGTCAGGCCCCCAGCAAATTCTTCAGACGTTAAGGCACGTCTGGAGACCTGACCCTGCAGAAGAGATTAGTTCTTTTTCTTCACCACCCACATCTGAAAGGGTGGCAAAGAGTTCATCATTCTGCGAGCACCATATGAGAATGGTGGCATAGAGGCCAAACCATTTCGTTTCACATAAGAGGGGTTAGGGTAAGCATATGAATAAGCAGAGAAATTCTTCGAGGACTTATGAACATATTGGTTTGAAGAATAATGCACATATTCATAGCCCTTAGCTCTACCCTGCGAAACAGAGTTATTAGCACAATGATAATCATATGAGGACTTTGATCCTTTTGAGGAATTTGATCCATGTGAGGAATTTGGTCCGTATGAGGACTTGGATCCATATGAAGAATTTTGTCCATATGAAGAATTTGATCTGGGGTTCCTTTTCTTCACAGGTGGTGTCATGAGGACATTCACCTGAAGACTTTCAAGACATTTCTTGGGAACCCAGATTTTTTTCATAGGGGGACCGCTCCTGCAGTTAGTGCCAACATATCTAGCAAATACTTCACCATTCTGATTTTTGAACAGTTTATAGTTTGAGTCAAATGACTCATCATCAGAATGAGGAAATTCACATGTAAAGCCAGATAAGGTGTATGGATCAACTGGAGGTCCCTTTGCAGCAACCCATGAGGTTTTGGGATACTGCTCAGGCTTCCAGTATGTTCCGTCAGCATTGAGTTTCCTCTCAAAGGCAATACCCTCTTTCCTAGGGTTCCTGTTAAGGATCTGCTTTTTAAGCACATCACAAAGAGTCTGATGCCCTTTGAGGCTTTTGTACATGCCTGTCATGTACAATTCCTTCAGTCCTGCATCGTCAGTGATACTAGCAATGTCCTCAGGTGAGGAATTAGTGATAGCAGAGGCAGGTGAAGAATTTGTAACAGTTGAAGCATTTGAACATTCAGGTGAAGAATTAGCAGATTCACGTTCAATGCACTTTAAGCATGGAGGAACAAATTCTTCTTGAGAAGCGCTGATTTGTTGAGCAAGTAATGAATCGCGCTCCTTCTGAAGATCCTCATAACTCGCCCTTAGCTTCTCAAGATCTTGCTTTCTTTGAAGAAATTCATAAGAAAGTTTCTCATGATCAGATAAGAGAGTGTTATGATGACCTTGAAGGCTGTCAAGCCTAGACTGAAGTTTCTGAAGATTTTCAGTCAGAGCTTGAGGGCGATCCATTTCTTCACCTAACATATCATCACTCTTATCTAGCATGTTTTGAACCTTTTCAAAAGCCCTTTGTTGTTTTATAGCAATCTTAGCAAGTTTAGAGTAGCTGGGCTTGAGATCCTCATCAGATTCATTTTCACTAGATTCAGAGGAGGTGAAATTGAGTACCTTGGCACCTTTTGCCATGAAGCAATAGGTGGGAGCGTAGTCATCATTTTCCTCATCAGGCTTGTCGGCGGAGTCAGTTTCTTCAGTATTGAAGATGGACTTGCTAACAAAAGCAGTAGCAAGAGCCAGACTAGCCACACCAGATTCGGATTCTTCAGACTCCTCCTCTTCCTCATTTTCCTCAGATTCAGCTTTAGAGTCCATTTCCTTGCCAATGAGTGCCCGAGCCTTTTTGGAGCTGCTCTTCTTGTGAGAAGAAGGCTTTGAGGATTTTGATGATGAAGATTTTGATGATTTCTTCTTCTTTTTCATGTCATCAGAACTGTAATCCTTGTGTTTCTTCTTTCTTAATTCCTTTTCCCACTGAGGACAATCTTGGATATAGTGACCAGGTTTCTTGCATTTGTGGCAAAGTCTTCTCTTATAGTCACTAGATGAGGAATCACTGCTTCTTGAGGATTTTCCAAAGCGACCACGTCTTGTGAATTTCTGGAATTTCTTCACGAGCAGTGCTAGCTCCTGGCCAAATTCTTCAGGATCTCCAAGGCTACTACCAGAGTCTTCACTCTCGATTCAGATTCAGCCTTGGCCTTGAGGCACGTGTTTTCCATAGCCGAACCATAGAGATCTCTCTTTTCAGCAAGTGGAACTCGTGAGTATTTAGCCTTCGAGGATATCAGCAGGATCAAGAGACTTGTAGTCAGCTCGTTCTTGTATCATCAGTGCTGAGTGTCAAATGAGGAATCAAGCGATCTTAGCAATTTCTTCACCACCTCATGGTCGGTGATGTCAGTGGCACCCAGTGCTTGAAGCTCATTTGAGATGTCAGTGAGGCGATCGAAGGTTTGTTGAACATTTTCGTTGTCGAGTCTTTTGAAGCGGTTGAAGAGATTTGAAGAACATCAACTCGAGAGTCACGCTGAGTTGAAACACCTTCATTTACTTTGGACAGCCTGTCCCAGATGAGTTTTGCAGATTCCAAAGCACTCACTCTTCCATATTGACCTTTGCTCGATGGCCACATATGATATTCTTCGCTTGAGAATCGAGTTGCTTGAATCTCTTCACATCAGCATCATTCGAGAGAGGTGTGGTGAGGAAACACCTTTTGTCACAACATACCGTAGATCGTTGTCAATTGCTTCAAGATGCATTCGCATTTTGTTCTTCCGAGGGGTAGTCCGTCCCATCGAAGGTAGGACACCCTGCTGAGACCTTGATCATACTGCGGTCGACATAACTAAAACTCCGGTGGTTAAACCAAAATCACACAAAACAAGGGAGTACCTTGCTCGATACCAATTGAAAGTCGTTATATCGACTAGAGGGGGTGAATAGGCGATTTTAGAGAATTTTACAAATTCTTCATCGAGGAATTTGTTGGTGAGGAAATTCCTTAGCGAAGAAATACATGCGCGGAATAAGTACTCGAAGTAAGCATAGCAGATTACAGGCATAGTCATCATGATGAAATGAAGACAATCACAGAGTACAGACAGCGTAATCACCGGATAAAACAAGATGAAGACAAACAGACTGAAGAAATTGAACTGAGGAAATAGAGAAAGTCTTCAGTCAAAGTCTTCAAACACAGATATGACAAACACTCAACATAGTTATGAGGAAATGAAAGGGTTGACGAAATAGAACCAGTTAGGTTGGTGAAGACAATGATTTGGTAGACCAGTTCCAACTGCTGTCTCAGTTGTGCGTCTGGTTGGAGCGGCTGAGTATTTAAACTCGAGGACACGCAGATCGCGGACACGATCATCGAAAGCACGCAGCTCAGGACACCAGTCCTCACCGTATTCTCCTTGAACTAAGGTCACGCAGACCTCGTCCAATCACTCGTGGTAAGTCTTCAGGCGACTTCCAAACCTTCACATACTTGGTCACTCGGCGATCCACAATTCCTCTTGGATGCTCTAGACCGTGACGCCTAACCGTCTGGAAGAAGCACAGTCTTCAAAGCTAAAAAGCGTCGGATCCATGCAGGATCAATTTCTTTAGTGATGCTCAATCACTTTGGGTTTGTTGGGGTTTGGTTTTTGGGTTTTTCCTCAATTGATGATTTTCGCTCAAAGTCCTCAGAGGATGGGTTGCTCTCAAATGACAAGTGTCAAGTTCTCTCGGAGCAGCCAACCAACTAGTGGTTGTAGGGGGCGGCTATTTATAGCCTAGGGAGCAGCCCGACATGATAAGACATAAATGCCCTTCAATGATATGACCGTTAGGTGGATAAGATATTTTGGAACAGTGGTGGCGCAAGACAAAGAACGGTCGGAAATTTGAATATCAAATTCCTCGGGGCTATCATGTTCCTCATGTGTAGGCAATTCAGACTGGCGAATTCCTAACTCCTCGTCGAACAAATTCCTCGGCGACGGAAGAGCTTCGTCTCATCCATCAAGAAATTGACTGAACTGTATGAGATTTCAAAAGCTTCACTCGAAGGAATTGGTAGGTGTAGGATTTTGAGTTGAGCATCAAATGGAAATTTTCCTTAGTATTTCCTCGACCCCTTTAACGAGACGGTGTTTCCTATGACTCAAGAAAGAGAAAATGAAACTATGAAAACAAAAGTCTTCACGCTTCATGTTCCTCAAATGAATACCAAGTCTTCAAGGTCACACCAATTTCTTCACTTTCAAAGTCTTCAGAAAGTCTTCAGAATATCAAAGTCTTCAGTTGAAGAACTTCATTTTTAGGGGTCGACTTTTACTGTAATTATCAAAACTCCTCATAGACTTATAGTCCTGTGTACACTCACAAACGCATCAGTTACTTAACCTATAAGTCTTCAATACACCAAAATCACTAAGGGGCACTAGATGCACTTACACTATCATGTGTGAAGATTCATGGCTTTCAACCCAAATGCTCAATCTTATGGCCACATTCATGACATAGTTTGTTCAAATGATATAATATTGTGCTCAAGGGTGCATATTGGAATGAAAAACAATGTTGACTAAGAAAGTTTTCATTTTCTTTGGACGGAAATTTCATTTTCCATTTTGCGCGTGTCCAAAATGAGTTTTTTTTTTGTGAAACGCCTACCAAAGATTTGTTGCAAAATTGGACCAAATTATTTTTCTAAAATACTAGGCCATATTTGATGCACAATTGACCAAATGGTTGGCTGTCAAAAGCTTTTATCCACCTCTAATGAAAAGACAAATTTCCGCCGATTCACTAGGAAGCGGTTCAAATTTGAACTGCAGCTACCTCATAGTTTCATTTTTATTTTTTCCAAAAATCATTTCTAGGTCCTTAAGTATCTTATATTTACTAATTGGAAGCACCTTTCAAGGCTCCACGTTAATCCTAGAAAACGTGTAATAGCTGTCGTTAGATAATAATCATGTGGTTAATATCTGATGATAGACAAAGAGTTATATTTCCATACGTGTTGGAGAGTCCAAGAATCTGAAAACACTATCCCTCCCATTATTCCAGGGATGGTAAGTCCCTTTATTCCTGGGATAGTACATGTCTAGAAAAACAGTGGAACGTGACCTTTCTAAAAACAATAATTGTACGTGATCTTAAAAAACTGTTGTACGTGATATCCACAAGCTGCTCTATTTCTTTACGTGCTGGAGAGTCCAAGCGGATGTAAGCACTATCTCTCCCTTTATTCTAGCGGTGGTTTGTGTTCCAAAAAAAAAGTAAAACATGATCTTTCTAAAAAAACAGTCGTACATGATCTAAAAAAAAAGTACACGTTGTCTGCCTCTCTCCCAACGCCCCTACCTCTAGAGGTAGATATGTGGATATCTGTAACGACTTTCATCTGGACATATACAAGCTACCGATTGATCACCATGGCTGGCGACTAGGATGCGGAATCGCCATGGTACTCCACTTCTTGGCCCGTCCAGTCTTAGGTTTCTACATCATTTACATAGCTTAATCCGACGTTTTTAATTTTGCATGGAGCGAACTGAAGTCCATGGTAGAATTAATGGATGCAATCATCCATACTTAAGATGGTTGGTATCTGAACTGGTGTGCTTAGTTTCTGCCTATATGTAAATACTCCTAGAATTTAGAGTTGACCTAAACATAAATGGAGCAGCATGTAATGTAGGGTCCTTAAACTAATTAATTTATTCCTATATTATTTTTGCAATTCAAAATGTTAGTCTCATTTCGCACCCATAGAAAATTTATTCGTGCAACCATTACAACAAAAATTATGTCAATATGCCAACATGTATCAAGGAAAAATTGGTTGGTATTTCTTCATGCCATTTATTATGATTGCTTCTGTATAAATAACAATATGAAATTTGAGACGCCTATTTCATATATGAGCATGAAAGAAAGTAGTGGAGAAATTAAATAATGATTATTAGCAAATTATGGCAGGTTTCATGTTGAATGGCATGTCAAAATTTCCATAACTTATAAATTTGTAGATGGCAACTAAAATCATTTTCTGAATTTATATATTTTCTGATTATATACATATTTGTATATGTCCAACACTACAAGAATAATAAACACATGTGTGCTTTCAAAGAAATGCTTTAATTTTGCATGAGAAACATATGAACTTCAAAAGTTTGTGCTGCCTGGAGAAAGAAAGAAGAGAGAAAGATAGACATAATATCCAGAGTCTTAGAGAAAACAGTTTGTTGGAGAAAAATACTACCAAGTGATTTTCCTTTTAGTGAAAAGAAATTCCTTATTGCTTCCATCATTTTCCATATAAAAACTTTTATTTCCATGCATCAACCATTTTCCTATTGTAATTATCAGTTTCTTACAAGACAAAATCATCTAATTATTGAAATTGCTAGCCCGCGCTGTAGCCCGGGTTGATGACTAGTCTATTTAATTAGAGAAACACCAAAAAAATACAAGATTCAACCACTAGCTAGGAACGGTCATTCCCGCTGTTTTGATCGCATTTTGAAACGGGCATAAAAAATTCAAAAAAAATCAAAAAATAGGAAAACCTTCGCATTGTGTCATTATATGTGACCAAGTTACTAGGAAAAATAATGAACTTGTAATATCACAATTCTTTTAAAAAAATGTTCTCGGAAATGAGCTATCATCTTTGAAGATTCATGACTTCCAAGCCAAATGATCAATCTTATGGCCACATTCATGGCATAGTTTGTTCAAATGATCTCATATGGTGCACAAGGGTGCATATTGGAATGTCAAACAATGTTCCGTAAGGGAGTTTTCATTTTCTTTGGACGAAAAATCAATTTTCCATTTTTTGAGTGCCCAAAATGAGTTTTTTTGTGAAGGACCTACCATATATTTGTTGCAAAATTGTACCAAATCAATTTTCTAAAATACTAGGCCATATTTAATGCAAAATTGACCAAATGGTTGGGTGTCAAAAGTTTTGATCAACATCTCGTGAAAAAGACAAATTTCTGCCGTTTCAGTAAGAAGCGGGTCAAATTTGAATTGCGGCTGCCTCATAGTTTGCTATTTATTTTTTCAAAAATGTCATTTATAGGTACGAAAGTATCTATTTAATCAAAGAAACACCAAAAAATTTCCAAGATTCAACCACTTGCTAGGAACGGTCATTCCCGTCGTTTTGACCGCATTTTGAAACAGGCATAAAAAATTCAAAAAAATCAAAAAATTATAAAACCTTCGCATTGTGTCATTATATGTGACCAAGTTACCAGGAAAAATAATAAACTTGTAATACGACAATTCTTTTAAAAAAAGTGTTCTCAGAAATGAGCTATCATCTCTGAAGATTCATGGCTTTCAAGCCAAATGGTCAATCTTATGGCCACATTCATGGCATAGTTTGTTCAAATGATCTCATATTGTGCACAAGGGTGCATATTGGAATGGCAAACAATGTTGCCTAAGGGAGTTTTCATTTTCTTTGGACGAGAAATCAATTTTCCATTTTTCGAGTGCCCAAAATGAGTTTTTTTTGTGAAGGATCTACCATATATTTGTTGCAAAATGGTACCAGGTCATTTTATAATATATTAAGCCATATTTAATGTACATTTGACAAAATGGTTTGTTGTCAAAAGTACCTATACACCTCTGGTGAAAAAGACAAATTTCCACCGATTCAGCAGGAAGCAGGTCAAACTTGAACTGCAGCTGCCTTACACTTGCTCTTTATTTTTTCCAAAAATCATTTCTAGGTACATAAGTATCTATTTAAGCATAAATACATGGTTTGGTGGTGATACATTGAGGTTTGGATGGTGGCCCAGGGCCCCAACTCCAAACCGCGTAGACTCGCATGCCCGCCGCGTGGTCACTGCGTGACCGTGGCATTGCCATGCGTTCTGGGAAGCCTAGGCATGTCTAGTGGGTTTGGCACTCCCCAGGTAGATGCTTGGAACGTACCACATTGGACAGAAATATGAATGTTGAAGCCACACTCACATGTATTGTTAGATGGGGCTCAAATTTTGTGGAGAGCTATGATTTGGGAATATAGAAGACATGGCAAAAATTCAGCTCATTAGGATATGCCTAGTTAGTACTTCCTTCACAACAGTTCGAGTTGAACAAAATCTTTGGAAATTTGCCGAGGAAGATTTACCACGCAAATGGAGTTGAATATTGTCATGAGGCAATGATTTGGATAGTAAAGAATGCCCAATTTTTTTTGGGAATTTTGGGAATGACAGAAATATAGGTTGCTTCACAACCTAGGGCAGAAATTGACACATGGACATGACACATAGGCAAAACTGATGAGCTGGCGCCTAGTCATAACAATCCACCACAATTTACAAGGTTATGACCATCTATATTGGTCGTGATCAGCTAGAAATAAGGCAACGGATCAGTGATGTCTGCTTTATGACCATTTCGTGTAAGGAAATTATGACCTTTATGGCCAAAATGGTCGATATAGTTGAGGGTTTGGAGCCCCTCGAGTAGCTTTTGACCAATTGGTCTCAAATGGTCGTAGATTTATGACCAATTCTTCCAGGGTCACTGACAGAAGGTCACTAGTTGACATATTTCTTGTAGTGAGAGATCAAACACAGAGCTACTAGTACATACCCTCAGCCCCGAGGGTGAACTACTCCCTCCTCGTCATGGAGAGCACCGGGATGATGAAGATGGCCACCGGTGATGATTCCCCCTCTGGCAGGGTGCCAGAACAGGGTCCCGATTGGTTTCTGGTGGCTACAGTGGCTTGTAGTGGCCAAACTCCCGAACTAGAAGAAGAAGAAGAAGAAGAAGAAGAAGAAGAAGAAGCAGAAGAAGAAGAAGAAGAAGAAGAAGAAGAAGAAGAAGCAGAAGAAGAAGAAGAAGAAGAAGAAGAAGAAGAAGAAGAAGAAGAAGGAGAAGAAGAAGAAGAAGAAGAAGAAGAAGAAGAAGAAGAAGAAGAAGAAGAAGAAGAAGAAGAAGAAGAAGAAGAAGAAGAAGAAGAAGAAGAAGAAGAAGAAGAAGAAGAAGAAGAAGAAGAAGAAGAAGAAGAAGAAGAAGAAGAAGAAGAAGAAGAAGAAGAAGAAGAAGAAGAAGAAGAAGAAGAAGAAGAAGAAGAAGAAGAAGAAGAAGAAGAAGAAGAAGAAGAAGAAGAAGAAGAAGAAGAAGAAGAAGAAGAAGAAGAAGAAGAAGAAGAAGAAGAAGAAGAAGAAGAAGAAGAAGAAGATAAGCAGGGTACGTAGTAGCTAGGTTGGCGCATCATTGGTTTGGTCACACGCGGTCCGACATGTTCTAGTGTCTCTAGCAAGATGCCCGTGCATTGCACGAAGTTGATGGAAAAGGTAAGAACATCTTATAAATTGACGGATGGAGTACTAGTTACAGTGATGCATATAATTAAGCAAAGGGATCGCACATGTCGGTATTGACTGGAACGAGAATGCAAAAACACAATAAGAATTAAGGCCACGATGAGGATGCGATCGCAGTGGTGGTTACAGAAGGCAAGAAGAAAGATGCATCCATAAACATACGACCTCCTCCTCCTCAACATAGTGCGCCTGGCCACCGACCGGCGGCTAAGGAGAGGCGGCATTTGTGGCGAGGTCGAGGTGCTTCTCAGCAAAGGCATCCAAGGCTTCCAGCCGGTTGAGGAAGGCCAACGTCGTAGCATCCTCACTGGCCTTGTAGATACCTATGTACATGATTTGCTCGTACACGTGGATGTGTAGGTCAACGAATTCTTGCAGGGCGAGGCACCTCGCGGCGAGCGCGACCTCCAGGTGAACATTCTTCGTGGCGTCAGCAGGCAGTCGCAGGGCCACCAGTGCTTGAAAGAGGTTCCAGCCATGGAGGCCGATTAGGGTGGCAGGCAATGAGGAGCCCGGGCGCGCGGGCTGGAGGAGTACGGCGATGTCGTCCGCGATCTTCTTGAGGACGGTGAACTTTTTAGTGGTGGCAACGATCATCTGGTCCAACTGAGAGTCGTAGTTGGCGTCGACGGCGGCCATCCACTAGCCGGTCTCCAACACCGTCTGGAGATGATCCTCGGCGCCATGCCGCAGGCCGACGTCGTGGACCATCTGGCACAGCCGCTGGCCGCTCGCGCGCATCGCCGCCATGGGTCTGGAGTGAGCTCTTTTGCGCTTAGTGTAGGTGCTTAGGCAAATGCTTAGGTGCGTACGATGTGGTAGATGCATTGGAATGGAGGGGCGCCTTTATATGAGGGCAAACTGTGTTGCATTCACACCGTGCAGCCTCTTTTCCCGGTCCTCCTCCCATTACTTCCCTCATGCATTAATTGAAGGAGGATGCATTGGCCGTTCAACATTTCGGGAACCGCTACTCCCTCCCTCGTCTGCATTAAAGCCGTATTGGGAACTGCGCCGCCCGATGTCAAATCAAAGAGTACTGCGCCGCCCGCTGCACGCCTGGCGGAACACGCCTCCTCGCCTCCATCAAACCCCTCCGTTAAACCCCCATGCAAACCGAGAAACCTACTCCGGCCACACTTCCGTTCATGAGCGGGCCGGAATTAAACGCAACACCGGCCGAGCTCCTCCCGTCCGCCCTCAGTTTAAACGAGGGCAGACGCCGGCCAAGCTCCTACCGTCCACCCTCTATTTACACGAGGCCAGACAGACAGCGGGCAAGAATCGCACCCCTCCACCACTCCCCCATCTCCTCCTTCACCATTTTCTCCACTCTTCCAATGGCTTCCGAGGAGCCGTTCTCCGGCATATTACCCGGCTAGGTGGCCTGCCGAGCCCTCCGGATACGGGCGAGGCTGCTCGGTGCTTCACCAACCTCGCTTGGCCCGACGGAGCCAGTTGCCGCCCCAAGAAGGCGCGTGGTTCAGCAACTCGCCGCTCCAGTTCAGCTCGATGAGGAGTGGCGAGTTGCTCCACGTCGGCACGGCGGTGAGGACACCGGTACGGGCGTCGTTGCTGCCGCGTCGTGCCGCACCACCAGTGTCTGCGGTGCCGCGCCTCCCGTGTCTGTGGGAGCGCCTCCCGTGCCTGCGGCAGCGCCATGCAGGCAGAGACACAAGCCGGGTGCATGGAGAATGACGAGTCGGTGGCCAGCTTCTCCGTGTGCGCCGCCATCATCCAGGAGAAGTAGAACACGGGAGGCCGCCGCCACTTGGGTCCCATGAAGGCCACAGCCGAGGCGACGACTGCGCATTCAGGTGGTTTCTTTGCTTCTTCGTCTCTTCCGAGGACCTTCATCGACCCCGCAAATTGTCTGCCGGACATGAGGAAGACAAATTTTTCTAAGAATGGATAAATTGTATGTATATATAACTAAAATAAGTCTAGATACATCCATTTCTAGGAGAAGTATTTCCAGACGGAGGGAGTATTAATTATACCAAGAGAGCCGGATTGGCACCGCTCAGTTCATGTAAATGTAATGAAATCCATCATGTTTATATGAAGATCCGGCTTTTTTATACGAAATCCTTCATGCTTATATGAAATCAGCCTGTGTTTGCACGAATTTCATCTGGTTGGTTAGAGTTGTGAAAATGTATGCCGCTGGCGTTTGATGTAAATCCTCCGTGGAAGGAAGCGGAGGAAATTTGCGGCTGCCGTTGGAGATGCTCTTATGTTGGAAATAATAGAGTGACATCCAATCCATTTGAGTTAATTGCGTGTATGATTGTCCCTCTATAAATAGTTAATTGCATGTACAGTGTACACGTGACTTGCGTGGTGGCTGACTTAAATGTGAAAGTTAGAAAGAAACAAGTCATTCCTTAATCTTGTATTCTAAGTACTCTGTGGGTTCCACTGTCAGTACAGTAGCGAAAGAAGTATATATTAAATAAGTAATATATAATATAAAAATCTAAAGTTAAAGACAAAATTCAAACTCATGTCATCGCGTTGCGAGCATCCGGCGCTAACCAGTCCAGCACATTTTGTTGTAGACCATGCTGGAGATATATCTCCATGTCTATGTCACATCCCTAGATCATTGCTTGTAATTAGTTGCATCTGCATCCATGTCATCATGTTTAGTTTTCAAATGAACTTGAAATGGGGTTGTCCAAGCCCTAGCACCAAATGGAATTCAAATAGGTTCAACCTAAATATATTTTCAATGAACCTGAAATGCCCTTCATAAATGTTCATCATTTTTGTTTTGGTCCAGAACCTCTGCCAAAAATGGTGCATACTTTTCTAGGACACTCTGGGTTATTGAATTAAATCATACAATATTTGAACTTGGACATTTAAATACTATAAAATATTTAAAATGTCCAAATAATCCTAGACTGAAATGTTCCATGTTGGATATATTCCAAAAAATGGCCATGAGCAGTTTGGTGATTTTTGAGTGTGCCTAAGCATTTTTAATAAAGCCATCAAGTTGCAGAAGAAATAGAAAAGAGAAATAAAATAGGAAAAGAACAGAGGCTCACCTGGAACTTACCTGGCGCCCACCAAAGCCCACCAGGCCGGCCCGGTTGGCCAACCCAGCCCACCTCCTCGCTCGTCGTCTTCCCGATGCCTTTTGGCATCGTGCGTGGCGCGCGCACAGCCGAACCACGGCCACCTCCTGCTTCCACCTCCTGCTTCCTCACCACCCCCATTCGAGCGCCTGGAGAGCCCCCGTGGCCCCTCGCTCCTCTCCCTCACTCTCTGCTCTCTCCCTCGTCCTCTGCTCCCTCTCCCGAGCACACCCGAGCAGAGCCCGTTGCCACCGTGGCCGTTGACCGGGCCCACCTGTCTGTCTCACTAACTGACACTGGGTCACAGACCAATAGGTCCCACTTGTCGGGTTTGACCTGGACCGTGTCTGTTAACCTGCTGAGATCAGCATGACGCAATGTTGACGCCATAAATCTTTTACTGATTTATTCTTATACAGGAAATTCCAGAAAATAGTGCTAACTTCTAAAAATCATAGAAAATAATCTATAACTCCGAATGAAAAAAATTATATATGAAAAATGATCATAAAAATCCAATCTTTCCATCTGTACCATTTTCATGCATGTTTGAGCAACTTATGCCTACTGATCAGGTCAAATCAATTAAATGGCATTTAAACAATTACATATGGAGTTTAATTTTGAACCTTGGGTTCAAACCAACTTCATTTAAATTGATGCTAGTTGAATTAGCTCAAATCACATCATATTGACATGTCATAATCATGCATCATATTGTGCATTGCATTGATTGTGTTCTTTCTGTGTTTGCCGGTGGTTGTTCCCCCTCGGTAGACGTATGTTCCGACGATGAGTTCGATGACACCAATGAAGAGCTATATCATCTTCAGAAGTGCCAGGCAAGCAAAACCCCCTTGTTCATTCCGATACAATCCTACTCTCTCGCCACTGCTCTATTTTACTGCATTAGGACATCAACGGTTCAACTGTTACATGATGCGGTAGTTGAACCCCTTTTCCTGTGTATGACCTGTCATTGCCATAGTAAATAGATGAAACCCACTAGCATGAGTAGGAGTTGTTTGAGCCCTGATGTGCCTACTCATTCATGCTTGTTTGTCATGCCTGCTACTGCTTAGAGTTGAGTCAAGTCTGATGCATCGGGGATGAATTGGAATAGTGGTGAACATGTCCTACTGTGTGTGAGCTAAGTGTGTGAACACGATTTGGTAAAGGTAGCGGTGAGAGGCCATGTAGGAATACATGGTGGGTTGTCTAATTGAAGCCGTCCTCAGGAACTGAGTTATGTGTTTGTGATCCATGAAACAACTACTACCATACGTTGGGCCCTGAAATATGACCCCGATCGACTTCTTAACAACCCTAGTCCTCTGTCTAGGTGTTGCAAGTAGTTTTCTGGTGTTTCTAGTATGCTGGAGGCCGTGCGCAGCGCTGACCGAGGGGTGGGTTGTGATGCGGTAGGCACGTGGCACGGTGTACCGGGCGCCCGTTTGATGTCTCGGGAACCCTGCACACATCGTTCGGGGCCGTATGTGGAAACCTCGGCCGCACTCCCTGCGGATGGAACCAGGATTGGCGATAAACCTGGACTAGAGACTTGAGTGTTTAGGTAGGTCGTGGTCTACACCCACGTAGGCTTTCGCTTGAAGTCTGCCGAGCACATTTCGTGTGCAGACGCTAAGTGGTGGAAACATGTGTGAAGAAGTACACCCCTGTAGGGTTATAAATGATCTATTAGAATAGCCGCGTCCGTAGTAATGGAATTCTTGGTTGCCTATAACAGTTCATAGACAAGTGAAAGTGGATACTCTAAAACTCGCAAGATAAGCGTGAGTGCTATGGATGGCCTTCTCGTAGGGAGACGGGAGCGGATCCATAGTGGTGTATTGATATGGTGAATATGTGGACTCGTGTGCGCCACCTCAAAAGAGTTACTTGCAGTCATAGTTCAGGATAGCTTCCGAGTCAAAGCTGGCTTGCTGCAGTTAAACCGCACCATCCCGTTTGTTGATAATGAAGCATATGTAGTTAGTTCTGATGTAAGTCTTGCTGGGTACATTTGTACTCAGGTTTGCCTATTTTATGTTTTTGCAGAGAGACTTCAGTCTCACTAGTAGTTCCGTGTGGTGTTCGACGTTTAGCTTGTTAGCTCAGCTACGATCTTGTGCCCTCGGCTGGATCTGGTAGATAGTCAGGTTTCTCAGCCTTTTTCATTTGTAGATGTTTGTACTCAGACGTGTTAAGCTTCTGCTTGTGATTTGACTTGTATGCTCTGAATACTGGGTCGAGAGACCCATGTTTGTAATATCTCGCTCCTCGGAGCCTATTGAATAAAATACTTGAGTTGTAGAGTCATGTTGTGATGCCATGTTGTATTTGCACATATCGAGCATATTATGTGTATGTTACTGAAATGCTTGGTATGTGTGGGATCTGACTATCTAGTTGTTTTTCCTAGGTAGCCTCTCTCACCGGGAAATGTCTCCTAGTGCTTCCACTGAGCCTTGGTAGCTTGCTACTGCTCCGGAACACTTAGGCTGGCCGGCATGTGTCCTTCTTCGTTCTTGTGTCTGTCCCTTCGGGGAAATGTCACGCGGTGTCTACCGGAGTCCTACTAGCCTAGTTGCTACAGCCAGGATTCACTCGCTAATGACCGACACGTTCTTTGTTGGGTCATGTATGCCTGTCCCTGTAAGTTAGTGCCACTTTGGGTTCACGACTAGCCATGTCAGCCCGGGCTCCTTGTCATATGGATGCTAGCGGCACTATCATATACGTGTGCCAAAAGGCCAAACGGTCCCGGGCAAGGTAAGGCGACACCCGTGGGAATACCGTGCGTGAGGCTGCAAAGTGATATGAGGTGTTACATGCTGTGGCTTTGACTCGTGGTCCTGGCAGCTTTGGTATCAGAGCTTGACTACCTGTAGGATTACCAAGCCAAACTGGTTGAAGTTGAGTCTAGAAATGCTTTAGTTATATAAGGGAATTGATTGTGGAAGGGAACGTAAGGCTCTTTTTACTCCTTTACCTTATGCCCTTCTGATCTGAGTCATCCTCTTCTCTTCTACGGGGATTAAGAACTAGTCTTCTCATCTTCTATTAGGATCACGTGTTACTAATCCATAGACTTGTAGGATTGTTGGTTTCAAGCCTCTGTTCAGTTCCTACTATTTCCGTATGTTCATAGCTGGCCTCAGAATCTGGATATTGTGATGTTGAGTGGTTATGCCACCATTTTTCAGGATGTCTCAAATCTTTTCGAGCATTTACAGCCGTTATGCTGTCCGAGTCATCCCAGGTTTCTAAATAGTCTGATGCATTTGCAAATTCCTTCCTCCCGTTCCTAATGCCCTTTTGGGCCAGATTAAGCACACTAAACGGTCTGTTAAGGTACTCTACTGCCTCGACATATATGTTGGAGCTAATATTACGACCCTAGGTTTTCTAGGGAGTCACCTAGTGATCTAGCCATGTTTTGTGTTCCCAGCGTGATGATTCTGGCCACCATTTTCAAAAGCATCCCGTGATGCCATTTAGTTAGTAGGCATTCTATTCCTGGGTTCTTGAACCCGAGATTCAACCTACTTACTTCATGTTGATAGTGTTTGCTAGTTCCTTTATGATATTAGTAACCTTTGCGATAGTACTCGAGGTTCATGGTATATCCTTCTTCCAAATATCATGAACTGCTTATGGCAGAAGTTCCTCATTGAACCGAAAGATCACAACCAGAGTGCTCTTGACGAGTTCTCGATTCTCTGTTGTGGCTCTGTTAGTTCTACCTTCTCTACATGGGTTATCCGGAAGAAACCTGTTGAACTTGGTTCGACATACTAATCTATGCATCCACAACTCAGAAAGATATATGTTCCTTTGAGTTGTCCCCCTTCAGTTATATTCCGACCTTCATCTATCAATTGATAGTCAAGGGTATGTGTGCGATCGTGTTCATCGATGCCTACTATTCTTGTGGTCCGTGGAGCCGTTCTATTCAGAATGACTAGGAGAAACAAACTCCAGTACCTCATCCATATCCGGGATTGGGTCAAAAGAGTTGTGCTCCGCAGATCGAAATGCCAACCCAGCCTTTGATCTATTCTACCTTGGGATATTACCATCTTTATATCAAGAATGTCATGCGAATTGCACACCATCTTATGAATTCTGGGTACAGTGATACCCCTCGCCATCATTAGTCATTCCTCGGTCTCCGTGTTGTTGTGACCGGAATGCCGACAATTGCACCGTGATGTGTGAAATCAATACTCCCAGCAACCCAGTTGCTTGGTAGTTAATGGACAATACTCTCATTCTTAGTGTGCTAGTTATTGAATTATCCTTCTAAGACTGAACATGCTACCTAGTCCATTTTTCTGGTGCACTCTTCAATCAATGAGTTAGGATTGTGTCAGTCCCTCGCTCTCTTGATCATATCGTCTTGCCCTGAAAAGCAAGATTGTTCTCGAGCTTAATTGCATATCGGTGGTTCGTGATTTTTCGAATATCTTCTTGGAAGTATTACCAAGTTGTCACCTGACTGCTATGTTGAGTTCGTGATCAAGTTGGTTTTCTTGTAAACCACTCTTTCTCCAAGAATCTGTGTTAGATACCTCTGGACTAATTGGTTAAGCTAAAACAACAACTTGGAGAGTTGGAAGATAAAAGCTTAATCCACTTAGTTCACTCCAAAGGGGATATCTTGCGTGTCTCTGTGTGTGTGTGTGTGTGTATGTGTGTTGACGAGAGATGATATCTTCATCGATTGTTCCTCGTGATCGGTTGTTGAATATATCGTCTTGTCCAAACCTTGATTTGAGTGTGGGCTATCGTCAAATCAAGTTAGAACCAATGATATTCGTAATGTTGTCTTACTCGTGGTTGATTCCTCAAGCATACACCATTACATATTTTGGTCTGACCAATACACTATCACATTGTTCACATAATGGTGGAAGTCCAGTATATGGAAATTCCAATGACTTATTGTTGAGCCCATCAGCAGCATTTTATCTCGTCCGTGATTCATGTTGAACATTAAATAGTGTTGGAAACTTTTTAAGCATTGCCTTCGTGTTCCATTCATGAGGTATATGTTTGGATGAAAGAAGTGACTTCCTCTAGTTCTTGTGCATTTGAAGCAAGTTGCAGCCATGAAATCAAGAAAGTTTGTTTTGGTCCCGCTGGAATCATCCCAAGTCAGTCAAGCATGTGCAAAGTATTATGTGGTTTGATAGACTGATCATCTCCATTCCATATGTATTCCCTAGCACACCAAACCACTGACTGATTTGTTCAAGGAAGATAAGTCTATGCTTGGGATCTAATCCATGGACTTGCGTAAAGACTTCGTTATCCTCAATGATGGTTCCCAACCAGAACTCGGTAGTGTTTCCTTGTAAGACTACTATGTAGTCATGCCTGTCTGGGACAGCATGTTCACATGTGAGTAGCAGTACCAGCTCATGTTTTGGAGCTTGCTACCGTAGTTCATCTCCCGAGAATCTCGCAATATCATCTCGTCGATTTGTGTTGCAACCTTTCCTTTTCGGACATGTTGTCTGAAGTATCCTGTTACTAACCAGATCTGAATCTCAGGCAGATATGATGGTTGGAACATTCCAACATTTTTAATTTGTTCCCAGTTTGCACCTCAGTAATTGTTGTCCAGGATCATCTTCAAAAGTGGTCCTACCATGGGTCCCATCCATTTCCGACGATAAGCAAAAATCATCCATTGCGTTGTCTTCAACAAGGTAGTCCACATCATCCATCCTAGTCCGAGTATGTCATTCCTTCGAACAACTTCCAATGATCGATTGTGATTTGCCCTAGGCTGGTATAAAGAGTTTCAATGATCTTTGAATCAAAAGTAATTCTTTTGCCACTTCATAGAATAATTCTACGAGTCACCTTCCCTGAGGTGCCCCGTTATGGATCATGGCAATTTTTCCTCGCTACCTTGTCACCTCATCAAATTGTTTATTCCGTCCCTCCTAATGCATGTTTTGCCTCTCAGCTCCAGAGATGTTTCTACGTCTCATTCCATGAGTTGATCTTGTGATCCTTGTGATAATCCTAAGTTGCTCGAACCTCAAGAAGATCGATTCTTCTAAAATTCTCCCTTTCCTCTAGTTGTCATGTTGGATGAAGTTCTCAAAGCAAGATGTCAAGATCAAGATGATGATCGAATCAACGTTCTTATGAAGTGCAAGTTGGATCATGAAGATCAAGTTAGCTTTGTATCCCCTCTGTCTCCTTACCTCACGTCTTGAATCTCGGGACGAGATTCTTGTTTACACTACTAGGGAAAACCCTAGCAGCAGCGCTGGTTTTGAGTGTAGCAGCAGCGGTGGCAGCGCTACTAATAAGGCGCCACAGCTAACTTGTAGTAGTAGCGCGGTCCGCACTGCGCTACTATCGATGATTTACATCAGCAGCGCTTTTTCCCAACGCGCTACTATTAGTTAGCTGTAGCGATTTCGCAGTCCTCGCCATCGCTATATCTTTCATCATTTTCCTTTCGGTTTCCCTTTCGGACACTAGATACTAGGTATCGCTACTAGATATCAAATTCATAAACGACATTGGTAGTACTTTTCGTTTCCAAATTACTCGTCGTGGTTTTAGTTAAAACCACGACGAGTAATTTGAAACTAAGGGAGTACTAGATAACAATTTCATGCATAGTCAATATGCATCCTCAAGCAATACAAGGTCATATCAACGACGATCATCATATGTAGTTCTAGATGATATCAACGACAATCATCATATGTAGTTCTAGATGATATAGCCACACACACATATGTAGTTCTAGATGATATAGCCACACACACATATGTAGTTCTAGATGATATAGCCACACACACATATTTAGTTCTAGATGATATCGAAGACAATCATCAATCTCAAGCCTGGGCGGTTGGTGTTCCTGATAGTAATTAGGATGGCCTGTCCAACACGAAGATTCTTGCCATCGAGGAATTTCTTCCACCCAACCGAGCTTAAGTTTGTGCGACCGTCCGTGTCCACGCGGTAAGTACAGGTTGTGACGGAGCCCCTTGCAGTAAGGCGTAGTCTAGCTGAGCCTTCTTCATCAGGCTCGATACCATAACTCACAGATATGCTCATTGCCAATTTCTGAATAAGAAAAACATATCAATTAATAAATAGCCTCGCAAATAAGTACATATGGATTATGTACACTATTAATAGTTTCCTTAGATTCTACACTAATAAGCATGTGATCGAACTCTACACTAAAACATATCATCGACTAGATTCCACACAACATACCATATCTTTGGATTGTACACTAAGTATTTCATCGGATAATTTGCATTTGTAAGTATAACATACCATATCATGTCGATCAACCATGGTATTTGTCAGGCGGGTCATGAATGGCACCCCGACAAAGTCAGCACGTGGCGGAATTATGTCGCATAGGTTGGACACCTCCTCCTCGCTCAGCCTTGTTCTTTGAGCTACGATGGCTTCATGAAGTGGGTCTTCATCATCTTCATTGAGTGGGTCCTCATTATCTTCATCATCTTCATCATCTTCGTCATCTTCATCATCTTCCACCAGGTTGAGATAAATGACAGCCAGCTTGGGCCTTTCTGCTCTGAAGGAGAAGCTGATCAACTCACCACTAGTAAGACGCATGTGAGCGACGAAACGGGCCCATCCATCTCCTCCAATCTGCGACATATTGCGTCCTTTCTCGACCTCCATAGTGTACGGCCCCCAGAGCCTCAAATGTCACAGTGTCTCCGTCAACTTGTTGAATTTCAACCTCACATTGCATGGGAAGATCTATGTAAAATAAGCAAAATGACACAATGCAGTAATGCCATCACTAAAAATACAATAGTTATTATGTTTCTTCTAATTTCTTACCGCCGCATGACAAAAACTCGGCTGGAAGTAGATGCCGAACAGCTTGCTGGGGTTGCAAGGTCTTTGGCGCACCTTGACTTGCATAGTCGACATAGTGGTGGTGGTGGTGGCGCCATTTTTCCTAAAGCAATATGAGCAAAGGATTAACGATCCACTTCACAGGAAAGAAAAACAGTAGCATGTGATATTTTTGGTTCTTCCGCGAGAAACAATTTGATGGACAATTATAATCCTAAGATCTACGTATTAGCATGTGATATTTTTGGTTCTTCCGCAAGTAACATATTAGATGACAAGGTACCACCTACATTTTGCCAAAAAGTAACTTATAAAAAAAACAAAAGCAACTACGTACCTATCCTTGTATAGAAAAAAAAAATAACAATAAAAATGGTGCATACTAAATCAACTAAATGAACTAGTCTACTAAATCAACTAAATCAAAATGTTCTAAATCAACTAGCCTACTAAATTAACTAAATCATATTAACTAAATCAAAATGTTCTAAATCAACTAAATCAACTAGCATACTAAATCAAGGAGGGAGAAGAGAGTATACGGAGGAGGAAGGCGGAGCGAGGAGGGGCCGACCGGCGGCCAGTGGAGGGAGGACGGAGGAGGAAGGCGGAGCGAGGAGGGGCTGGCCGGCGGCCAGTGGAGGGAGGACGAAGGAGGAAGGCGGAGCGAGGAGGGGCCGACCAGCAGCGAGTGGAGGGAGGATGGAGGAGGAGGCCGGTACCGAGTCCAACAAGGAGGAGGAGGTGACGGCGGCGCAGAGGCGGAGGGGCGATGGGGAGGACCAGCGGGGATTCAGAGGGGATCCGGTCGGTGTGACCGTGTGAGTGGATCGGATTTTGTAGTAAACTTAGCAATGGCGCTTATTGAGAGATGCGCTGCTACTACGCATCAGAAAGATGGCGCTCGTCATTATAACGCGTTGCTGCTATAACTAGCCTCATGGGCGACCTCGTGGGAATTATAGCAGTAGCTCTTCTTTTGGGCGGCGCCATTGCTATATTTATTTCAGCAGCGAGTTAAGCTTGACCTCGCTACTGCTAATTAGCAGCAGCGCCTTATTTTAAAGCGCGCCGCTACTAAGATTCTGTGTATAGGCTTTTCCCTAGTAGTGTTAGTGGGGGGTGAGTTGTCACATCCCTAGATCATTGCTTGTAATTAGTTGCATCTGCATCCATGTCATCATGTTTAGTTTTCAAATGAACTTGAAATGGGGTTGTCCAAAACCTAGCACCAAATGGAATTCAAATAGGTTCAACCTAAAAATATTTTCAATGAACCTGAAATGCCCTTCATAAATGTTCATCATTTTTGTTTTGGTCCAGAACCTCTGCCAAAAATGGTGCACACTTTTCTAGGACACTCTGGGTTATTGAATTAAATCATACATTATTTGAACTTGGACATTTAAATACTATAAAATATTTAAAATGTCCAAATAATCCTAAACTGAAATGTTCCATGTTGGATATATTCCAAAAAATGGCCTTAAGCAGTTTGGTGATTTTTGAGTGTGCCTAAGTATTTTTAATAAAGCCATCAAGTTGTAGAAGAAATAGAAAAGAGAAATAAAAATAGGAAAAGAACAGAGGCTCACCTGGAACTTACCTGGCGCCCTCCAAAGCCCACAGGGCCAGCCCGGTTGGCCAGCCTAGCCCACCTCCTCGCGCGTCATCTTCCCCATGCCTTCTGGCATCATGCGTGGCGCGCGCACAGCCGAGCCGCGGCCACCTCCTGCTTCCACCTCCTGCTTCCTCCCCGCCCCCATTCGAGCGCCTGGAGACACCCCGTGGCCCCTCGCTCCTCTCCCTCACTCTCTGCTCTCTCCCTCGTCCTCTGCTCCCTCTCCCGAGCACACCCGAGAGGAGCCCGTCGCCATCGTGGCCGTTGACCAGGCCCACCTGTCTATCTCACTAACTGACACTGGGTCACTGACCAATGGGTCCCACTTGTCGGTTTTGACCTGGACCGTGTTTGTTGACCTGGTGTGGTCAGCATGACGCAATGCTGACACCATAAATCTTTTACAGGATTTATTCTTATACAGGAAATTCCAGAAAATAGTGCTAACTTCTAAAAATCATAGAAAATAGTCTGTAACTCAGAATGAAATAAATTATATATGAAAAATGATCAGAAAAATCCAATCTGTCCATCTGTACCATTTTCATGCATGTTTGAGCTACTTATGCCTGCTTATCAGGTCAAATAAATTAAATGGCATTTAAACAATTACATATGGAGTTTAATTTTGAACCTTGGGTTCGAACCAACTTCATTTAAATTGATGCTAGTTGAATTAGCTCAAATCATAGCATATTTACATGTCATAATCATGGATCATATTGTGCATTGCATTGATTGTGTTCTTTCTGTGTTTGTCGGTGGTTGTTCCCCCTCGGTAGACGTATGTTCTAACGATGAGTTCGATGACACCGATGAAGACCTATATCATCTTCAGAAGTGCCAGGCAAGCAAAACTCCCTTGTTCATTCCGATACAATCCCACTCTCTCGCCCCTGCTCTATTTTACTACATTAGGACATCAACGATTCAACTGTTACATGCTGCGGTAGTTGAACCCCTTTTCCTCTGCATGCCCTGTCATTGCCACAGTAAATAGATGAAACCCACTAGCATGAGTAGGAGTTGTTTGAGCCCTGATGTTCCTACTCATTCATGCTTGTTTGTCATGCCTGCTACTTCTTAGAGTTGAGTCAGGTCTGATTCATCGGGGATGAATTGGAATGGTGGTGAACATGTCCTACTGTGTGTGAGCTAAGTGTGTGAACACGATTTGGTAAAGGTAGCGGTGAGAGGCCATGTAGGAGTACATGGTGGGTTGTCTCATTGAGGCCGTCCTCAGGAACTGAGTTCTGTGTTTTTGATCCATGAAACAGCTACTACCACATGTTGGGCCCTGAAATATGACTCTGCTCGACTTCTTAACCACCCTAGTCCTCTGTCCAGGAGTTGCAAGTAGTTTTCTGGTGTTTGTAGTATGCTGGAGGCCGTGCGCAGCGCTGACCGAGGGATGGGCTGTGATGCGGTAGGCACGTGGCACGGTGTACCGGGCGCACGTTTGGTGTCTCGGGAACCCTGCACACATCGTTCGGGGCCGTATGTGGAAACCTCGGCCGGACTCCCTGAGGATGGAACCTGGATAGGCGATAAACCTGGACTAGAGACTTGAGTGTTTAGGTAGGTCGTGGTCTACACCCACGTCGGCTTTCGCTTGAAGTCTGTCGAGCACATGTCGTGTGCAGACGCTAAGTGGTGGAAACATGTGTGAAGAAGTACACCCCAGCAGGGTTATATAAATGATCTATTCGAATAGCCGCGTCCGCGGTAATGGACTTCTGGGTTGCCTATAACAGTTCATAGACAAGTGAAAGTGGATACTCTAAAACTCGCAAGATAAGCGTGAGTGCTATGGATGGCCTTCTCGTAGGGAGACGGGAGCGGATCCATACTGGTGTATTGATATGGTGAATATGTGGACTCGTGTGCACCACCTCAAAAGAGTTACTTGCAGTCGTAGTTCAGGATAGCCACCGATTCAAAGCTGGCTTGCTGCAGTTAAACCCCACCATCACCTTTGTTGATAATGAAGCATATGTAGTTAGTTCTGATGTAAGTCTTGCTGGGTACATTTGTACTCACGTTTGCCTATTTTATGTTTTTGCAAAGAGACTTCAGTCTCACTAGTAGTTTCGTGTGGTCTTCGACGTTTAGCTTGTTAGCTCAGCTACGATCTTGTGCCCTCGGCTGGATCTGGTAGATAGTCAGGCTTCTCAGCCTTTTTCATTTGTAGATGTCTGTACTCAGACATGTTAAGCTTCCGCTTGTGATTTGACTTGTATGCTCTGAATGCTGGGTCAAGAGACCCATGTTTGTAATATCTCGCTCCTCGGAGCCTATTGAATAAAATACTTGAGTTGTAGAGTCATGTTGTCATGCCATGTTGTATTTGCACATATCGAGCATATTGTGTGTGTGTTATTGAAATGCTTAGTATGTGTGGGATCTGACTATCTAGTTGTTTATCCTTGGTAGCCTCTCTTACCTGGAAATGTCTCCTAGTGCTTCCACTGAGCCTTGGTAGCTTGCTACTGCTCCGGAACACTTAGGCTGGCCGGCATGTGTCCTTCTTCGTTCCTGTGTCTGTCCCTTCGGGGAAATGTCACGTGGTGTCTACCGGAGTCCTGTTAGCCTGCTACAGCCCGTTTTACCGGAGTCCTGCTAGCCCAGTTGCTACAGCCCGGATTCACTCGCTGATGACCGACACGTTCGTTGCTGGGTCATGTATGCATGTCCCTGTAAGTTAGTGCCACTTTGGTTTCACGACTAGCCATGTCAGCCCGGGCTCCTTGTCATATGGATTCTAGCGGCACTATCATATACGTGTGCCAAAAGGCGCAAACGGTCCCGGGCAAGGTAAGGCGACACCCGTGGGAATACCGTGCATGAGGCTGCAAAGTGATATGAGGTGTTACATGCTAGATCGGTGTGGCTTTGAGTCAGGGTCCTGACAGTCTACTCTTATACTCCATCCATTCCTAAATATTTGTCTTTTTCAGATTTCAAATGGACTACCACATATGGATGTGTATGTAGACATATTTTAGAGTGTAGATTCACTCATTTTGCTCCATATGTAGTCACTTGTTGAAATCTCTAAAAAGACAAATATTTAGGAACGGAGGGAGTAGAAAACAGAGTTGGTGATGATGTTGTGCGTGCCATCCTACAATATAGGCCGTCGGATTTATATCTAACGGATAGGAAGAAAATTATGGCAATTTTGCAAAAATGTACTGATATGTCTCCAAAGTATCTATAATTTTTGATTGCTCCATGCTATATTATCTACTGTTTTGGACCATATTGGGCTTTATTTTCCACTTTTATATTACTTTTGGGACTAACCTATTAACCGGAGGCCCAGCCCAGAATTGCTGTTTTTTGCCTATTTCAGAGTTTCGAAGAAACGGAATATCAAACGGAGTCCAAACGGAATGAAACCTTTGGGAACGCGATTTTCTCACCGAACATGATCCAGGAGACTTGGACCCCCCGTCAAGAAAGCCAGGAGGTGGCCACGAGGAGGCGCGCGCCTACCCCAGGGCGCCCCCGCCTCGTGGGCCCCGCTGCTCCACCGACGTATCCTTCCTCCTATTTATACCCACGCACTCGAACGATCAAATACAGAGCCAAAAACCTAATTCCACCGCCGCAACTTTCTGTATCCACGAGATCCCATCTTGGGGCATGTTCCGGAGCTCCGCCGAAAGGGGAATCCACCACGGAGGGCTTCTACATCATCATAGCCCCTCCGATGAAGTGTGAGTAGTTTACCTCAGACCTTCGGGTCCATAGTTAGTAGCTAGATGGCTTCTTCTCTCTTTTTGGATCTCAATACAATGTTCTCCCCCTCTCTCGTGGAGATCTATTCGATGTAATATTATTTTTGCGGTGTGTTTATTGAGACCGATGAATTGTGGGTTTATGATCAAGATTATCTATGAGCAATATTTGAATCTTCTCTGAATTCTTTTATGTATGATTGGTTATCTTTGCAAGTCTCTTCGAATTATCCATTTGGTTTGGCCAACTAGATTGGTAGTTCTTGCAATGGGAGAAGTGCTTAGCTTTGGGTTCAATCTCATGTGTCATTTCCGGTGAGAGTAGGGCAGCAAGGCACGATTGTATTGTTGCCATCGAGGATAACAAGATGGGTTTTTATCATATTGCATGAATTTATCCTCTACATCATGTCATCTTGCTTAAGGCGTTACTCTGTTTTCATTAACTTAATACTCTAGATGCATGCTAGATAGCGGTCGATGAGTGGAGTAATAGTAGTAGATGCAGGCAGGAGTCGGTCCACTTGTCTCGGACGTGATGCCTATATACATGATCATACCTAGATACTCTCATAACTATGCTCAATTCTGTCAATTGCTCAACAGTAATTCGTTGACCCACCGTAAAATAATTATGCTCATGAGAGAAGCCACTAGTGAAATCTATGGCCCCCGGGCCTATTCTCTATCATATTAATCTTCCACCACTTTAATATTGATTTTCTTATTACTTTGCTTTTTATTTTACTTTGCATCTTTATACCAAAAATACCAAAAATATTATCTATCATCTCTATCAGATCTCACTCTCGTAAGTGACTGTGAAGGGATTGACAACCCCTAATCGCGTTGGTTGCATGGAGCTGTTTGTTTTGTGTAGGTACGAGGGATTCGCGCGTGGCCTCCTACTGGATTGATACCTTGGTTCTCAAAAACTGAGGGAAATACTTACGCTACTTTGCTGCATCATCCTCTCCTCTTCGGGGAAATCCAACGCAAGCTCAAGAGGTAGCAAGAAGAATTTCTGGCACCGTTGCCGGGGAGGTTTACGCAAAAGTCAAGTCAAGATTTGGACTCCCGACAACGAGCCATTTCTGGCGCCGTTGCCGGGGAGTCTACGCAAAAGTCAACATACCAAGTACCCATCACAATCCCTTATCTCTCGCCTTACATTATTTGCCATTTGCCTCTCATTTTCCTCTCCCCCACTTCACCCTTGTCGTTTTATTCGCCCTCTCTCTTCCATTTTCCTTTTTCTCGTTTGCTTTTCGTTTGCTCGTGTGTTGGATTGCTTGTTTGTCTCGGTGGCTCTACCTAGATTTGGTGACTTTCACCTTAAAAGGTTAGAAGAGATAGAAAGCAACGTCAGGAGTTTTATGGTTTTGCAATTTGAGCATAATAATTTCTTCAGGAACGAGCTTAAAGAACAAAAAAGTTTTATGAGTTATATGAATAAAGAGCTCGATGATGTGTCTAGAGAATTTGATGGTATAAGATCTCAAATTGCTCGTCTTGAGAAGTTGACTACTGAAATTTCAAATAAGCAGGCTACCTTAGTCAATAAGATGGCCGCTAAACCAGATTTCCATGAAAATAAAGATGAAGATCTAAAAGTTATTGATGTATCCCCTATCAAATCTTTGTTTTGCAATATGAATCTTGATAATGATGAGACTGAATATGATCCACCTTTACCTAGAAGGCGTTCCAAAAATTCGGAGTTTTCAGAACTTGATGCTAAAATTGATAAAAGTGGGATTGAAGAAATCAAAACCCTAGATATTGCTAAACCCACTATTTTGGATTTCAAGGAATTTAATTATGAAAGTTGCTCTTTGATTGATTGTATTTCCTTGTTGCAATGCGTGCTAAATTCTCCTCATGCTTATAGTCAAAATAAAGCCTTTACCAAACATATCAAGAATGAAGAAAAACTTGAGTTGGAAGTTTATATCCCTAGAAAACTCTATGATGAATGGGAACCAAGTATTAAAATTAAGATTAAGGATCATGAATTTTATGCTTTATGTGATTTGGATGCTAGTGTCTCCACTATTCCCAAAACTTTGTGTGATTTGCTAGATTTCCGTGATTTTGATGATTGCTCTCTAAACTTGCATCTTGCGGATTCCACTATAAAAAAACCTATGTGAAGAATTAATGATGTTCTTATTGTTGCAAATAGGAATTATGTGCCCGTAGATTTTATCATTCTTGATATAGATTGCAATCCTTCATGTCCTATTATTCTTGGTAGACCTTTCCTTTGAACGATTGGTGCAATTATTTATATGAAGGAAGGGAATATTAGATTCCAATTTCCATTAAATAAAGGCATGGAACACTTCCCTAGAAATAAAATAAAATTACCATATGAATCTATCATGAGAGCTACTTATGGATTGCCTACCAAAGATGGCAATACCTAGATCTATCCTTGCTTTTATGCCTAGCTAGGGGCGTTAAACGATAGCGCTTGTTGGGAGGCAACCCAATTTTATTTTTAGTTTTTTGCTTTTACTTCTGTTTAGTAATAAATATTTTTTTAGCCTCTGTTTAGATGTGTTTTTATGTTTTAATTAGAGTTTGTGCCAAGTTAAACCTATAGGATCTTCTTGGATGATAGTTATTTGATCTTGCTGTAATTTCCAGAAACTTTCTGTTCACGAAAACAATTGTTAAAAATCACCATAACGTGATAAAATAGTGATTCCAATTGCTGCTGATCAATAAACAAATTTCCTAGGTCGTCCTATTTTTTCTGAAGTTTTGGAGTTCCATAAGTTTGCGTTAGTTACAGATTACTATAGACTGTTCTGTTTTTGACAGATTCTGTTTTTCGTGTGTTGTTTGCTTATTTTGATGAATCTATGGCTAGTAAAATAGTTTATAAACCATAGAGAAGTTGGAATACAGTAGGTTTAACACCAATATAAATAAATAATGAGTTCATTACAGTACCTTTAAGTGGTCTTTTGTTTTCTTTCGCTAACGGAGCTCACGAGATTTCTGTTGAGTTTTGTGTTCTGAAGTTTTCAAGTTTTGGGTGAAATCTTTTGATGGATTATGGAACAAGGAGTGGAGAGAGCCTAAGCTTGGGGATGCCCATGGCACTCCCAAGATAATCCGAGGACACCAAAGAGTCAAAGCTTGGGGATGCCCCGGAAGGCATCCCTCTTTCGTCCACTTCCATCGGTAACTTTACTTGGATCTATATTTTTATTCACCACATGATATGTGTTTTGCTTGGAGCGTCTTGTATGATTTGAGTCTTTGCTTTTTAGTTTACCACAATAATCCTTTCTGTACACACCTTTTGAGAGAGCCATTCATGAATTGGAATTTGGTAGGATACTCTTTGTGCTTCACTTATATCTTTTGAGCTATATAGTTTTGCTCTAGTGCTTCACTTATATCTTTTAGAGCACGGTGGTGGATTGATTTATAGAAACTATTGATCTCTCATACTTCACTTAGATTATTTTGAGAGTCTTAAATAGCATGGTAATTTTCTTAAAAATCTTAATATGCTTCGTATTCAAGATTTGTAAAACTTTCTTTTGAGTGCGTTGAATACTAGGAAAAGTTTGATGCTTGATAATTGTTTTGAGATATGGAGGTGATAATATCAAAGTTGTGCTAATTGAGTAGTTGTGAATTTGAGAAATGCTTGTGTTGAAGTTTGCAAGTCCCGTAGCATGCACGTATGGTAAACGTTATGTAACAAATTTGAAACATGAGGTGTTATTTGATTGTCCTCCTTATGAGTGGCGGTCGGGGACGAGCGATGGTCTTTTCCTACCAATCTATCCCCCTAGGAGCATGCGCGTAGTGCTTTGGTTTTTGATGGCTTGTAGATTTTTGCAATAAGTATGTGAGTTCTTTATGACTAATGTTGAGTCCATGGATTATACGCACTCTCACCCTTCCATCATTGCTAGCCTCTTCGGTACCGTGCATTGCCCTTTCTCACATTGAGAGTTGGTGCAAACTTTGACGGTGCATCCAAACCCTGTGATATGATTCACTCTTTCACACATAAACCTCCTTATATCTTCCTAAAACAGCCACCATACCTACCTATTATGGCATTTCCATAGCCATTCCGAGATATATGGCCATGCAACTTTCCACCGTTCCGTTTTTATGACATATTCATCATTGTCATATTGCTTAGCATGATCATGTAGTTGACATATTATTTGTGGAAAAGCCACCATTCATAATTCTTTCATACATGTTCCTCTTGATTCATTGCATATCCCGGTACACCGCCGGAGGCATTCATATAGAATCATACTTTGTTCTAGTATCGAGTTGTAATAATTGAGTTGTAAATAAATAAAAGTATGATGATCATCATTTAATAGAGCATTGTCCCAACAACAACAAAAAAAGAGAAAGTCCAAAAAAAGAAGGCCCAAAAAAAGGGGGGCAATGCTACTATCCTTTTTGCCACACTTGTGCTTCAAAGTAGCACCATAATCTTCATGATAGAGAGTCTCTTGTTTTGTCACTTTCATATACTAGTGCGAATTTTTTCATTATAGAACTTGGCTTGTATATTCCAACAATGGGCCTCCTCAAGTGCCCTAGGTCCTCGTGAGCAAGCAAGTTGGATGCACACCCACTTAGTTTCTTTTGTTGAGCTTTCATTCATTTATAGCTCTAGTGCATCCATTGCATGGCAATCCCTACTCCTTACATTAACATCAATCGATGGGCATCTCCATAGCCCATTGATTAGCCTCGTTGATGTGAGAATTTCTCCTTTTTTGTCTTCTCCACATAACCCCCATCATCATATTCTATTCCACCCATAGTTCTATATCCATGGCTCACGCTCATGTATTGCGTGAAGGTTTATAAAGTTTGAGATTACTAAAGTATGAAACAATTGCTTGGCTTGTCATCGGGGTTGTGCATGATGAGAGCATTCTTGTGTGACAAAAATGGAGCATGACTAAACTATATGATTTTGTAGGGATGAACTTTCTTTGGCCATGTTATTTTGAGAAGACATAATTGCTTAGTTAGTATGCTTGAAGTATTATTATTTTTATCTCAATATTAAAATTTTGTCTTGAATCTTTCGGATCTGAATATTCATACCACAATTAAGAAGAATTACATTGAAATTATGCCAAGTAGCACTCCGCATCAAAAATTCTTTTTTTATCATTTACCTACTCGAGGATGAGCAAGAATTAAGCTTGGGGATGCCTGATACGTCTCCAACGTATCTATAATTTTTGATTGCTCTATGCTATATTATCTACTGTTTTGGACCATATTGGGCTTTATTTTCCACTTTTATATTACCTTTGGGACTAACCTATTAACTGGAGGCCCATCCCAGAATTGCTGTTTTTTGCCTATTTCAGAGTTTCGAAGAAACGGAATATCAAACGGAGTCCAAACGGAATGAAACCTTCGGGAACGCGATTTTATCACCGAACATGATCCAGGAGGCTTGCACCCCCTATCAAGAAAGCCGGGAGGTGGCCAGCAAGGGTGGGGGGCGCGCCCTACCCCCCAGGGCGCCCCCCTGCCTCGTGGGCCCCCCGTTGCTCCACCGACGTACTCCTTCCTCCTATATATACCTCACGCACCCCAAACGATCGAGATCTGAGCCAAAACCTAATTCCACCGCCGCAACTTTCTCAGATCCACGAGATCCCATCTTGGGGCCTGTTCCGAGCTTCACTGAAGGGGAATCCACCATGGAGGGCTTCTACATCATCATAGCCCCTCCGATGAAGTGTGAGTATTTTACCTCATACCTTCGGGTCCATAGTTAGTAGCTAGATGGCTTCTTCTCTCTTTTTGGATCTCAATACAATGTTCTCCCCCTCTCTCGTGGAGATCTATTCGATGTGATCTTCTTTTTGCGGTGTGTTTGTTGAGACCGATGAATTGTGGGTTTATGATCAAGATTATCTATGAGCAATAATTGAATCGTCTCTAAATTCTTTTATGTATGATTGGTTACCTTTGCAAGTCTCTTCGAATTATCCGTTTGGTTTGGCCAACTAGATTGGTAGTTCTTGCAATTGGAGAAGTGCTTAGCTTTGGGTTCAATCTAGCGGTGTCCTTTCCCAGTGATAGTAGGGGCAGCAAGGCACGTATTGTATTTTTGCCATTGAGGATAACCAGATGTGGTTTTTATCATATTGCATGAATTTATCCCTCTATATCATGTCATCTTGCTTAAGGCGTTACTCTGTTTTCATTAACTTAATACTCTAGATGCATGCTGGATAGCGATCGATGAGTGGAGTAATAGTAGTAGATGCAGGCAGGAGTCGGTCTACTTGTCTCAGACGTAATGCCTATATACATGATCATACCTAGATACTCTCATAACTATGCTCCATTCTGTCAATTGCTCAACAGTAATTCGTTCACCCACCGTAAAATACTTATGCCCTTGAGAGAAGCCACTAGTGAAATCTATGGCCCTCGGGTCTATTCTCTATCATATTAATCTTCCACCACTTTAATATTGCTTTGCTTTTTACTTTGCTTTTTATTTTACTTTGCATCTTTATACCAAAAATACCAAAAATATTATCTATCATCTCTATCAGATCTCACTCTCGTAAGTGACCGCGAAGGGATTGACAACCCCTAATTGCGTTGGTTGCGTGGAGCTATTTGTTTTGTGTAGGTACGAGGGACTCACGCGTGGCCTCCTACTAGATTGATACCTTGGTTCTCAAAAACGGAGGGAAATACTTACGCTACTTTGATGCATCATCCTCTCCTCTTCGGGGAAATCCAACGCAAGCTCAAGAGGTAGCATATACCCACACCCCTCTCCACGTTCGCAAATACGGCCTTCCCTCGTTCATCCTTTTCTCTCACAAGATAAACTACTCATACAAATGCATCTTGATGTTCCATGCAACGCATGGGCATCTAGCAAGTTTATTTTAAAATAGATACTGCGATAATTGGGTTGAAGT
Organism: Aegilops longissima; assembly: GCA_021605205.1. Classification (NCBI taxonomy): domain Eukaryota; kingdom Viridiplantae; phylum Streptophyta; class Magnoliopsida; order Poales; family Poaceae; genus Aegilops; species Aegilops longissima. The sequence goes on along the minus strand of CM038678.1, from coordinate 659,681,053 downwards.
GATATATTTTATGTCTGCCCCGAATGATTTCAGATTCACTAGTAGTAACAAATAAAATGTTGCCTTGTTAATTAATAGAAAACAGGGTGAAAACTATCACATGAGGCCGGTAAAAACGAGGCACACTGGGTTCAGCGTCATCGTCACTACAGCTGTGCGCGCGCAAGAAGTCTACATATCGAGGGGGCTACTGAGCAAGGCACAGAGACAAAATGTTCGAGAGAGAAACCAATTGACAGATTACGATCAGATCGAGTTGTCACCCTTGCTGTCATTGTTGGGTTGGGGGGAGGGGGAGGGAGAAAAAGACGTATCGAGAGTGTGCGCGGTAGGCACAGAGGCACAACTAGCAAGTGTGTGTGTATGTCTGTGTGTGTTTGAAACAGGAGTAGATAGATTACTATCAAGATGGGGGTGCCGCCCTACTCCTTTGGTGTCGGGTAGTGTGTGTGCGTGTGTGTGTTTGAGAGAGAAGCCAGTCGATAGATTAGTATCAAGATCGAGGTGTCACCCTACTCCTTCGGTGTTGGGAAGTGTGTCTGTGTGGTTGTGTGGGTGTGGGTGGGTGTGTCGGGGGGGCAGTGACACTTGCATATCCCTACTATTATAAAAAACAGAGTTGGTGATGATGGTGTTCCTGCCATCCTGCAATATAGGCCATCCGATTTATACACGATGGATAGGAAGGAAACTGTGGCAATTTTGCAAAAAGGTACCCACACCCCTCTCCGCATTTGCAAATAAGGCATTCCCTCGTTCATCCTTTTCTCCCACAAGATAAACTACTCATACAAATGCATCTTGATGTTCGGTGCAACGCATGGGCATTTTGCTAGTAGGGAGAAGGAGTTTGTGTGACACATATCTAGCTATATTAAGGGATAGGTAGATAGCATTTGTGCGAGGCATACTTAAAGCATCACGAAGACAAACAAAATTGTGTGCATGCAAGTGCCGGCAAAAATGAAGCGAGAAACAATGTGTGCGCGCGTGCGTGTGTGTGTGAGAGAGAGAGAGGGAGAGAGAGAGAGAGCGAAATCTCAAAACAAAAGGTGCTCTGCTGGAATCCCATTGTATGTATTCATATGGTTCCGGAACTCGAGTTAACCTTAGGCATATGTGTGAGAGACATTATTATACTTTGACACATTAGTGGCTGTGGGTGGGCGGAATTAAAGGGGTGGGCGTTTCGACAGAGAGAGCGTGTGTGTTTCTATGTGAGAGACTTGTAGGACGGGCTACAAAGACGAATTCTAACGTTGACGGAGGGAGAGAAATACATGATGTGCACGTGTGTGATTCCGATGCCCACAGGGAAATGAGATATGTATGCATGTGAGAGATATTGCACACTTCATTCACGTATCACTATCTAGCGATCGTGGACGTGCATCGCTTGAACATAAATCAATATCTACTTTGAGTCGTGGCCAAAGGTACAATATCGATTCAACGCTATAAAGATTGGGCACTCACATATCACATTTTTTCTATTTAAATAAACCTTTTCAGTTGTGCATGCCAAAGTTACAGTGATGTTTCTTCAAACAACCAATGTAGCTATCATGTACATGCACCATTGTTACTCTTGCATTAAAAATCAATGGGTACGCAATTTATGAAATGGAGGCTATGTAATCATCTGAGGTAACACTTTTAAGTAGCGGACTACAATATCCATTTCTTTTTGTGTGCCTCTACACTAACACGTCAATGCATTATGTTTAAAGTAAATAACCAATTGCACTAAATTATCTATTTACACGAGAAATACATAGGCTGAGTGTTTCATCCCTTTTTTGTGAATACGCCACTACACCCGTACGATTGGCCGTGCCCATGTGAACGTCCAAGTTATCGGCGCATCATCCCAAGTTATTGTCTTTTTTCTGGGGTGGACTTCACACCAGTTATTAACTGCTGATGCGTGCCCCATGTACACAGTCTCGCATGACCTTCCTGCCAGCATGGTCCAAAATTAGTTGAAACTGGATATGAACGATCCCGCGGGTGGCAAAATCTCCCGCCTCCTTCTAAAATTTCCGCCACCTTAGTCTTTACCATGCGAAATTCCCCTTTTGTCCTTGGTGCACGGAAACCAACAGTTACAATACCGCCCTCATCTACATAATAGGTCGAGGCTGCTTTGGTAACTTCTGGTTCCCCCCACTACACGGCACCCCCATTTCCTCTCCCCCTCCCGCAAAAACGACTAACTCCACATCACCAGAGCATCTCACATCACGCCATCCATACTTCATCGGCATTTCTCCCCTCCCCTCTCGAAACCCTAGGTTGCTCATCCACCGGCGTACCAGAGCCCATTCACTTCCAGCGGCGTCCACCTCGCCCGATCTGCTTCTGCGGCCGTATCTAACCCTCCCACCTCCCCTAGAAACAAGTAGACTACTCATCCACCACTGTACCATAGCCCATTCAGTGTCGGCCTTGTCCATGGTGCCGGATCTGCTTTGCCAGTACTCTCGTCAACCGCAGCGCATCTGCAGCGGCTCCCCACCAGAGAACGCTTCGTCCACCCCCGGAGCCGCCCCACCGACGCCCCTGTCGGAGTAATGGGCCACGGGTAGCCTAACCCGAGCCCCAGAACCTTTCAAGGCATCGGGGCCAGCTGCGCCCCTCAAGACGCCCAAATGAAGCACCGCCTTCTGGTGGCCGGCTGACGGAATGGCCAGCTGCCTGAAGATGGCCGAGCTCAGGAAGGCGGCGCCAAGACAGGCCAACTCCTAGATGGCGCCCTCAAAGTATGCGCCCCCATTAAGAAGACAAGACTGGGCAAGGCCACAGTGAAGCCCATCCCTCCCATATCCAGGGACAGACGTGGCCACAGTGCACCGTACAAACGGAGATCTCCGCCCGGCGCGACACTGTTGCCACTCCACCCCTGACGTCACCATAGGCAGGCGGATCCCTGCTCCCACGACGGCCTATCGGTACGGCCTGCAGGTGGCGGGCCCTACTAGGCAGCGAGGGCCCGGAAGATGGCGGAGGCCGAATCAGTCGGACTCGAGGGAGGCCGGCCTCCAGCAGGCGGCCCGCTCCCCCCTCGGGGCCTGTGCACCATTAACCAGATAAGACACGGAGTGGCTACAGTGATCTCCCACCAGGCGGCGGAACTGTAGCCACGCTCTCCTGGCCAAGCCCGCGTCATTAACAACATGGCTACAGTAATCAGCAGCTGCAAGACCATGGCGGGGGAGCGGCTGTCGGCTCCGTGCATCCGGTCGGCGGGGCCCACCAGGCGGTGGGCCCCAGCGGCCGGCGGAGAAGCCGGCGGCCAGAGAGACTGACGGCTGGGTCCTACTCCCAACCGGATTACCATTGTACCCCTGGGGGGTAGGCCTATATAAACCCCCCAGGGCACCCATGCAAAGGGTTGGAACCTGTTAGAATTAGACCAGCACCTAGGGGGGAATGAGAGCAAGCCTTGCCTTTTTCCACCTCTAGCATATAGCTCGAGGAGCACCATTGTACTCACTAGTGCCTTATTGATCATGCGGAGACCCCGCAGAGCAGGACTAGGGGTGTTATCTCCTAGGAGAACCCCGAACCTGGGTAAAGTATGCCGGCGTTCGTGTCTACGCCTCATCCCGCTTCCAGGCACCGGCGACGTTCTACTTGCTCCCACCATGATAAGCCATCTTTTGGCATATGTCGCACCCAACCCCCGACATTTGGCGCCCACCGTGGGGCGAGGTGCACCGTCTCCCGGAGACCTATTCTGGACGGGAACCTTGTTCCTTCCTGGCGAGCGCAGCCAGTCCGGCACGCCCGACGGTGTCTGCGCCGACGCGTTGCTTGGCGCGGAGGCTGCCTGCGCGGAGAGCTGCCTCGGTGACCTTGTTGGCGAGATTCGTCTCTCCAATGAGCCCGCATCTGATGAGGGCACTGATGGCCCCGAGTGCCGCCTCGTGAGCCTCCTCGATCAGCTCCACGTCGCTGGCGAGCCTGCCATGGACTTGGAGTCGGTTGGCTCCACCGACCCGATGCTCATCGACTCCGACACGGCTTCGCTTGACGCGTTCCCCACCAACGTGGTGGTCTACGACGAACCGCTTCCCCGCGCGGACAGCGGTGGCAGCACCGTTACGGAAGTGCCCGTCATCAGCCATGGCGAGCACTCTGGAGGAGGTGGCCAGGATCCGTTGCAAGCGGTGATGCAAGACCTGACTGCGCCCATCCCGGAAGACGCCAACGCTGAGACGTTGGAGGCCCGCCATGTCCAGCTCGTCGAGAGCGCCAACCGGCTGACCAGCATGAGACGCCTTTCGGAGGCCTACCAGCATGAGATGGACCGAGCTGTTGGTGGCACGCCGGTTCCTAGTGGGCCTAGCCGCATTGGCCAGATTCGGCAGCGTGGCGCAACCATCGCCAACATGTTCGGGACAGATCGCCCCGTCTATGACACGCCTGCCGAAAACATACGAGCTGGCTAGGCGGCAGCAGACGAGCTAGACAAGCTTGAGGGCGACGAGCGTCGCCACATGACGGAGCGGGTCCAGCAGCTCCTCGACGCTGCTGCTGAGCAACACGACGCCGGGTGCCGCACCGAAGCACCCAACTGGCGAAACAATGACTCGCCTCCCCGCCAAGACCAAGGCGCGACATCCCGGACACCGACTGGTGGCGCCCGCGATAGAGGAGACAAGGAGCCGGCTGCCAGCCATAGCCGGACTCACATCACCATCGAGCGCGACCAAGACGGCCGCCCAAGAGCAGTGCAGCGGCGAGACGACTGTCCGCCTCCTTCTCCTCGCCGGGAGAGACGCATTTCCCCACCGCCTATTGATCACCCGTCACTCGGCGACCGCCTTGGCCGCCGAGAAGGAATCGGCGAAAACGATGCCCGCCACCGGATCGATCTCCTCAATCGATCCCTGGCGCTAGAAGAAGAAGATGAGTTGGGTCCGCCTTGTTTCGGCCCCCGCATCCGAGATGAACCTTTCCCCAAAGGGTTCACGCTCCCGAGAGACACACCCAAGTACACGGGCTCCGTGAAGCCGGAGGACTGGCTGGTCGACTACTCCACAGCCGTCAGCATCGCGAACGGCAACAAGCGCGTTGCCGTGAAATACGTTCCGCTCATGCTCCAGGGCACGGCCTGTACATGGCTGAACAGCCTGAAGCCCCGCAGCATCAACAACTGGGTCGATTTCACTGAAGCGTTCGTCCACAACTTCACCAGCACGTACAAACGGCCGCCCAAGCCTCGCCAGCTCTCCTTGTGCGTCCAAGGCCCCAACGAGTCGACTCACGAGTACCTCACGCGCTGGGCCGAGCTATGCAACTCTTGCGAGGGCGTGCATGAGGTGCAAGCCATCGAGTACTTCACTGCCGGGTGCCGAGAGGGCACCCTCCTCAAGCACAAGCTTCTCTGCGACGAGCCGGCGACCCTTGACGAACTGCTGGTCATAGCAGACAAATACGCTATGACCGACTCCTCTATGAAGGCGGAGATCCAAGTCAACGTGTCGGGCAAGGTGGCCCCCCAGGCTCCTCGCACCCCAGCTGGTGACTCCAGTCGGCGACATCAACCAAATGACAACAAGCGCAAGGCCATGCAGCCGGCTTCCACTAGCCGGCAGATGGCAACGGTCAAAGATCAGCAGCCGGAGGGGCAGCCTCCTCCCAAGCGTCAGAAGGGTGGCAAGCCCAATTGGTTACCTGCCTTCTCATACGAGCAAACTCTCGACGCGCCCTGCAAGTTCCACAGCGGTGCGAAGCCGTCCAATCACACTATTCGGAAGTGCCACTGGCTCACCAGGATAGCCAAGGGCGACGAACTCCAGCCTCCTCCGCCAGCCGGCCCGCCGCCTCCTCCTCCTCAGCAGCCGGCGGCCCAGCCAGTTGGTGCCATACAATATGATTATCCCGAGGAGCATGGAGCCTACATCGTGTTCACCAGCGTGGCTGACGACAGGCGCGGCAGACGGCAGCAGCAGCTGGAAGTGAATGCAGTAGCATCAGAGACCCTCAAGTTCATGCACTTGTCTGAGAAGCCCATCAGCTGGAGCAGAGCCGACCACCCGGAGGTGATGACAAATCCCGGCTCTTATGCCTTGGTGTTGGATGCCACGTTTGCAACCGAGAGGCGAGCTGCTCGCTTCTCCCGAGTCTTGATAGATGGCGGCAGGAGTATCAACATTCTGTACAAGGATACCATGGAGAAGTTGGGGATCAAGCAGAGACATCTTCAGCCAAGCTAGACTGTTTTTCACGGCATAGTTCCTGGCCTTTCCTTCTCACCAATCGGCAAGACTCAGATAGATGTCCTCTTCGGGGAAAAAAATCACTTCTGTCGAGAGCCAGTCTGGTTTGAGGTGGTGGACCTTGAGAGACCCTATCATGCCCTGCTTGGCCGGCCTGCCCTGGCCAAGTTCATGGCGGTCCCCCACTATGCCTACCTCAAGATGAAGATGCCGAGCTCCAAGGGAATCCTGACCATAGTAGGAGACTACAAGAAGTCGTCCGCCTACGTAGCAGAGAGCAGCCAGTTAGCCGAGTCCCTCATGATCGCGGCTGAGAAGCGACTCCTTGACCGGGTTGTGGAATGGCAGGCAAGCAGCCGAAAATGTCACCCAACCCCAAGGAGTCGGAAGCCGAGGGCTCGTTCAAGCCTGCAAAAGAGACAAAGAATATACCCTTGGACCCGGAGCACCCGGAGAGGCACGCTGTCATAGGAGCAAACCTTGACAACAAATAGGAAGGCGAGCTCGTTGATTTCCTCCATGAGAATCGGGACATCTTTGCATGGTCACCCAAAGACATGCCGGGTGTTCCGAAGGATTTCGCCGAGCACAAGCTACACGTCCGGTCTGATGCCAAGCCAGTCAGGCAGCCCTTGCACCATCTATCAGAAGAGAAGAGAAGAGTTGTTGGAGAAGAGATAGCCCGACTTCTAGCAGCCAGATTCATCATGGAAGTGTTTTTTCCAGAGTGGTTAGCCAACCCGGTCCTGGTGCTGAAGAAGAACAAACAGTGGCGCATGTGTATTGATTATACCAGCCTCAACAAAGCATGCCCTAAGGACCCGTTCACTTTGCCAAGAATTGACCAAGTGATTGACTCCACAGCCAGATGCGAGCTGTTGAGTTTTTTGGATGCGTACTCGGGATACCACCAGATCAAACTGAACCCGACCGACAGGCTGAAGACCGCCTTCATCACGCCATTCGGAGCCTTCTGTTACCTGACCATGACGTTTGGCCTAAGGAATGTCGGCGCCACGTTTCAGCGTTGCATGCAGAAGTGTCTCTTCAAGCAGCTTAGCATAAATGCCCACGTCTATGTGGATGACGTAGTGGTGAAGACGGAGAAGTGTGGAACGCTGCTAGAAGACCTCAAGGAGACCTTTGAGAACTTGCGCCGATTTCAGATCAAGCTCAACCCGGAGAAATGTGTCTTTGGAGTACCAGTCGGCCAGCTTCTAGGCTTTCTGGTCTTAGAGTGCGGCATAGAGTGCAACCCTGTGAAGATCAAGGCCATTGAGAGGATGGAAGTGCCCACCCGACTGCTGGACGTGCAAAAATTCACCGGCTGCTTGGCATCCATCAGCCGTTTCATCAGTCGGCTGGGCGAGAAGGCTCTTCCCCTGTACCAGCTCATGAAGAAAACCACTATTTTCGAGTGGAATGACAAGGCGGATGAAGCTTTTCTCCATCTCAAGAAGATGTTGACCACTCCGCCAGTCCTAGCGGCTCCGACTCCTAAGGAGCCCATGCTCCTCTACATCGCCGCTACTAGCCGGGTGGTCAACACAGTCATGGTGGTGGAACACAAGGAAGAGGGCAGAGCACTACCAGTCCAGAGGCCGGTGTATTACCTTAGTGAAGTGTTGTCTGCCTCCAAGCAAAACTAACCCCACTACCAGAAGATGTGCTACGACGTACACTTTGCCACCAAGAAACTGAAGCCATACTTCCAAGAGCACCCAATCACGGTGGTCTGCACAGCTCCGCTTGCCGAGATCATTGGAAGCCGAGATGCCTCGGGCCGAGTGGCCAAATGGGCCATAGATTTGCCCCCCTACACCATCTACTACCAGCCTCGCATCGCCATCAAGTCACAAGCACTGGCCGACTTCCTCGTTGATTGGGCTGAGACCCAGTACCTGCCGCCTGCGCCAGACTCTACCCATTGGCGAATGCATTCTGGTGGTTCCAAGATGCGCACCGGTTTGGGATCCGGCATCGTCCTCACCTCTCCCAAAGGCGACAAGCTCAGATATGTGTTGCAAGTTCATTTTGCTGCCTCCAACAACGTGCTGAATATGAAGCACTCATTCACGGGCTCCGGCTTTCCAAGGAACTCGGCATTCGTCGGATCTTGTGCTATGGCGATTCCGACTTGGTCGTCCAGCAGTCGTCAGGTGACTGGGACGCCAAGGATTCAAACATGGCAAGTTACCGCTTCCTTGTACAGCAGCTCAGTGGATACTTTGAAGGGTGTGAGTTCCTCCATGTGCCAAGAAACGATAATGAGCAAGCAGATGCCTTGGCACGAATCGGTTCCACTCGGCAAGCAATACCAACCGGCGTCGCCCTACAACGCCTCCTCAAGCCGTCCATCAAACCATCGCCAGAGTCGGATTCCATCTTTGTGCCGGCTCCTCCTGACGCAGTCGGATCCGACTTGAGGACCCCAACAGCCGGCACAGGGAACTCGACAGGCCACTCGGGGACTGCCGCAGCTGCACCTGGACCAGGGACTTTAGAACCTGGCCTAGGGACCGCTGCAGTCAGCCGGGGACTTCATTGACTCAGCAAGCGGCAGCCAACTCCAACCCGCCGCCTCCCGGCCCAACCGCCCTTGTGCAAGTAGCAGTCTTAACAGTCGAAGAAGTTACAGCACCTTCATGGGCCCAACCCATTCTCAATTTTCTGGTAAAGAAAGAGCTGCCAACTGATGAGATCTCGGCCCGGCAAGTGCAACGTCGAGCAGTTGCATACACCATAGTCAACAGAGAGCTTGTAAGACGCAGTGTCACTGGTGTCTACCAGCACTACGTGGAACCGGAGCAAGGCCAAGCAAACCTCAAAGATATTCATCAAGGCGAGTGTGGTCACCACGCGGCCTCAAGAGCACTTGTGGCCAAAGCTTTCCGCCACGATTTTTTCTGGCCGACTGCTCTAGAAGACGCCATAGATCTGGTCCAGAAATGCAAAGGGTGCGAGAAGTTCCGCTCGCAGCCACACTAGCCGGCTTCTGTAGTCAAGACTATCCCCATTGCCTGGCCCTCTGCCGTCTAGGGCCTGGACATGGTGGGGCCGTTCAAGACGGCGCGCGGCGGCATGACTCATCTGCTTGTCGCAGTGGACAAGTTCCCCAAGTGGATAGAAGCAAAGCCAATTAAGAAATTGAATGGTCCGACTGATGTGACTTTCATCTCCGACATCACCATCCGGTACGGCATACCACACAGCATCATCACCGACAACGGCACAAACTTTGCCAAAGGTGCCTTGGCCCGTTTCTGCGCGACGCAGGGCATCCGACTGGACTTAGCGTCTGTTGCCCATCCGCAGTCAAACGGCCAAGTGGAGCGAGCAAACAGCCTCATTTTGTCCGGCATCAAGCCCTGACTGGTCGAGCATCTGGAGCGTTCGGCCGGCTGCTGGCTCGACGAGCTACCGGCCGTCCTCTGGAGCCTGCGCACAACTCCGAACAAGTCAACCGGCTTCACGCCTTTCTTCCTCATCTACGGTGCCGAGGCCGTCATCCCGACGGACATAGAATTCGACTCCCCTCGAGTCACTATGTACACCAAAGATGAGGCAAAAGAAGCACAGCAAGACGACATCGATCTGCTGGAAGAAGGCCGGCTGCTAGCACTCAGCCGATCCACCATCTACCAACAGAGCCTGCGTCGATACTACAACCGGAAGGTCAAGCCAAGATCGTTCCAAGAGGGAGACCTTGTGCTCCGGCTCATCCAGCGAACAGCCGGCCAGCACAAGCTTTCGGCACATTGGCAACGACTCCTACTACCTCATCAACGCTCAGAAGCCTCGGGCATGCAAAAGAGATGACTCTGGAAAGGAGACGGAGCGACCATGGAATGCGAACCTCCTCCGAAGGTTTTACAGTTGATGCAGTATATACCACGCCAACTTTTGTATTAAGTACGAAGACTCCGGGTCCCCCGAGAAGATCTCGGGGACTGCCCTCTTTTATCTATATGATAAGTATTACGCCCGTCATTGGTGTTACTTCTTTTATCCGTCTGGCACCGGGTTCGACCAGTCAACCTGGGGACTCGCCGTCTTGTACTATGTAATGCTTCCTGCAGCCAGACAAGTAATGTACTGGCACTCAAGCTTTCTCCTGCCAGTGGCCGCAGTTCGCAGAGCGACTGTCCGGCCGACAGGAGTAAAAGCAGAAGGGGTGTCTGCATGAAAAATGGCTAAGGACCCAAAGCATACATGTAGTCCAAGACAAATTTCCACTCCGCCGAACGGCTGCTGAGCAGCCGGCCGACCGGTTTCTACTTAACTTGCTAGAGAACTCTAACCCGGCTAAGTACTTGCCTCCCCAAAGTGGTTGAGCACTTGACCTAGCGACAGTCCGCAGAGCGGCTGCTTGGCAGGCAAGACAGCAACCAAGGGAAGGTGGCAAAGGAAAAAAGCCAAAAGAGCATAAGGCAAGGAAAGATAGAACTCGGCAAATATACTTACACATCAAAAGGCCATTGGCCGACATTCAACATAAGTCTGAAATACACCCCCGGGTGGAATTGTGCGAAATTAACAAAGTTTGTCGAGACTAGTAGATAGGTAAAACAAATATAAACTGGCGGCCTAGGGAGTAGCAGACGGCTTCGGTGGAGCGGAGGAGTCGGTGGTGACGGTTGGTGGAGCAGCCGGCTGGCCAGTCGCCGTTTGGTCACCTTTAGTAGCAGCGGGCTCGCTTGGGCGTGGTTCATTGCTGGAGGCGCGGTCGAGCTGAGGCTGGTCGTCCGCTCCGACCTCTGGTGCCTCCTCTTTGCCTCCTTCCTCCTCCTCATCTTCTTCCTCGCCGCAGGAGTCGATCACCTCGGCTGAGTCCTCGCCGTCCTCCGGGTTCAGCCCGAACCATTCTGGTGGCGCCTCGGTGCCGTTCTCGGCCCGCTTCGGGATGAAGACGCTGGTGTTGGTGTACTCGGCGATTGCTGCCGCCCGCTTGACGAGATCATCCTCCACTGCCACCAGCTCCTCCTAGGCCTCCTGCCGAAACATGGTCAACTGGGCTAGATTTGGCCCAGGGTACCACACCTTGACAAACTCCAAGGCCCGGCGCGCTCCAGCTCGGGCCGAGGAGCCCTTCCAGGCTTCAAGACGGCCGGCCGCCACCTCCAGCCAGTTGGCAGTCCGACTAGGAGTGCGCGGTGCCGGCATGTTAGGCCATAGGGCGGCGATCGCCTGGGCCCCGACACACTGAAGACGACGCAGCATCCAGTGAGCCGGCCGAAGACGGGCCTCGATGCTCAGGAGCTGCTCGCCAAGGGTCCGGGGGGCATCGGCAGCGATCTGTGCACCTTCCACCCTTCGTCCTTCGCGATTAGCTTCGATGGCCTGATTGGCGGCGTTAGAATGACCATGGAAGAAGTCTGCCCAAAACAGAAAGCAAAAAGCCAAAGTTAGAGACAAGAGGCTGGCTCGGTCAGTAGTCGGCAGCTCGAAGAAGGAAAAAGAGGGAAGCTCACCATCAACTATGTCTTCAATCTCGTGAAAGCCGGAAGTCAGTATCGCCTCCTTGTCGGTCCAGGTGGAGTGTTCGATTGCGAACTCAGCAAGGAGGCTGATCTCCTTGTCCTCCGCCTCCTTCTGAGCCTTCTTGAGAAGCTCCACCTGCTCCGCCAGTTGCGTGACCAGCCGGTCACGCTCTTCAGCCAGCTTGCCGCACTCCACCTCCTTGGCGCGCAGCACGGTGTTGGCTTCGCCCAGCTGCTGCTGCAAGGCGGCGTTGGCCTCTGCGAAAAATAGAAAAAGGAAAAGGCGTTAGTTGCCAACAGAGAAGATGTATAGCTCAACAGTCGGCCCGAATCTCGGGGACTACAGCCCGCGGGTGCGCCAGCGCGCCCCCGCGGAGAAAGGAGTCATCAAAATCAACAGAAAAGAAGAACAATTGCCGGGGAGATCCGGACCGACTGCTCAGCAGTCGGCCCGATTCTCAGGGACTACAGCCCGCGAGTGCGCCAGCGCGCCCCCGTGAAGAAAGAAAAATACCTACTCCAGCTTTTCGACAAGTCGGCGGTACGTTGAGTCAGCTCCTGAACCTTGGAGTTGAAGACGGCCGCACAGAGGTTGTGATAGTCCTGCAATGAAGATATAAGATAATGTCAGTACTCGGAGCCTGTCGATTAAAGTTCCGAGCCGCCTGCTCAGGAGCTGGCCCGAAACTCGGGGCCTACACCCAGTGGGTGCGCTGGCGCGCCCCCACGAAGAAGCACAAAGTCAAAAAACAAGAAGTATACTTGGACGGCTGCTCGCGATTCCAAGAACGTGCTGTTACAGAGCTTGAGACGGTCAGCTTCGGCCTGAAGCTTGGCTTGGACGTCTAGGATCGCTGTGTTCAACGGGCCCGTCCCGCCTCCCCGCACCCACCCAGTGGGCGCGGTGCTGGTCGCCTCGGCATCCGGGATTGAAGAGCTCGCTGCTGTGGTCTCATGCGGGCGTGGCGCCGAGGCCGCCTTCGCAAGCCGGCGACGCGTCGGGGTGCAGACCTCGGGAGTTGGGTCCTTCGCCATCTCGTCTCCGGCTGCAGTGCCGGTGGATCAGCCGGCTGCTTGTCCCGCGCTTCCTCAGAGGGTGGTGGCTGCGGCGCGGTCGCATCTGGCATGACGACGTCGCCGCCATCACTCTCCATGATCGGGTGCCCGTCGCCGGCTCCCGCAGTCAGCGCCACGAATTCTAGCGGCGGCGGCGCAGAGTTCAGGGGGATACCGAATATCGCCGACTGGCGACGTGCGGCTTCTTCAGCTTGCTTCTTCGCCGCGGCGGCTGCCTTGGCATCCGCCAGCTTCTTTAGGGCGGCAGCCTCCTGCTCCTCACGCGCCTTCCGCGTGTTACGCTCTGTCGCCTCCCGGAGGTCGGCGGCCGGATCGATTCGCTGGGAGGTGGTGGAGGTTTCCGCCGACCCAACAATGGAGGCGGCGGCCGACTTCCCAAGAGAGAGTGGAGCCCTAAGTCAAGAGGATAAAGCAAAGGAAACTCAGAAAGAACCAACAAGGAAAAAAGAAAAAGAAGCGCAAGAGAAGATACTTACGCCGAGACCATGGGAGGCGCCTTTGGGAGTCTCTGGTACTTGGCCGCCTTTGCTGCGGCCTCCCTTCGCTTGGTCGCGGCGGTTGGATTCTTGGCCTTCTTCGGCACGCTGCCGAACAAGACGGCGCCCGTCTTGCGCTTCTGCGTGCCGCCTCGAGAAGTCGGCTCGGCGGAGGGGCCTGCGTCCGCCTTGCCTGCACCTCGTAAAGGGCGCGGCTCGTCTTCCTCGTCGTCATCGTCCGCCCAGGTCTCGATGCCGCCTTCCTCGGAGCCACCGGCTCCATAGACGCCGCATGTCGCGGTGTCCTCCAAGGCGGCGGCCCCCTAGTCGAGGTCGTCCACGTCGCTCTCGGCCCGGTCCGGTGCATAGTCATCACCCGACCCCATGACAGCGGCTGTCGGCAAAGACATGTATATCTGCGTCCCGAAAGTCCGATTGCTCAAGATCACCAGACGGAGTAAAACGGAGTGTTAAAGAAAGCAGAGACCGAAAGGCTTACGGCAGGTGGTGGGTCCACGGGGGAGTACGGCGGCTTGCCGAACTGCCAGGACTCCTCCAACTTGAAGCCGGAAATCTCGTTCACCAGGTTGGCCACCTCAGCAGCCGGCATCTCCTTCATACTCAGCCGGCAAGGGTCACGATGCCCACTCATCTGGCTGATCAGATGAGGCCGGCCTTGGAGCGGGAGCACCCGGCGCACGACGAAGGCAACCAACAGGTCGGTCGCCTTGAGGCCCTCGGAGTTGGTCAGCTCCCGGAGACGCTGGATGGTGGCGGTGCCATCTGCCGACACCGGCTTCGGCTTGTAGCCCCAGCTCGCCTGAGGCTCAGCCGGCGGGCCGGCTGCGTTAGCCAGCAGGTTGAGGTAGTCGACAGCCGGGTCGACGTTCTTCACGTAGAAGTAAGACTGTTGCCACATCTTGACCGATTGTGGCAGCTTGACGGTGGGGAAGGCATTCTTCGGAGACGGCCGTCGCACCGCGATGAAGGCGCCACACTGGGCAGCCACCTCCCGGACAGAGGTGCCAACCTTGGTGTAGACAAATGCTCCCCACAGCTCAATGGTGGGGAGGATGCCGAGGTAGCCTTCGCATAGCGTGACGAAGGCAGCCAGGAGCATCACTGTGTTGGGCGTGAGGTGATGCGGATGAAGGTGGTAGAATTCGAGGAATGAGCGGAGGAAGCCGCTCGCCGGCAGGCCGAAGCCGCGGATGAAGTGCGAGAAGAAGACGACCCGCTCGCCCTCCTTCGGCGCCGAAAAGATCTCTCCCTTCGGCGGCACGCACGCCTTCACGTATCCCGCGCCGAGGAGGCGCCGTGTGTCATGGAGGAATGCGATGTGGTCCTCATGGACGTTCGACCCGTCCCAGTCCCCTCCATGCTCGCGCGCCATGGAGAGCTCGACGAAAGGAGCGGCGCGGCGGAGGAGCAGAGATTGGGGAGGGGCCAAGAGGGCTAGGGGAGGGTGAGCTCGACGGACACAAACGACTGCAGCATTCCGGTGGAGCTCGGGGGCGCTGCGGCGAGAGGAAGAAGAAGGAGGAAAAACAGGGTGGGGGCGCGCGTGCTTCGCCGCTCCCTCTCCTCCCCCTACTTATAGCATGCAGGCTATGAAGCCAAGGGGGCGGGCGTGGGATCATGGGATTAACTGTGCCCACGACCCCACGTTCCCACCTTTACCGCGCGGGTTACTGCGTAGTAACTCTATAGGGAAGCCCAACCGCCCGCCTCGGCTGCAGCCTGCGGCCGCGTCTTCTCACGCGCGTGGGCTGCCAGACTGGCTCGGCAGGCTGGCGCCGCGTGGCGCGCCCACGACGGGCAGCGGGCCTAGAGTCTTAGCCTGTGAGCCACCTAGCTCCCGCCGTTGATTTCGAAATTTCAGATAAACCCGACTGGGCGTAGCCGACTCCCTCGGGCGGCTTGCCAGGAGTCGGACGAAGCTTTCACCCATAGCACCCAGAGGAGAAACTGTTGAGGCACCTCAGCCCCTCAGCCGCGGCGCCTCACCAGCTTCGGGGACTAGTGTCGGAGTAATGGGCCACGGGTAACCTAACCCGAGCCCCAAAACCTTTCAAGGCATTAGGGCCGGTTGCGCCCCTCAAGACGCCCAGATGAAGCACCGCCTTCTGGTGGCCGGAAGATGGCCGAGCTCAGGAAGGCGGCGCCAAGACAGGCCGACTCTTAGCAGGCGCCCTCAAAGTATGCGCCCCCATTAAGAAGACAAGACGGGGCAAGGCAACAGTGAAGCCCATCCCTCCCATATCCAGGGACGGGCGTGGCCACAGTGCACCGTACAGACGGATATCTCCGCCCGGCGCGGCACTGTTGCCACTCCACCCCTAACGTCACCACAGGCAGGCGGAGCCCTGCTCCGACGACGGCCTGTCGGTACGGCCTACAGGTGGCGGGCCCTACCAGGCAGCGAGGGCCCGGAAGACGGCGGAGGCCGAACCAGTCGGACTCGAGGGAGGCCGGCTTCCAGCAGGCGGCCCGCTCCCCCCTCGGGGCCTGTGCACCATTAACCAGATAAGACACGGAGTGGCTACAGCGATTTCCCACCAGGCGGCGGAACTGCAGCCACGCTCCCCTGACCAAGCCCGCGTCATTAACAGCACGGCTACAGTAATCAGCAGCCGGCAAGACCCACGAGAGGCGGGAGCGGCCTATCGGCTCCGTACCAGACCAGTCAGCGGGGCCCACCAGGCGGCGGGCCCCAGCGGCTGGCGGAGAAGCCTGCGGCCAGAGAGACTGACGGCTGGGTCCTACTCCCAGCCGGATTACCATTCTACCCCTGGGGGGTAGGCCTATAAAAACCCCCCAGGGCACCCATGCAAAGGGTTGAAACCTGTTAGAATTAGACCAACACCTAAGGGGGAAGGAGAGCAAGCCTTGCCTTTTTCCACCTCTAGCATACAGCTCGAGGAGCACCATTGTACTCACTAGTGCCTTAGTGATCATGTAGAGACCCCGCAGAGCAAGACTAGGAGTGTTATCTCCTAGGAGAGCCCCGAACCTGGGTAAAGTACGCCGGCGTTCGTGTCTAGGCCTCATCCCACTTCCAGGCACCGGCGATGTTCTACTCTCTCCCACCATGATAAGCCATCCTTTGGCATATGTCGCACCCAACCCCCGACAGCCCCCGTCGACGGCCTCTGATCCTCTTCGCCGACACCTTCCTCAACCCTACCGGAGCCGCTTCACCAACACCATCGTCAACCCCACCGGAGTAGCTTCGCCTATACCATTTTCAACCCTATCGGGGCCGATTTACCAACTCACAAGTCCACGGCCTCAGATCCGCTTCCTCGCACCCTCATCCAACCTACCGGAGCAGCTTCTGACGCCCCGTCCACGGCCGCAGATCTGCATCATCGACACCATC
The DNA here is from genome assembly GCA_021605205.1 of Aegilops longissima. Classification (NCBI taxonomy): domain Eukaryota; kingdom Viridiplantae; phylum Streptophyta; class Magnoliopsida; order Poales; family Poaceae; genus Aegilops; species Aegilops longissima. Next base: position 659,664,411 of record CM038678.1, on the reverse strand, counting down.
CTTAACCCAACCACCGGAGGAGCTTCACCTATGCCCTCGTCCACGGCCACAGATCCGCTTCACCCACACCGTAGTCCACCCTATCGGAGCCGCTCCACAAACACCGTACTCCACGGTTCTAGATCTCCTTACCGGACCCCGATAGCCAGTGCAGCGTCATCACCCTTGACATTTCTAACCCGATTCCCACCGTCTGGCAAGATGCCAAGCACCCGCCATGGCCTAGGTACTTGTCACCTTTTAACCCATCCAGCATCACCTGCCCGATGTACTTCAAATATACTAACAGTCATTTGTTACTGTTATGCACCGCAAAAACTACAAGGATGATGTTTCTTCTGGATCTAACAGCTTGGCCAACTAAGATCCTGGACTGAGGGATTGCTATGATCTTGTAAGCGTGTCTCTCTCTCTCTCTTGTATTGTTTTGTGCCTGCCAGCGTGCTTTGCTAGGATTTTCGACCAGTAATCCCTTTGTGCAGACAATGATTTCTACTACTGGCTGCTAAATTAGATATGTAGATGTCATACATGATACTACCTCGTATCTCCGTTCCTAAATATAATTCTTTCTAGAGATTCCATTATAGGCTACATACGGAGCAAAATGAGTGAATCTACACTCGAAAATGCATCTATATACATCTGTATGTGGTCCATACTGGAATCTCTACATAGGCATATATTTAGGAACAGAGGCAGCACATTACACAAAATCGTAGGTGGCATATAGGAATTCCAGTACACTACATTAGGCTCCCTTAGAGTGCCTGCTAGTCCAGCACACAGAGTCATGGCTAGTTTATGCTATGCACACAATCATTAATTGGTGGTTTAAATATGCGCAAGGGATATGCAATGTATTATCATGTAGAGATGTCTGAAATTAGCCGTGTCAACTTGCAGATAGGGTTACACAATGAAAAAGTACAAGATGTATGTGGCAATTTCATGGAACACCGCAAAAAAAGGAGAGCCAGCGGTGAGCCTATACAGTGTGCTATGGTACGTCACTCCTCCATTGCAATAATCGTGACATGTTATTTGTATGTCAGTTCTATTGGCCAAGTTTCTTAGGGACAGTTATTACGAGTTATCCTAAGAAAATAAGCACCTGTGAATATAAGCTCCATGTAATAAGCCAACCAATTCTTTTCATTGCATTTTCAGCTTATCTTTGGTATGATCAGTGAAAAGTCTAGATTGCACTATATTTTTTCATTTTGCTGCCCATATGAAAATTAATTGACTTGCAAACATCACAAATTGAACCCAGTGCAGTAATTAATATGGTAGGAAAACAGACCTTCACTATTTGCTCAAAATGCAAATACAAAGATACCATCTACTTGGCACAATCTACTTTGGTCAATGTTTTCCATAGAGATCCCATTCCCTAATTTAAACGAAAAGCGCATGACCCGCATTTAAATGAAGAACAATTATTTATTGAAATTCGATGGTCCAAGTGGCTGGTTATTATCATATAGTAGCACCACCTGAAAGCATCATATAGCAGCAGTAGTAGCTCATAGCAACTCATCATACAACAGCAGTATCAGTGTGCAATTCATCATATACCAGCAGCAGCTCATAGCAATTCATCATATAGTAGCAGCAGGAGCAGCAGGAGCAGCTCATAGCAATTCATCATATAGCAGCAGCAGGAGCAGCTCATAGCAATTCATCATATAGCAGCAGTAGGAGCAGCTCATAGAGATTCATCATATAGCATCAGCAGGAGCAGCTCATAGCAATTCATCATACAGCAGCAGCAGGAGCAGCTTATAGCAACTCATAATATAGCAGCAGCAGCAGCTCATAGCAATTCATCATATAGCAGCAGCAGCAGCTCATAGCAATTCATCATATAGCAGCAGCAGCTCATAGCAATTCATCATATAGCAGCAGCAGGAGCAGCTCATAGCAATGCATCATATAGCAGCAACTGAAGCAGCTCATAGCAATTCATCGTATAGTGGATCAGAATGAAAATTTTGCAAAAAAATCAGAGGAGATCCTCACCTTGTTGGATGGGCTCATCCTTCAACAGCACCTCAAGGCCACGACCTGGGAGGTGGGGAGGGGGAATAAGGTGCCTTCTACCGCAGTGTGGCATCAGCCGTAGTTGTGCAACGCCTGCCGGAGTAGTGCGTTGGACGAACCACAGTGGAGCAGCTGCTGGAGACCATGAGAATGAGGGGCGGCACCAGAGGGAGGAGCAGCCAGGGAGATTTGCCCCTACCCGCCGGCCATGTAGCCTAGCTGGACAGAGCATCGTCAAGGACCAGGCCAGATGGGACCAGTGGCGAGGGCTTGCTGGAGGAACCCTAGTGCTGCAGGCAGGGTATCGAGGTAGAAGGAAAGGGGAGAGGAGATGCAAGCGGGCAGGGCAATGAATGCTTGCGTGTTTGTTTTTACTTGAGGATGAGGTGTGACGCAGGCGTCACCAGTTGCATTTTGAGTGTAATATAGGCAGACAACAGAGTCATTTCACTATTCCCCTTCCCTTCAATTTTTAGTGAGGTTCTACCCGAAACACCCCCACTCCAAAGCGAAATTAGTTAAGCCCAAGCCCAGAACTCAAAAATGACCTCTTTACATCTTTTATGGCTTATTTTGACAATAAGCCCTGAAAAGGCGGAATAGAACTGGCCCTTAACCTGCAATTCAATTGTGCGTGCAATGATGAATCACTCCTGCCTGCTATAGTGTACATTTAGGCATCATCATACATGGCATAACCATGTGCATTCCATTGTAGAGTCTGGATTATGCAATTTTTATGTTAGTTCATACGTTGCACATGATGTTTAAATGCCCCTTAAATCTGGTCGGTCAAGTGATGGTCTTTAAGCCTCCTTCTTTGCTTCTTTTCTTGATATGTAAGATTTGCTCACACATCTGTTCAATTGCTTGTTTGCATAGCCAGCCATACTAGGACTGTTTGCTTTGATTACTTGTTGTTCTTGACCTAACACTCTAACAGAGCTTGTCAATGATTTAAACACTAAGGGCTGCTGTAGTGGGGCCTTTTCTAACTCATAGGTGACATAAAGGTTTGGTTGTACACTAAAGTAGGCTCTCCAAGAGTACCTGGAGATCCAGTTCGAAGGTATGCCTAGTTTTTACATAGTGCAGACATAGTAAATGCTCATTTCATTGTGTGCAAGTGCAAGAGATGCGGCATGTTTCATTATGTGGTGTTGGTTTTTTATAATCTCATCATTTTGTGTTCACAGACTGGAAAGTATGCATATTTATCTTCCAAGGAGACGAGTAACTAGTTTGTGTCACCTTGCAGAGGGGGTGCAATGAAGATAAGATTGAGGATTTCCAAGTACAAGATGTTAGGAAGGAGCCTTGCAAGAGAAGTAGGAGCTGCACTGAGCCTCTTCAACCTGTTAAGGTAAGTCACTGTATCCAACTCAACAATTCAATTCCTTGTTTGTTTCAGGCATAGTTAATTTGCTCTTTTCAATTGCTTTATTTGTCCTTAGTTAATGAGATGCCCAAAGAATGATGCCTGATGTTGGGTACTTGTATAACTATTAGTTGACATAATTTAAGGCCTTACCATTAATTTACTCTGCCGAAGTGTGCCTGAAGCTTTGAAGTCTATTAACCAACTATTATTGAATGAGGCTCACAATCTAGTTTATACTAGGCTAATGATTGCATAGTTTTGCTTGCTGTAGTATGTTTGTATGAAATCCTCTGTTGTTCATTATGCTCCCTAAGACTTTAATTGAGCTACAGAATGGCCAACTGCTTGCTTACTTCTATGCAACATGCTGTCTAAATTTGTAACTTGTCTGTGTTTTGGATTGGTCCCCAACATCATGCTCCTCTGGTGAGCTAAGAGAGATTTCTGTATGCAGGCTGCACAGACTACCTTTTTTATAATTTTTAAAACATCACCTGCTTATGCTTCATGACGTGTAACATTATTGTTAGTCCTGTTTTGCCATGTACAAAATAGTCTGTCTTGCTCGCTTCCTTTGTTGTAACTATATTTTTGCCCTAGTCATGTGTACTTACGAAACGTTTCAGGATGAAGTGACATCAACACAAAGATCTGAAAGCGGTGCGGCATGGCCATTACCGAATGATTATGGATTGGAATTGGAATGTCTTGATGTTCGGAGCATCAAGTAGAGGAGGCAAGACAATGTGTACATGATTACGAGCGTACAATCAACAAGTTGAGACTGGACATGCAGGTATTAGATGCAGGAGTCAAAAAAATGAAACAAGACACTGAGGTAACAACGAAGGAATTGGAGATTTTGTAGACTGAAATTTGTGCTATCTAAATCCGGCCAATCCTATTTTCTGAAGAGATTATAGTTAAAATGGTAAGTTATGTTGATGCGCGTCCATGATGTATGAGCTGTATTTGCCCAGTGTATATAATTTGCAGTTTGTGTATGCTTTATTATCACTGGTGCCGAACCATAATGCCCAGTGGGTATAATCGGCTGTAATTTCTTTATTGTATAGTGTAGGATTATTCTACGTTTCTATGCCTTAGTCTCTTTATTGTATAGTGTATGTTTTTTAGAGGTGATAGTGTAGAGTAGGATAATTCTTTGAATATTCTATATCGTTCAAATGGGGGGCAACTCGCCCAAACGTTGTAGTGACCATGGCCCTCCACAGGTCGTACGATCCATGGGCCATCTACGGGACGGGCGATCCATGGCCTTCTATGGGCTGTCGGATACGTGGGCCTTCTATGGGCTATCAGATCCGTGGGCCTTCTATCGGCCGTCGGATCCATGGGCCTTCTATGGGCCGTCGGATCCATGGGCCGTTGGATCAATGGGCCTTCTATGGGCCGTCGGGTCAATGGGCCTTCTACGTACCGTATGATCCATGGGCCTTCTACGGGCCATCTCATCTATGGGCCTTGTACGGGCCGTATAAGGGGTTGTAAACAGGCTAGAGTGGAAATCGTACGTTTTATGGGCTGACCATAACGGGCCATTAATAGGCCGTATTTGATGATGCTATGAAAATGGCCCAACAGATTAACGGGCCACAAACGGGCCGACTGTATTCACGGGCTGAATTTGGCCCACAAGCAGAAAAGGCCAGTAACGGGCTGTAAGTAACCGAATGCTGTAAATGAGCCCAAGAATAAATGGGCCCTCAGAAGGCCGAAAGGTAACACAGGCTGGAAACGACCCAACGGAATAATGGGACGCTAATGGGTATAAAGCGATACACTGTTCATTACGGGCCGGTTCCACCACGGGCCATTAATGGGCCAAGAGTTACAAAGGGACTTATATGGGCCGAAATACGTCATGGGCCATACATGGGCCAGAAGTTAAAACGGACTGGAATTATATTGGACGGCCCAGATGACGCTACTGGGCCTAATTCGGATAGGCCGTAAACAGGCCCTGGGTTAGCGGACTGTAAATGGGCTATATGCAAACATGCTGTTAACAGGCTTGCCGTGGGCCAGCCTGCCACCTTTTGACCAAGTCAAACGGGCCGGCCTTTTCACAGGAATGGGTCTCTGTTGGGCCGTGCCACGTGTCGACGTATCATAGGCACTTTGGGTCCAATGAGTGGATGACATCTGTCCCAATGGTGAGCCGACACGTGTTTCCTCCAGCCAATGATGATTTTACACGTGGAAAATCCCCATTAGTCGGGTCTGTTAACGGGTTATCGGATCCAAAACAGGACCCAGTAGCTTAACGGCGTTCCGTTACGGTGGATGCCACGTGTCGGTCACCCTTGACGAAAGCACTTCTGTGACGTGCGATTTATCGTCATGGAAGTGGACACTTCCGTGATGATAATTTTGGTAATGTCATGGAACACTTCTACGACAGCACAAGTATGACTATCTTGATTCTGTCATAAAATTGTCATGGATGTACATTCATGACAGAAAATGTGACCTACTGTGACAAACACGTATCATCACGAAAGTGTATTTTTTTTGTAGTGTGTGTGCATGGAAGGTTCCCGTGCCCCACATGCAAGGGAGCTCTTGAGTTTCATTGGCTGACGGCAGGGCACAAGTATAGTTGCTTCGACTTGCATAGACCGTTTCTACATCCTCGCCATAAGCTCAGAAAAGACAAGAAGAACTTCATCAAAGGTAGAGTTGTCAAACACTCTGCACCACCTGCGTTGACCGGCCAACAGACCCTAGATCAGTTAAACACTCTCGAGCCAGATCCAGGCGTCGTGGTATTTCAAGGGGTATAATAAGGAACACGCCTGGACTCACAAGACATGCTTCTGGGATCTGCCTTACTTCAAAGACCTCCTTTGCCCACAAAACATCGACGTGATGCACACTAAAAAGAATATCGCCGAAGCCATTTTTGGTACATTGTTCGGCATAGAGGGGAAATCAAAGGATAATACTAAGGTTAGAGTCGATCAAGAGGAGCTATGTGATACACCGTTACAAAACATGAAAGACCCGAAAGGAAAGGGGAACTGGACGAAGCGAAAGGCATGGTTCAATCTTGGAAGGCCAGTTATGAAGGAAATTATTTTGTGGGTGAAAATGCAGTTGATGTTCCCCGATGGGTATGCAGCAAATCTAAAGAGGGGAGCGAGTCTTCAAAAATTGAAAATATTTGGTCTAAAAAGTCATGATTGCCACATATGGATTGGGCGGATAATGTCGGTGATGTTGCGTGGCTTCATCCCTGAGGATGAATGGCTAGTACTGGCAGAGCTGAGCTATTTCTTCCGTGTTATTTGTGTGAAAGAACTATCGCCTGGCCTCCTAGAAGAAATGGAACAGTTTGCGCCGGAGTTGATCTGCAAGTTAGAGATGATCTTTTCGCCAAGCTTCTTTAATCCAATGCAACACTTGATTTTGCATCTGCCGACCGAGGAACGATTGGGGGGGGGGCATGCAAAATCGTTTGTGCTACTCAACTGAGAGGATGCAGAAGATGCTTCGAGCAAAATGTAAAAATAAACGTAGAACAGAAGCATCGATGGCCGAGGCATTCATCACTGAGGAGGCGGCAAACTTCATGACAGCACACTACGAAGTCAAAAATCGTCATTTGCATAATCCGAAGCCTCGGTACAATGCTGACGACCCTAAAAAGTGTCAATCCAACCTTAGCCTTTTCAAAGGGAATCTCGCACCAGCCAGTCGCTGGAAACCAGTATCGTTGGATGTTGAAGAATGGCGGACCATTTCGCTGTATATCTTCAACAACCTAACAGAAGTGCGGCCGTATATCGAGTAAGATCTTGGTACATTGTTTTGCAACTTCTAATTCCTTTGAACTCCTCTTATTCCTAGATATTTGATGCAGTCGATACGTCGCCATATTCTCGTATGGAGCGGTGATCCAAAAGGATTCCATCGAAGAGTATGAGCTTCTGGCAAAGCAAGGAGCCGAATATCCCGGTTTCATCTCTTGGTTCAAAAAAATGGTAATTTCCATTAGACCCTTTCATTTCTTTAGCTAGTTTGTGACGAATGCAACAATCCTTTCGTATTAAACTTGTAGGCTAATTCAGAGATTATGGATGCCGAATTGAGACAAGTAGCTAATGGTTTTGACTATAAGGTCCGTTCATTTGACAAATACGACATCAACGGGTATCTCTTTCGTCCCTATGGCAAAGAGCTATCTATGGCCGACCGAAAGTCTACAAATTGTGTGTCTCTGCTATCGGCGAAGGGAGGTATCGATTATTATGGAAGAGTTGAAGCAATTTATGAACTTCAATTCTATGGTGAAAACCCACCAAACGTCATAGTCTTCAGATGTTATTGGTTCCAGCCGAGGGAGACTAGAAGGACTCATGAACATATAGGGCTAGTCGAAATCAAACAAAGCACCCATTTGGATGTTCCCGATGTCTATATTACGGCTCAACAGGCAACCCAAGTTTTCTATCTACCGTGGGCCTGTCAAAGTGATCCAAATCTCAGTGGTTGGGATGCGGTTTATGAATTGCCGCCACGTGTTAGACCACCTCCCCCCAATGAAGAGGATTATGAACCTCAAATTAACCAAGACACATATGACGAAGGAGAATTCTTCCAAGAAACACGTCTTTCCAAAAAACGTTTCAAGAACCGCTCTATTCCACCCCAGAAATTGAAGTAGACAATGATAGTGAATCTGACTTCACCCCTGAGCCGGAACAAGAAGAGCTGGAAGAAGAAGAAGTTACTACTGCAGATGACCTATCAATGCTTGAACGATTATGTAAAGGTGGCCTTCCACATGATGATGCATTTATTAATGATGATGATGATAAGCACGTCATTACCAATAGTGATGATGATGATGCATTTATTGATGATGATGATGAGCACGTCATTACTGATAGTGACTATTAGGTATTCAAATTTTTATGTTGTACGTGATTTATATAGTTATTTGTATGATTGTATGATTTATATAGTTGGTATGTATAATTTTCTTACTTTGTATGATTGTTTCTTATACATATTGCCATGGTCTTGATGTCCGTCCCCATTGGCCCTCGCCTGCTTCATGATTCGGATGTGGTAAGTTCTCTTTCATAACTATTTGTTGCATTTCGCATTTATGACAATTATGGCCATCAAGTTGACATAGAGATATTTTAATCTAGGAGGTATGTGAACCGGAATTTGAAACCAACCCTCTTGTCAAGAAGTTAAATTTAGTTGAAAAATAAAATGAGTATTTGAAAGAAAAAATTAAAAGAATTGAAGAAGAAAAGATGACATTGGAGTTGTATGTTGCCGATGTAATCGATGATCACAAGATGAAAATGAATGCAATGCGCTTGAAGATGGATGCAATGCGCATGAAGCTTAAGAAGATTAGAAAATATGCCATTGATACTGAGGCTTGGTATCATTATGCCGTTGGATCAATTGTTACCTTAGTTGCGATCTTCATCACATTTGTTGTGATGAGGGTAAGTTTTCTCTACTGTTTTGCTTTACAAATGGATACTTAGCTTATTTTCCTCCTAAATGGCATAATTACCTAAGTTAGATAAAAATGAGCTATACTTAGCTTATTCAGTTCATTTATGACATACTTAGCATACTTAGGTAAAAAATGGCATGATAATCTTTGTTAACTCCAAAATGATATAGACTTAGCTTATTTTCCTCCAAAATGACATAATAACCTTACTAAGCTCCAAAATGACCTATTTACCTAGCTTAGCTCTAAAATGACCTACACTTAGCATTTTTACCTAGCTTAGCAATAAAATTGCATTTTTACCTACCTTAGTTAGAAGAAGAAGATAAAGAAGAGGAGAGGAGAAAAAGAAAGAGAAGAAAAGAATCTTCTTCTTCTTCTAACTAGTCTTCTTCTTATTCTTCTTCTTCTAACTTTCATCTTTCCCAATTTGTAGATGAGGTGTTCAGACGGCAGTGGTGTGGGGTGAGAGCCGTTAGGGGGTTAACAGTGCTCTTTGTCGTCTGCTGGCCTCGGATGGCGGACGGCACAACCCTTTGCCGTCCATTTCTGCAAAACGGACGGCAAAGAAGGCCTTTGCTGGCACGTGTTCAGACGGACAGTTTGCCATTCGCTGGCTGACGGCAAAGGAGTTTGCCGTCCGGGATCTATGCCCGGCAAAGAAGCTGATTCCAGTAGTGTGGGGTCCTTTAGTCCCGGTTCTTGTTGGAAATATGCCCTAGAGGCAATAATAAAATGGTTATTATTATATTTCTTTGTTCATGATAATTGTCTATTGTTCATGCTATAATTGTGTTATCCGGAAATCGTAATACATGTGTGAATACATAGACCACAACATGTCCCTAGTGAGCCTCTAGTTGACTAGCTCGTTGATCAATGAGATAGTCATGGTTTCTGACTATGGACATTGGATGTCATTGATAATGGGATCACATCATTAGGAGAATGATGTGATGGACAAGACAATCCTAAGCATAGCACAAAGATCGTGTAGTTCGTTTGCTAGAGCTTTTCCAACTGTCAAGTATCATTTCCTTAGACCATGAGATTGTGCAACTCCCGGATACCGTAGGAGTGCTTTGGGTGTGCCAAAGCGTCCTGGCGAACTGGGTGGCTATAAAGGTGCACTACGGTATCTCGAAAGTGTCTATTGGGTTGTACGAATCGAGGCGGGATTTGTCACTCACGTATGACGGAGAGGTATCTCTAGGCCCACTCGGTAATGCATCATCATAATGAGCTCAATGTGACCAAGTGGTTGATCACGGGATCATGCATTACAGATGCGAGTAAAGTGACTTGCGTAGCGAGATTGAGCGAGGTATTGGGATACCGACGATCGAGTCTCGGGCAAGTAACGTACCGATTAACAAAGGGAATTGTATACGGGATTGATTGAATCCTCGACATCGTGGTTCATCCGATGAGATCATCGAGGATCATGTGGGAGCCAACATGGGTATCCAGATCCCGCTGTTGGTTATTGACCGGAGAGTTGTCTCGGTCATGTATGTGTGTCTCCCGAACCCGTAGGGTCTACACACTTAAGGTTTGGTGACGCTGGGGTTGTAGAGATATTAGTATGCAGTAACCCGAAAGTTATTCAGAGTCCCGGATGAGATCCCGGACGTCACGAGGAGTTTCGGAATGGTCCGGAGGTAAAGATTTATATATAGGAAGTCAAGTTTCGGCCATCGAGAAAGTTTCGGGGGTCATTGGCATTGTACCGGGACCACCAGAAGGGTCCCGGGGGTCCACCGAGTGGGGCCACCTATCCCGGAGGGCACCATGGTCTGAAGTGGGGAGGGGAACCAGCCCCTGGTGGGCTGGTGCGCCCCCCTTGGGCCTCCCCCTGCGCCTAGGGCAGGAAACCCTAGGGGTGTGGGGCGCCCCCCTTGGCTTGGGGGGGGGGGGGGCAAGCCACCCCCTTGGCCGCCGCCCCCCTTGGAGATCCCATCTCCTAGGGCCGCCCCCCCCCCCAGGGGGCCTATATATAGTGGGGGGAGGGAGGGCAGTCGCACCCTAGCCCTTGGCGCCTCCCTCTCCCTCTCCAACACCTCCTCCTCTCAATAGAGCTTGGCAAAGCCCTGCCGAGATCCCCGCTACATCCACCACCACGCCGTCGTGCTGCTGGATCTCCATCAACCTCTCCTTCCCCCTTGCTGGATCAAGAAGGAGGAGATGTCTTCCCCAACCGTACGTGTGTTGAACGCGGAGGTGCCGTCCGTTCGGCACTTGGTCATCGGTGATTTGGATCACGACGAGTACGACTCCATCAACCCTGTTCTCTTGAACGCTTCCGCTCACGATCTACAAGGGTATGAAGATGCACTCCTGTTCCCCTCGTTGCTAGATAACTCCATAGATTGATCTTGGTAAAGCGTAGAATTTTTTTGATTTCTGCTACGTTCCCCAACAGTTCTAGCCTATATATACCCCCTGCATGCGAGCAGAGCAATGCACTGCTCTGTTTTTTTTTTGGCTGGCTGTGGGAGAGCTTTGTGGTGCTCTAGCTCACCTCCTATGCACATGAGGTGTTCGATGAAAGGCCCGAGCCACACTTAAGCTTTCTCCTCTCGAAGCTCCTTGTCCAAGCTTCATTTTCCTCAAGATTTGTCTAGGTTTGGCGGTCCGTCCTATCCCGTCCCCGTCCACACCGTCGTCTATCGCCCGCCGATCTCGTTGCCGGCACCACCATGGTGAGACTCTTGTTCGTATCTTCTTTCTAAAAGAAAAAAGTTCTTACTTGTATGATTTAGATAGATACTTGTGTAATTTTCTTACTTTTATTATTGTTTGTTATTATATAGTGCGATGGTTTTGGTATCCGCCTCCATCAACCCTTGTCCTGTCTATGATTCGGATGTGGTATATATTATCTTTTATAATTATTCGGTTCATTTAGTGTTTATGACAATTATACTGACCAACGTGTGATACGTCTCCAACGTATCTACTTTTTCTCACGCTTTTCCTCGTGATTTGGACTCTAATTTGCATGATTTGAGTGAAACTAACCCCGTCACTACTAGAAAAAGGCCTGTTAGTGGCGCACCTATTTTTGCCATTAATGGCGCACTATAGGTGCGCCACTATTACCACACCACTAATAACAAATAGTAATGGCGCACATTTGGTGCGCCATTACTATGCCTAGAAGTGCGCCATTACTATCTGACTTAGTAATGGCGGACCACATAGAAGTCCGCCATTACTAACAATTTTTTTTTCAAATTTTTTTTCCAATTTTTTAGTTTTTTTCTTAATCTCGGGTCGCTATGGCTTAATCTCGGGTCAATATGCTTAATCTCAAGTCAAATCACGCTCCGTGGTCAAACTTCCCGGAGGGTCACCCATCCTCACACAACTCCAGCCCAAGCACGCTTACCTTCGTAGTTCTATCCAACCCCAGCACCAGCTCACTTAACAAGCACTTGTTGATATATTTATCATATCAATCCTATTAAACCTTGTTGATGTCTATGACTTTGTTCATGTTCATGAGTGTGATGAAATTTTGAAAAAATATTTCAAACTTCCTGGTCATATTACGTATCATATTTTGAACATTTTTTCCAAAAAAAAATTTGAAACCAATTTTTTTTCTGTTACTAGTGGCACACCTAGCAAATGGTGCGCCATTAGTAAGTTTGAATTTTTTTCCCATTTCCCCCCCTCTAGATCTTAAAAGCCACGTATCTTTTATTTTGATAGGTTTTTGGGGATTCTGAAAATCTTCAACGGGTGTCCCCCAGTTGAATTCGGATGTAACTTTTCGAGTAGATGATTTTTCATATAAAAAACTTTTTAATCCGAGTTCGTATGCAAAAGTTATGCCCATTTTACTAAATTCCAGAGAGATATTGCAAATAAAGTCGAAATTCATATTTGTAAATTTCCCAACAACTAGACCACATATCACGTGGGAAACTTATTTTCTTTTATTTTTTTGACATTTCCATCATTTTCTTTTATTTTATTTTTAACTGAAAAGGCGGTCCAGGGGGGTTGCATTTGGTTATGAGTTGTTAGCAGTGGCGCACTAGGGAATAGTGCACCATTACTAGTTGACATAGTAATTGCGCACCTGTAAAAAGTGCACCATTACTATGTGTATGACTTGGTCAAACCTTGGTCAAACTTAGTAATGGCGTACTTTGTGTAGGTGCGCCATTACTAAGTTTGACATAGTAATAGCGCACCTCTGCAAAGTGCACCATTACTAAGTTTGACCAAGGTTTGACCAAGTCATACACATAGTAATGGCGCACTTTGTACAGATGCGACATTACTATGTCAACTAGTAATGGCGCACTATCCCCTGGTGCGCCACTGCTAACAATTTTTTTTTCAAAAGTAGTAATGGCGCGCCACACACACCAGGTGCGCCATTAGTAATATGTCAATAATAGCGTATTTGTATCTGGTGCGCCACTGCTTACATGGTGCACCATTAATGTCCATATTAGATATAGCCCTTTTCGTAGTAGTGCGGACTGACGCTATTTTCAGCAGAACTACCCTAGTGTTGTTTTTGTGCAGAAATAAAAGTTCTCGGAATGGAACGAAATTTTGCGAGGAATTTTTATATAATAAACAAAAAATTCTGGAGCCCGGACCTACTGGAGAGGGGCCCCTGGGTGGGCATAACCCACCAGGGCGCGCCCCCCTCTCCTGGCGCACCCAGGCGGGTTGTCTCCACCTGGTGGCCCCACAGACCCTGAAACCGACGCTATAAATTCCTATTTTTCCAGAAATAATGAGGGAGAAAGAATTATCACGATCCACGAGACAGAGCCGCCGTCACCTCCTGTTCTTCATCGGGAGGCCAATCTGGAGTCCGTTTGGGGCTCCGGAGAGGGGGATCTTCGTTCTTCGTCATCACTAACCCTTCTCCATCGCCAATTCCATGATGCTCCCCACCGGGAGTGAGTAATTCCTTTGTAGGCACACTGGTCGGTGAGTAGTTGGATGAGATTCATCATGTAATCGAGTTAGTTTTGTTAGGGCTTGATCCCTAGTATCCACTATGTTCTTAGATTGATTTTGCTATGACTTTGCTATGCTTAATGCTTGTCACTTTGGGCCCGGGTGTCATGAACTCAGATCTGAACTGTTTTAGATCCGATCTTGCAAGTTATAGTCACCTACTACGTGTTATGATTCGGCAACCCCGGAGTGACAACAACCGGGCCCACTCCTGGTGATGATCATAGTTTGAGGACTTCATGTATTCACTATGTGTTAATGCTTTGTTCCAGTTCTCTATTAAAAGGAGGCCTTAATATCCCTTAGTTTACAATATGGACCCCGCTTCCACGGGACGGTAGGACAAAAGATGTCATGCAAGTTCTTTCCATAAGCACGTATGACTATTTACGGAATACATGCCTACATTATATTGACGAACTGGAGCTAGTGCCGTATCGCCCAAGGTTATAACTATCTCATGATGAATATCATCGAACAAGTCACCGATCCAATGCCTACGTATTTATCTTTTATTGTTTCTGCAAAGTTACTACTGCTATCATCACTGTTACACTTGGTACACAATTATTGCTATCACTGTTACTGTTACCGTTGCTACTGCTACCATTATCAAAACTATCATACTACTTTGCTGCTGATCAGTTTGCTGCAGATAATTAATCTCCAGGTGTGGTTGAATTGACAACTCAGCTGCTAATACCTTCAAATATTGTTTGGTTCCCCTTGTGTCGAATCTATAAATTTTGGTTGAATACTCTACCCTCAAAAACTGTTGCGATCGCCTATACTTGTGGGTTGTCAAGACCTTTTTCTGTTGCCGTTGTCGCGGAGCATAGTTATATTTGTTGAGTCACTTGGGATTATTATCAATTTATCATTATGAGGAATCTAAAGGATGCTAAGACTACTATTTTCCCTCAAAGATGAGGGGAGGTAAGGAACTGCCATCCAGTTCTGCTTTAGATTCACCTTCTGTTATAAGTAAACTTGCAACACCACCACATGCTATCAATTCTAATATGTCGCAAGTTATTTATGATTCTACTTATACTATGCATAATGCTTATGATGATGCTAGTACCTTGCTTGATAATGATGATGTGCCACTTGGTAAATTTCTTGATGAACAAATTGCTAGAGTAACACAACATGGTGTTGTTGAATCAGATGATGAGCTTGAAACTGAAACACCTGCTAGAACTAGCCTTCCTAGATATGAATTGCCTAAGGTACCGGAAGGTTATGTTATGAATGACGAAACAACTAGAGATATTCTTGCTTGTAAGGATAGAGATGATCTAGAGAAATTATTATGCAAGTATAAAGAAAAATCTCTGAATGCTAGAATGAAATGTGATCCTATATTTGCTACTTCACCTATCTTTATTGATGATAAGGATTATGAATTCTCTGTCGACCCAGAGTTAATTACTTTGGTTGAATCTGATCCTTTCCATGGTTATGAAACTGAAACTGTTGTGGCACATGTTACTAAGTTGAATGATATAGCCACCCTTTTTACTCGTGATGAGAAAACTCGCTATTACTTTATTCTCAAATTATTTCCTTTCTCATTAAAGGGTGATGCTAAAGCTTGGTACAATACTCTTGCTCCTGGTTGTGTGCGTAGTCCCCAGGATATGATTTATTACTTCTCTGAAAAATATTTCCCTGCTCATGACACACAAGCTGCCTTGCAGGAAATATTTAACTTTGTGCAAACTAAAGAAGAGAGTCTCCCACAAGCTTGGGGGAGGCTTTGCCAGTTACTTAATGCTTTCCCTGATCATACTCTTAAGAAAAATGAAATACTTGATATCTTCTATAATGGACTAACCGATGCTTCTAGGGACTTCCTAGATAGTTGTGCTGGTTGTGTTTTTAGGGAACAAACTGTTGGACAAGCTGAAGAATTATTGAATAACATATTGAAAAATTATGATGATTGGACCCTTCCTGAACAACCAGCTAAACCACTCCGAAGAAGAGGGGTATATTATATTTCAGTCTTGAAGATATGCAAGAGGCAAAGAAATCTATGAAGGAAAAAGGTATTAAAGCTGAGGATGTTAAAAAATTTGCCTCCTATTAAAGAAATACATGGGCTTAATACACCACCAATGGCTAAGGTGGTAGAGGTAAATTCTCTAATGAAGTTCAATGATAATGACAATCCTCACAATATGCACCCTAGCCAATGCCTTTATGAGTTTGCAAACTACATTAGAAAACAAGATCACTTCAATGCAAACGTTATGAAACAATTGAAATATAATTCTGATATGATTGCTCCCTTGAGTGACTTGTTATTTAGAATTTCAAATGATGTTAGAGGTGTTGCAAAACATGCTTCTATGGTTCAAACTCAGTTAGAACAAGTTGCTCAATCACAAAGAGAATTACTTGATGAAGTGAATAATAATATGCATGAGTTTGCTGTTAGAGTTGCAACTAGAGGAGGTAAAAATGACTCAAGAACCACTTTATCCTGAGGGACACCCAAAAAGAATTGAACAAGGGTCACAAAGAAATAACACTAGTGCACCTAGTCCTTCTAAAAAGAAAAAGAAGAAGAAAAATTATAGGACTTTGCATGCTTCTAGTGAACCTGAAATAGAGAAACCTCCTGATAATGAAAATGAAACTTCTATCTCTAATGCTGAAACTCAATCTGGTATTAACATCCACCTAGTAATAATGAAAAAGATAATGCTGATGTTCATGAAGACTCTCAACCAAATGAAAAAGAATCAGATAATGATGATGAGACAGAACCACCTATTGATCTTGATAACACACAATCTAATAACAAAAGATATGATAAAAGAGACTTCGGGGCCGTTCGGAGGCCCTCCGCTCTGTGCCTCCGCTCCCGGAGCGGAAGGAGTTGCGGCTAGAAAATTTAGAGCGGCCGAAACGGTGCTCCCCTGCTCCGCGTATTTTGAGGAGATGGTGGATCCCCGAACGTGCCCTTCATTGCTAGAAAACACGGTAAATAAAGAGAATCGTGGGTTCAAAAACCTATGCCTTTTCCACCCAAGTCAACTAAAAAGAAAGATGATGAAGAATTTGAACGCTTTGCTGAAATGCTGAGGCCATTCTTTTTGTGTACTCGCTTGACTGATATCTTGAAAATGCCTCCTTATGCAAAGTATATGAAAGACATCATCACTAATAAGAGAAAAATACCGGAAGCTGAAGTCTCCACTATGCTTGCTAATTGTACTTTCAAAGATGGATACCTAAAAACTTGGAGATCCGGGAATACCAACTATACCTTGCTCCATCAAATAGAATTATGTGAAAACTGCTTTGTGTGATTTAGGAGCTGGTGTTAGTGTTATGCCTTTCTCTTTATATAAAAGACTTGACTTGAATAAACTCACACCTACTGAAATATCTTTGCAAATGGCTGACAAATCAACTGCCATACCTATCGGTATCTGTGAGGATGTGCCCGTTGTTGTTGCTAATGTTACTATTTTGACTGACTTTGTTATACTTGAGATGCCCGAGGACGACAACATGTCGATTATCCTTGGTAGACCCTTCTTGAATACTGCAGGGGCTGTTATTGATTGCACTAAAAGCAAGTTCACTTTTTGTATTAATGGTAATGAGCATACGATGCACTTTCCGAAGAAAAAATTCCAAGTGAATGGTATTAATGTTATTGAAAAATCTCCGACAATCACTATTGGAAGTTTTCAAATACCTCTACCTACTATCAAAAAGAAATATGAAATACTTATTTTTGGGGACATTCATATCCCCATTGAGGTAACTTAGTGATTTACGAAAGTTCTTCGGTTTCATGCTAATCGAAAGTGGTTGTTAATAAGACCTGATCAACCTTATTAATGAATAATTTTTGAGCGGTATGAAGTTGATGAATTTAGTAAGCACTACCTTCTGTCCTTAGTTTTTGTTTTCTGTTTTTACTAGTTAAATAAAATAAAATGCCATGTTATGTCTGTTTTCTAAATTTCCCGTGCAATAAAAAAATGACCCAGAAATAAAAGTTCTGAGAATGCTCTGAAAATTTAGTACGATTTGTTTTGGAATATTTCTGAGTTTCTGGTGCAAATAATATTAGAGGGAGGTGCACCAGGTGGGCACAACCCACCTAGGCGCTCCAAGACCCCCAGGCGCGTCCTGGTAGGTAGTGGTCCCCACGTGGGCCCCCAACTTATCTGTTCATCCCACATCATCACTTACCTCCAGAAAAAAAATCTCCATTGCTCTCTCCCGTGTTCCTGCTCTCAAACCCGCGGATTTCGATCTCTTTGCTCGAAGCTCCATTTCTGAAACTGTTTCGGGGGATTGTTGCTTGGTATGTGACTATCGTGGAATTGTCACGGCAGATGTCCTTAGTGTCAGGACTTAGTCGCGAGGCCAACGCATCTATGTGGTAGCTTGAGAGGGGTTGAGCGGAATCGAGAGACGCAACACAAGACAGGGATTTAGACAGCTTCGGGCCCCGGGAAACATCATCCGGTAAAAACCCTACATGCTGTTTGAGGCTAGGTCTCATTATCATCATGAGGGAGTCGCCAAACCGGCTCTCCTCTTTGTGTCTAGCCCTAAGATTGTTTCTTCTTGCTTGTAGCTTGTCGCTTCCCCTCTTTGGGAGCCCTGCCCTCCTTATATATGTTGAAGGGCGGGTTACATGTGGAGTCCTATTAGGATTAGGACTAGTCTATCTCTAATGCAAACCGGTACAAGTCCTGGTCTTAACTCCTTGTAAGGTAAATATTCCTCATGCCTTTCCTCTTAAACCGCCCACGATAGTTGAACCGGCCTTCATGAACCGCCAGACGGACCACCGGTCTTGTCGCTCCTCGACCCGTCCGCGGGTCACCGTGAGTTACAAGCGTCTGGCGGGTTGCTGGTAAATTGCCAGGTCTGGGCGGGTCACCAGATGAATATCGCCAAGTGCCAGCGGGACCTCAAATAAACCGCCAAGTCCGGCCGGGTTAACTTCCGGCCGGTTTACACCGCGGGGTATATCCCCGACATTAGCCCCCAAGTTTAACTTGGATTTATCCATGGTAAACTTATGCTGCAAAATAAACACCAGAACAAATTTGGCAGGTTGTGCTCCGGGTTAAGAATTCTTGTAGACCGGCACCTGATCGTCCTTAAGTCCTTTGTCATTTCCTCCTTCTAGAAAATCCGGGTCAATAACCAGCTTCATACTCAAATTGCTGATGTTGGCTTCTTATAGAAAAAATATTGTGAAGAATAATCCACTTGAGTCGGCTTCCAAAGCACGGTTTAAGAAATATTGGTCTTGAAATACTCATCGATATTCAACGGTTTGAAGATGCGAACTTGCGGTTTTATCATTGCCAAAGACTGTCGGGTTATAAAAACTTGATAATTTTGAGTCATGATTGTTGCAGACACGGTTCATGATTGTTGCCAAAGCCGGTTCATGATTATTAATGGCGCCGGGTTGCAGCCATTGTGGTCATAATGATTGGTGACGCTGGGTCAACCTAGTTTGCTCGAGAGAATTTGACAATATTTCTTCGATAATAATATAATACCTGTAGCCCCCAAGTCTTTGAGCAGAACAAAGTGATGGCTTAAGACTTTGCTTCAATATAAATACTGCCACTTTCAAAGAAATCCATGTTGTTCATCCCAGTGACTAGTAAAAACTGAATACTCCATACTATGTAGCCCCAAGTGCGGGTTGTCATGCTTGCAACAACACGGGACTTGTAACTGTCTTATACTCATAAAAACTTCAACCAGTGTAGCCCCCAAGGGCCGGGTCATTATGCAATAATGAGTAGGGACTTTGTAGGTATAATCATGTAGATTTGAGCAATGATGTGTAGCCCCCAAGGGCCGGCTCAGTAAGATAATATTGAGCTGGGACTTAATACATACTTCAATGAAAATAACATCATATGATGTAACCCCCATCATGGGACTTGAATCCACGTCCACAAGGTTAAGAGCCTTGTGCTTTACCAACTGAGCAGTGGACCCTTCAATATAATGAATAAAAAGCTTTGTACCTTCAACTGTTGACAGGAGCAATTGGTAGCCCCCAAGGGCCGACTCATTGTAATGTGATGAGTCGGGTCTTCAATAATATGAGCAAAAAATTACTTTGCATTAGCCCCCCCCAAGTGTCACGGTGCATGCTTGCAGCGACATGAGACTTGCATATTTGATATAATCTCAACTTAAATAATGTAGCCCCCAAGTGCCGGGTCGTAAGCCTGCAGCGACTCGGGACTATTCCCTCCATTGTAGAATAAATCATACCCCTTGATGAAATAATAGCCATTGCGCTGAAGCGACTTTGAAAACCTCAATCATAATATTGGTTATTGATAACCATAATAAAAATCTAGCCATGTTGGCTTATTCAAGATAATATAATCTGGTTTGAAAAACCTTATTCATTCAATATCATAATGAAAATTCAGCCAAGTTTGGCTATTTGAACAATATAACCCAATGATTTATAAGCGCATGATTCCAATGGCGCAATCCAAATATATACTGGCGACTTATAGTCCAAAGCCAGGCCGGGTTAACAAACACCGGATAATTTCTCATCATATACTAACGACTTATCGTCTTAAAGCCAGGCCGGTTTAATAAACACCGGATAATTTATCATCATGCCTTATTCAACCTGTCTCTGCATACAACAAGTTTAAAGTGTCCTGGCTGTTTACCGCCCGACGGGTCATAATGTCCAACATATAACCCCGGTTTATAACCAAGGCTGCACTTAAGAATAATCAATGAAATATATCATGCCTGTGACATTGAATCACATCATTGGTTTACCAACTTTTTGTAGTAAGGGTGATAACCCCAATCTTGAGTAATGATAACTCCTTTCATCCGTGTCGGTTTATGATAAAACCGTGCGGGTTGTGATAAACACCGGTTTAACCATATATAATCTGGCGACTCGTAGTCAAACCAGACCGGGCGGATAGTCTCCGGATTATGATTTGATCATGTACTGACAACTTGTAATTGAAAGTCAAGCCAGGTTAATGAACACCGGTTTACTCCATAATAAGATGGTAACATAAAATCAAACCAGGCAGATAGTCTCCGGATTAAGATTTGACCGTGTTCCGCCAATTTGTAATTGACAGTTGCATCGGATTAACAATGTCGGTTTAAAAAACACAACAAAAATCAAATAACAGTTATGAAAAAATATGGAAGCAAAGGCAATGATAAAACCGATTGCAAAAAGAGGCTTTACTGAGCCGATCAGATGGTGTTACCATGGTCGGACACGACCAAGCTCCCAATAAGGTGTAGCTATGGTTCAAGTCAGCCAGGTCCCCAACTGAAACCCTGGCATTATGCCGATCAAGTGGCGTGGCAATGGTTCGGGTTCGACCAAGCCCCCAAGTGACTCTATGGCCTTAGGCCGATCAAGAGGCGTGACTGGTTCAGACTTGACCATGTCCCCAAGTGATCTGGTGGCTTTCGCCTATCAAAAGGTGTTGCATTGGTTCGGACACGACCAAGCCCCCAAGTGATATTGTGGCATTGCGCCGATCAAGAGGTGTGACTATGGTTCAGACATGACCAAGCCCCCAAGTGATCAATAATATGATAAGCCAATAAGGCATGATACCCATGTTTGAACCGCGCATCATGGCAGCAGGTCCTCTTTGGCACCCTTTAACTTTTTGCAAGAGATAAATCCTTCTTGAACCGGAATTTTGAACCGGATATTGAGAGCTTCAAAGCTTTGTGGGAGACATCTTTCCTTGAACGGATTGTAAACGGAATCTTCATTTTCAGCCGGAAATTTTCTGATGGCCTTTCAACTCGAACTTGCGAGAAGTTAATTTCTTTTTGAACCGGAAATTCTTAAACCGGATTTGAGAGCTTCAGAGCTTTGTGAGAGAACATATTTCCCTTGAACCGGATTGTAACCGGATATTTGAAAGCTTCGGTGATACCGACTTCCCTTTAATCGGATTTTAAACCGAATCCTTTTCGATGACCGGAACTTCTTCATTGAGCGGGATTTTGTAACTGTTATATACTTTCTAAGCGGAAATTTTTGACCTCCTTTAAATTTTCATCAATATAACAGTAGCCTCCGGGACCGGGTTATCTTTCTCTCCATCGTCCTCGGGTTTTTAACTTTGCTGAAACTGGCAAGATTTGCTGAGTTATGTCATCGTAGCCCCCGAGTCTCAAAGGTGACTCGAGGAGTTGGCTTGAGATTCTCCATGTTTGACCGTGATATAAACCGGCATAACTTGTATATCATTGGTGTTGATAGCACGATGTGAATTCACAGAAGGTTGAGGTGACTGCGGTGGGTTATAAATGATCCCATATGAGACGTGTCAAGAACTTTCGCCAATGGTTCCTTCAAGTGGTGATTTGAAGTTAACCAAACTGTAGTGGCGGCGACTTGTCGCCTGCCCGTTGAGCCATCCAGTGCGGGCGGCGGTTGATAGCATATGGCAATTTGCCTCCATTTTGTTGAAAGAAAACCGGTCTACCCAAGTTGTGACTTTGCTCATATCCAATAAACAGCTCATGCAGACAGGTGCGGCCCGGTATGTCGATGTAGACCAGGCCGCGAGAGACGGACAGCAGAGACGACCGCATCATCAGTGGCGGCTCTGACAGATGAGTCGGCTGCGGCATTGTAAACCGGTGCGGCCGGGCAAGTTGTCCTCCTTGTTGTAAGCCGGCGTGGTCGCGAGAGACGGCCACGGCAAGTAAGCCGGTTGTGATCGCGAGAGACGCCACGGCGTTGTAAGCCGGTCTGGGAGTCTGTTGAGTAACGATGACCACATGTGCGAATGATGTTGGTGTGTCTCCATCTCCGTGGTATAATACCACTTTGTAATGGATAATTCTCCTATGCACAAAAAATATTGCAGGACAGAGTAACTGTTCTCAAACAATTTAATATGTGCTGATAAAATATATAGAACAGATAGCACTGGTGATTTGTTGGACGACGAGACGCTGGTGCTTGATAATGCATAATTGTGCTCTGCCTTTTTGCCAAAGAATTGATCTGAGGTGTCTTGTTGAAGATGAGTACTAGCTCTCTTGTCTTTGGCGCCTAGCATGATTGAGGTTCCACGTGCTTTGCCTTTTTTTGAATCTGGTAGATCACTTCATATCCAAGTGAAGTATCTTTATCACCGATGATTTCTTTGAATGCTACTTGGTGTACATACGATGTTGGGCGTATATGGTGTGTTGCAGCTCAGACATGGGATTCGACCCAGCACTTCCTGGATAGAGAGGATCAAAGCGCTAACTAGTGCGCTGGTGCCGCCTGTTCTATCTGTCGATCTGCTGTCCATGATGCTTGGGGATGATGGCGGCCATAACCGGACGTCTCAGCGCAGCTGTGTGCCTCTACGCGGCGTGCCATCCGGCCGCTCTTTGTCGTCGTCCACACGTCACGGTCATGCTGCTTTCTCTCTTCTGCCGCACAGGTAGCCGTGGCCTCTGGATCTTGAGACAGTCGGGACAATAGAAGCACTAGTGCCCACCGAAGTTGTACACACACGTCTTTGGACCT
Organism: Aegilops longissima; assembly: GCA_021605205.1. NCBI lineage: Eukaryota > Viridiplantae > Streptophyta > Magnoliopsida > Poales > Poaceae > Aegilops > Aegilops longissima. Next base: position 659,640,918 of record CM038678.1, on the reverse strand, counting down.
TAAAGAAAACAGTCAAAGCGTTGACCAACACCGGTTGTATACTCCATGTAGTATGCCAGTCCCTCTTTTGCTTGGGTGACCGCCACAACAAGCAAGCAGCGGAGGAGTCTGCGGGGGCCAGCGGCGTGGCACGGAGGTGCAGGGTCGCAACAAAGGCGAAGAGCAGCTGCGGTTCAACAGGAGCACCGGCGGGTCTCGCCCTCGGCGGTTCCAAGGAAAGGGCACCAGCAGAGCAGAGCCGGTTACTGGGCGGCCTGAGGAGGCGAGATGGAGGCATAGTGCAGGTAATTCAAGGCGACGGAGTCCGGCGACATAGTAGTTAGTACGGGGCGACCCGGCGCGGCGGGTTGGAGAGTTGCGTCTGGGTCAGCGGCTTGATTATGTTTAAGCCGGCCCTGGCTCTTGACGTTAAGTTGCCAGCTTACAACAATAAATCATGAGGCCCGAGGCGGAGGGCTCAACGGGCGAGGCCGGTGAAGTGCGTCGGCGACCGCGGAACCGAGGCGCGCCAGCGGAAGGCCAAGCGGCTCGTGGGCAGCAGTTTAGAATAGAGGCCAGGGTACGTCGGAGGCGGCTCCAAGCGTTTCCAGGCAAGGCCAAGTGCGGCACGCGGAGCAGCAACGGGTAGCTTCACGGCGGCAGCGGTTTGGTGCAGTGGCAACGGTCACCTGACGGAAACCAGAGCCTCCCGTCCGCGGAGACTGCGGCGCAAAGGTAGATGACTCAAAAGTGGAGTCCGGGGCCAAAGAGACTCAGAACGGGGCCGTGAAGGCGGATCGTGATGGAGCGAAACCAAGGCGGCTTGGAAAATGCGGCGGCGGCGGCGACTCGGCCGAAGCGTCCGAACGGCTTCAAAGCGAGGGTTCTACGGCGGTGACCGGGCAAGGCAGACCAGCGTGTTGTTGCTTCGACTCGGTCAATGAACCATAACTTTCAAGTAGCTATCCATCAATTTCCTTATTAATCTTCCCAAACGATGCCCAATCCATAATCTGATTATGACTCGATTGGAGATTTGGCTTTGTACGTGCTCGGTGATCTGCACCCATCCGATTTGGTGAAACAACGCCAACAATCAGAGACCCCAATCATGTGATTTCGGATCAAGATTTAACCCGCCGAAAAAACAGGCCATAGTGAAAGATGGCGGTGCGGCGACTCTTGATGGACCGCTTCGCTTAGACCAGCGGCGGTTTGAGCAGATCGTCGGCGCGTCTGACGCAAAACCCTAATTTCCAATCTTATATGTCGCTCCGACTGCTTGACACGGAGACGATGTATATCCTTATGCACCGGCTCTTTTTCATCCAACACATCACATGCTTCTCGATCCCTGAAAAGATCCCTCCAAGAACTCATCACCACCGTGCGCGAGCCCCACGGTGGGCGCCAACTGTCGTGGAATTGTCACGGCAGATGTCCTTAGTGTCAGGACTTAGTCACGAGGCCAACGCATCTATGTGGTAGCTTGAGAGGGGTTGGCGGAATCGAGAGACGCGACACAAGACAGGATTTAGACAGCCGGGCCCGGAAACATCATCCGGTAAAAACCCTACATGATGTTTGAGGCTAGGTCTCATTATCATCACGAGGGAGTCGCCGTAAACCGGCTCTCCTCTTTGTGTCTAGCCCTAAGATTGTTTCTTCTTGCTTGTAGCTTGTCGCTTCCCCCTCTTTGGGGAGCCCTGCCCCTCCTTATATATGTTGAAGGGGCGGGTTACATGTGGAGTCCTATTAGGATTAGGACTAGTCTATCTCTAATGCAAACCGGATACAAGTCCTGGTCTTAACTCCTTGTAAGGTAAATATTCCTCATGCCTTTCCTCTTAAACAGGCCCACGATAGTTGAACCGGCCTTCATGAACCGCCAGACGGACCATCGGGTCTTGTCGCTCCTCTGACCCGTTCGCCGGGTCACCAGTGAGTTACAACGTCCTGGCGGGTTGCTGGTAAATTTCCAGGTCTGGGCGGGTCACCAGATGAATATCGCCAAGTGCCAGCGGGACCTCAAATAAACCGCCAAGTCCGGCCGGGTTAACTTCCGGCCGGTTTACACCGCGGGGTATATCCCCGACAGTGACTCTGCTGTTTGTCCAATTAGTTTTTGTTTTAGTGCTTTATACTTGGAATAATTAGCTACTCTCGGTGCTATTGTAGATGAGCTTGCATGTTGAATTCTTAGTGTTCTAAGTAGTTTGAATGCTTGCTACGGCCTCTATGTATCCCTATGAGTAGTTGTTCTCAATTTAATAAAGCTTTGTTGACAAATTTTTGTCGCCCAAAAATGTTCAGAAAACTGTACGCGAACATGAATATCTTTACAAAGTTTGGCTCTAAGAAGAACTCCAAGGGTGTTATTGGGGAGTCTGCTGACAGTGATCTCCACCCTCGGAGGTTGGCGGAGTACGGCCGTGTGAATGGCTGCACACCCCGTTCCTGGAAGAGGCTGGAATTCTTCAGGAGTTCACACAATATGTTGCTAATGCCGGCCTCACCGACTTCATCGCAGATGAGTGTGACAAGCACCAAATTCTCACAAACATCTTTGTTCAAAGTTTTACTTTCTTGCCTAGAAATAATCCTCCTGAAGTGAGCTTTGATTTATATGTTGAAAACCATCAGATACCACTTACTGAATTTTGTGACATATGCATGATCCCTTCTGATGGGAGCTTGGCTGAGCCTAGGCCGGCTGGGTTTGAGGAATTTTATCGCACTTTGACAGTGGGAGATGAGAGAGGGGTGTCAGCCACCACTTCTGCTAGCATACACTTTCCTGCCGTACACTATTTTGCTTTATTTGTTGCTAGGTGCTTGCTTGCTAGAAAGAAAGTAGGTGCGCTCAGTGCACCAGACCTTGTTGTTTTATGTCGGGCACTAGAAGGCGACAACACTTATAGCTTGGGAGTTATTGTGGCTCGTCGCCTCTGTCTTAATAAATCCCAGGGTGAAATACATGGTGGGATTTTTGCTACTCGTTTGGCGGCTCGCTTCAATGTTGAGATACGCCGTCATGATTACCCCCTGACCAAGGTTTACTTAGACCGTGCAGCCATGGAACACCATCATTTTCTTGCACGAGATTATCCTAACATCCCTATTCCTTATAACCTAGTTTTTAGCGTTAAAACTCGTCATATTATTCCCTTGCCTGCACCTACTTTGTTTGATTCTATTGCTAGGGGCCGATATAGGATTATGCCTATGGACATCATCGCCTACCGGAACGCTCAGGCTGTTGCAGAGGCGGAGGAGGAGCCTCAGCATTGGGATAAGTGGATGCCTGCTCCTCAGGATCCCTACTACCATCCAGGCTACTGATCGACTACCAAGTTGGGCCAAAAGCCTAAGCTTGGGGAAGTACATGTTCTCACCGAGATTATATTCATGTCCACATATCATTCTACATGTCGGTGTTCATACTTTTTTACTATATCATCCATGCTTAAATTTATTTTCTTGCTTTCTTCTTGTGAGTTTGAAAAACTTTAGAAAACCCAAAAAAAAATAGTTGTAGTACTCTACTTTCTATGCATGCTTAGTAGTAGCATTTAAAAAGAAAACCCAAAAATATTTCCTTGTTCTTCTTTTGCTTGTTGGGAGCTTTCCCGTGTAAATAGTTTTTCTCGTTTTTTCTTTTCCCTTTTATTTGCTTGTTCAAGAAAACCAAAAACTCCAAAAATATTTCAGTGTGTTTCTCTGAATTTCAGTTCCTTTTTACTCGAGTCTTGCCGAGGAGAAGACCACGATGAAAATGTTGAGTGGCTCTCATATGAATAAAGGCTGATCTAATAAAGAGCACATTTTACCTTGTCTTCTCCTGATAAATAAAATGTTTGCAGATTCCAGCTTAGTCCACGGCACTCTTGCATTATTATTATTATTTTCATATCATTCGGTCATGCAAGTGAAAGGCAATAATGATGATATTCGATGAACTGGTCGTGGCAGAGAGAAACTGGTATGAACTCGACTTGTTCTGTTTGTGTAAATATGTTTAACCGAGTATCCGTGATTCATCCCATTATGATTAAACATGTTTGCAATGACAATTAGAGATTATAGTTTCTCATGCCATGCATAAGTAGCTGGGAGTTGATAATGATTTATCTTGGATACCAACGTAGCGTTAAAATGATTGTGATGTAGTATGATGATATTGTATCCTCTTCTTAATGTTCGAGTGGCTTGACTTGGCACATGTTCATGCATGTAGTTGAATCAAAACCAACATAGCCTCTATGATATTTATGTTCATGGTGTTCATATACTACTCATGCTAGTGTCAAATGTTACTTATGCATAATGCATGGTTATGATCGTTGTTGCTCTCTAGCTGGCCACTTCTCAATCTAATTGCTAGCCTTCGCCTGTACTAAGTGGGAATTCTGCTTGTACATCAAAAACCTTGAACCCAAAGTTATTACAGATGAGTCCACCATACCTACCTATATACGGTATTACCCTGCCATCCTAAGTAAATTTGCATGTGCCACCTCTAAAAATTTCTAAATAAATATCCTTTTTGTGTGCCTAGATCGTTCATGGAATGACAGGAGGTGGTCAGTATCTTCCATGTTAAGCGGGTTATTCTTAGGTCGAGTGTTTATTCACTCACAATCGCACGAGAAATGGGTGGTAATAGGGATGCCCAGTCCCAAACTGCAAACATGAAAAGGATTTAATCTCTTTAATAATCAAACAAAAACTCCCAATGGAGTCAAAACCTTTACTTTTATTTCTTGGGAACCGCCACTAGCGTGCTTAGCATGGAAGATGTTGATAACTGATGGTCGTGAAGTGAATGAGAAGGGTGCATGTCTCAAAATATCATTTACCTCTGTTTTAAAACTTGAGCTCTGGCACTCTGCAAATCACTGCTTCCCTCTACGAAGGGACTATCTATTTAATTTTATGTTGTGTCATCACCTTCTTAAACAAGCGCCAGAAACTGAGAGAGCACAGTTGTCATGATTTATGCATTGTGTGTAGCTAATGTTAGGTGCATCATGACTGGATCTTTTCTACCATGAATTACAATGTTTAATCGCTGCTTGAACTTTGGAGGTGCTCTGCATTTATGTTTTGCGGTCTCAGAAAGGGCTAGCGAGATACCACTATTGTCATATTATATCATGGTTGTTTTGGCAACGTGTTGCCGTTTGAGATATCTTATTATTGCTCACTACTGATTATATCATTGATAAGAGTTAATATAATCTCTAAGAGTTATAGTTGGCATGGTTAGTTTTAATGTTTGCTGAAAACCTAGGTGCTGTTAAGCTTATTTATGCAAACAAGAGCAAAAGAGTTCGTAAAAGTTTTTCTTTTTCGCTTTCAGTTTATCAACTGAATTGCTAGAGGACAAGGAAAGGTTTATGCTTGGGGCAGTTGATACGTCTCCAATGTATCTACTTTTTCTCACGCTTTTCCTCTTGTTTTGGACTCTAATTTGCATGATTTGAATGAAACTAACCCCGGTCTGACACTGTTTTCAGCAGAACTACCATGGTGTTGTTTTTGTGCAGAAATAAAAGTTCTCGGAATGGAACGAAACTTTGTGATGAATTTTTATATAATAAACAAGAATTTCTGGAGCCAGGACCTACTGGAGAGGGGCCCCTGGGTGGGCACAACCCACCAGGGCGTGCCCCCCTCTCCTGGCGCACCCAGGTGGGTTGTCCCCACCTGGTGGCCCCGCATACCCTGAAACCAATGCTATAAATTGCTATTTTTCTAGAAAAAAATGAGGGAGAAAGAATTATCATGATCCACGTGGTGGAGCCGCCGTCACCTCCTGTTCTTCATCGGGAGGCCAGATCTGGAATCCGTTTGGGTCTCTGGAGAGGGGGATCTTCGTTGTTCGTCATCACCAACCCTTCTCCATCGCCAATTCCATGATGCTCCCCACCGGGAGTGAGTAATTCCTTCGTAGGCTTGCTGGTCGGTGAGGAGTTGGATGAGATTCATCATGTAATCGAGTTAGTTTTGTTAGGGCTTGATCCCTAGTATCCACTATATTCTTAGATTGATGTTCCTATGACTTTGTTATGCTTAATGCTTGTCACTTTGGGCCCGGGTGCCATGAACTCAGATCTGAACTGTTTATGTTATCATCATTATATCCATGTTTTAGATCTGATATTTGCAAGTTCTAGTCACCTACTACGTGTTATGATCCGGCAACCCCGGAGTGACAACAACCGGGCTCACTCCCGGTGATGACTGTAGTTTGAGGACTTCATGTATTCACTATATGTTAATGCTTTGTTCCAGTTCTCTATTAAAAGGAGGCCTTAATTTCCCTTAGTTTCCAATGTGGACCCCGCTGGCACGGGACGGTAGGACAAAAGATGTCATGCAAGTTCTTTCCATAAGCACGTATGACTATTTATGGAATACATGCCTACATTATATTGACGAACTGGAGCTAGTGCCGTATCGCCGTAGGTTATAACTGTCTCATGATGAATATCATCTAGCAAGTCATCGATCCAATGCCTACGAATTTATCTTATATTGTTTCTTCTAAGTTACTACTTCTATCATCACTGTTACACTTGCTACACAATTATTGCTATCACTGTTACCATTACCGTTGCTACTGCTACCATTATCAAAACTATCATACTACTTTGCTACTGATCAGTTTGCTGCAGATAATTAATCTCCAGGAGTGTTGAATTGATAACTCAGTTGTTAATACCTTCAAATATTCTTTGGCTCCCCTTGTGTCGAATCTATAAATATGGGTTGAATACTCTGCCCTCAAAAATTGTTGTGATCCCCTATACTTGTGGGTTATCAATGTGACATAGATGTTTTTATCTAGGAGGTATGTGAACCGGAAATTCCAACCTACCCTATTGTCGAGAGGTTAAATTTAGTTGAAGAAGAAAACAATTACCTGAAGAAAAAATTGAAAAGAATTGAGGAGGAGAAGATGAGATTGGAGTTGCATGTTGTGGATCTCGCCGATGATCACAAGATCAAGATGGATGCAATGCACTTGAAGATTAGAAAGATTAGAAAATATGCCATTCATACCGAGGCTTGGTATCATTATGCCGTTGGATCAATTGTTACTTTAGTTGTGATTATGATTGCATTTGTTGTTGCATTGAAGTGTTTTACATAGTTTCAATGTATGGTTTAATTAGATGCTCTAGAGAGCTATATATATGTTGTTCAATGAGAACTATATATGTATGAACTTTATGTATTTATTTTTTCAGTAATAACATTTGATCACTACTGTACTTTGGTTGTAATGTGATGATGGACTTCTATTAATTTGGTCACTTCTGTATTCATGATGTTCTATAATGGTTTTTGACACACTTAATTATATATAATGCACGCAGATGAACCGGCAATGGATGTACGATAATAGACGCACCTCCGAGTACATTAAGGGCGTGCATAATTTTCTTGAAGTGGCTGAGGCAAAGAATGGTTCTATGTGTTGTCCATGTCCTATATGTGGGAATACAAAGTCTTACTGTGACCGACATATCCTTCACACCCACCTGCTTTATAAGGGTTTCATGCCACACAATAATGTTTGGAACAAGCACGGAGAAAGAGGGGTTATGATGGATGAAAATGAAAAAGAGGATGATGCTGCAATGGGAAGCTGAAGATCAAGAGGAACTAGATGATGTGCCCGATGATGATCTTCGTCGGGTCATTGCTGATGCGAAGAGACTATGCGAAAGTGAAAAGGAGAAGTTTAAGTTCGATCGCATGTTAGAGGATCATAGAAAAGGGTTGTACCCAAATTGCGAAGATGGTAACACAAAGCTCGGTACCACACTGGAATTGCTGCAGTGGAAGGCAGACAATGGTGTATCTAACAACGGATTTGAGAAGCTACTGAAAATATTGAAGAAGAAGCATCTAAAGGATAGTGAATTGCCCGACAATATGTACGGAGCAAAGAAGGTTCTATTAATTATGTGGCTTTGGATGGTACATTTTGAACACACAAAAAGTCTGGAGTTCAAATAAATTCAAAAAAATGAAATCCCTTTGTAAGAGATGAGTTTTCATCCAAAACCCTGATACTTCAAAAGCGATTGTCCATTTTGTACACGAAGTGCATCCAGTTTTTGTCGTAACCCTCTCAACTTTTTAGAACATGCTATGTGGGTGAAATGATGATACCATACCAACTTTCAACCTTTTTCAGAGTTCAGTTGAAGTGCTTTTGAGTTTTAGGGTCATTTAGCTTAAAAAATCAGTAAATGCATGAGAAATACCAAATGAAGTCAGAAAGGGTTGAAAATTGATGATGTGGCTTTGAATGGTGCATTTTGAACACACAAAAAGTCTGGAGTTCAAATAAGTTCAAAAAAATGAAATCCCTTTGTAACAGATGCGTTTCCGTCCGAAACCTCGATACTTCGAAAGCGATTGTCCATTTTCTACATGAAGTGCATCCAGTTTTTGCCGTAACCCTCTCAACTTTTTAGAACATGCTATGTGGGTGAAATGATGATAGCATGCCAACTTTCAACCTCTTCGGAGTTCATTTGAAGTGCTTTTGAATTTCAGGGTCATTTAGCTCAAAGAATGAACTAATAGCAAAAAGAATGAACTAGAAAACTTTTATGAAACTCTAATAGCAAAAAGAATGAACTAGAAAACTTTAATGAAACTCTACTAGCAAAAACAATGAACTATAAAACTTTAATGAAACTCTAATAGCAACAGGAATCAACTAAAAAGATTTTATAAACCTCTAGTATTTTTCAAACTAAAATTATATAAAATTTATGCAACTAAAATTATCAAAGTATTTTTTGATCAAAACATTAATAGAAAAATAATTTTCATAAAGAATTTTTGGTTAGAAACTTTAATAGCAAACTGAAATAACAAAATCTGTTTTTGAATAGAACAAACATTTAAAATAACCTAAAAATTACCAAATTGAATTTAATGATAAAACACAGTAATATTAAATAACAGGAAAAAGAATCACTCAAAAATCTTTTTATAGTAAAATTATTCAGAAACTAGTGATTCACACAAATTTCAAAGAATTCAAATTTAAACTATTCAAATTTGAAAACTAATGGCACTAACAGAAAGTTTATAATTTTTGTAACCTAATTGCAAAAGGAATCACTGAAAAACTATAAGTATTTAGCTGTAAATAAAAGAAAATAAATAAAGCAAAAAAATAAAACAAAAAAGCTGGAAAAAATAAAAAAAATGCCGCCTACTTGCCACCACGGCGTGAATACGACTAGAAACCCAACTAGCTTGTTGGGCCAGGATTCTGGCCCACAGAAGGCCTAGTAGGCCCATAGGCAGAGAGACAAGTTTAGGCCAGCAGACCTACAGTTGAGAGGAGCTCGAAGTGGCTGGCGCCGCTTATAAACCACTCCGAGCCCCTCTCAGCTAGCGAGGTGGGACTAAACTTTTTTCCCCGGGAAATGATAACCCACAAGTATACAGGATCAGTTGTAGTCTCTTTCGATAAGTAAGAGTGTCGAACCCAACGAGGAGCTAAAGGTAGAACAAATATTCCCTCAAGTTCTATCGACCACCGATACAACTCTACGCACGCTTTACGTTCGCTTTACCTAGAACAAGTATGAAACTAGAAGTACTTTGTAGGTGTTGGTGGATTGGTTTGCAATATAATAAAGAGCACGTAAATAAAATCTAGGGGTTGTTTAGATAAACACACAACTAAGTTAGTTTTAGTAGAGAGCTTTTTGTCACGAGAAAGTTATTTGTCCCTTGGCAATCGATAACTAGACCGGTAATCATTATTGCAATTTTATATGAGGGAGAGGCATAAGCTAACGTACTTTCTCTTCTTGGATCATATGCACTTATGATTGGAACTCTATCAAACATCCGTAACTGCTAAAGATCCTTAAGGTAAAACCCAACCATAGCATTAAAGTATCAAGTCCTATTTATTCCAATAAGCCATAACCCACTTATCTGTGTTTGTATTTCTATCACTCACGCAACACAGACAATAAGCAAACCATGAACATATTGCAAACCCTACAACGGAAATCTCTCACGCTTGCGTGACACAGAGAGCACCACGGGACAACACCAATAATAAAACATGCAACTCCAACCAAACACGATCATCAATTAACCCATAGGACAAAACAGATCTACTCAAACATCATAGGATAGCCATACATCATTGGGAAATAATATATAGTGTTGAGCACCATGTTTAAGTAGAGATTGCAGTGGGGAGAAGAGGTGTTAAACCGCTGCATAGAGGGAGAGAGAGTTGGTGATGACGGCGGCGAAGTTGTTGGTGTAGATCGCTGTCACAGTTATGGCCCCGGCGGCATTCTGGCGCCACTGGGAAAAAGGGGGAGAGAGCCCCCTCCTTCTTATTCTTCCTTGACCTCCTCCCTAGATGGGAGGAGGGTTTCCCCTCTGGTCCATAGCCTCCATGGCGGCGGAGGGGCGGGATCCCCTCTGAGATTGGATCTCTCTCTCTGTTTCCTTCTTTTTCTACGTTCCCAAATTCTGGCCTTTCACCGTTTCTTAAATTCTCTGAGATCCGTAACTCCGATTGGGCTGAAATTTTAACACGATTTCTATCCGGATATTAGCTTTCTTGCGCTAGTAGAAGGTTACCAACCGCCTTACGGAGTGTCCACAAGGACCAGGGGCGCGCCCTCCGTCCTTGTGGGCCCCTCGGGCATCGTCTCGGATTGATTCTTTTTCCCAAAAATCACATATATTCCAAAAAAATCTCCGTAAGTTTTTATCCCGTTTGGACTCCATTTGATATGGATTTTCTGCGAAACAAAAAACATGCAACAAACAGGAACTGCCACTAGGCACTGGATCAATATGTTAGTCCCAAAAAATAGTATAAAAAGTTGCCAAAAGTATGTAAAAGTTGTAGAATATTGGCATGGAACAATCAAAAAATATAGATACGACGGAGACGTATCGGCATCCCCAAGCTTAATTCCTGCTCGTCCTCCAGTAGGTAAACAATAAAAAAGTTAATTTTTGATGTGGAATGGCACCTAGCATAATCTTGATCATATAATATAATGGCATGAATATTAAGACATGAGTGATTCAAAGCAATAGTTTATCATTTGACATTAAGACAATAATACTTCAAGCATACTAATAAAGCAATCATATCTTCTCAAAATAACATGGCCAAAGAAAGTTATCCCTACAAAATCATATAGTCTGGCTATGCTCCATCTTCATCACACAAATTATTTCATCATGCACAACCCCAATGACAAGCCAAGCAATTGTTTCGTACTTTTAATGTTCTCAAGCCTTTTCAACTTTCACGCAATGCATGAGCGTGAGCCATGGATATAGCACTATAGGTGGAATAGAATATGATGGTGGAGGTTGTGTGGAGAAGACAAAAAGGAAGAAAGTCTCACATCGACGCGGCTAATCAACAGGTTATGGAGATGCCCATCAATTGATGTCAATGCGAGGAGTAGGGATTGCCATGCAACGGATGCACCAGAGCTATAAGTGTATGAAAGCTCAAACTGAAAAGTAAGTGGGTGTGCATCCAACTTGCTTGCTCATGAAGACCTCGGGCATTTGAGGAAGCCCATCATCGGAATATACAAGCCAAGTTCTATAATGAAAATTTCCACTAGTATATGAAAGTGATAACTCAAGAGACTCTCTATATGAAGAACATGGTGCTACTCTGAAGCACAAGTTTGGTAAAAGGATAGCAGCATTGCCCCTTCTCTCTTTTTCTCTCTTTATTTTTTTCCCTCCTTTTTTTGGCCTCCTTTTTTATTTTTATTGTATTTTTTTCGTCCGGAGTCTCATCCCTACTTGTGGGGGAATCTAGTGTCCATCATCCTTTCCTCACTGGGGCAATGCTCTAATAATGATGATCATCACACTTTTATTTACTTACAACTCAATATTACAACTCGATATCTAGAAAAAAGTATGGCTCGATGTGAATGCCTCTGGCAGTGGACCAGGATGTGCAATGATCTAGCATAGCAAAGATATCAAAAAATGGACAAGCCGCGCATGGAAATATCATGCTAGCTATCTTACGATCATGCAAAGCAATATGACAATGAACTCTCAAGGAATGTATATGATGATGATGGAAGTTGCATGGCAACATATCTCGGAATGGCTATGGAAATGCCATGATAGGTAGGTATGGTGGCTGTTTTGAGGAAGATATAAGTAGGCTTATGTGTGATAGAGCATATCGTATCACGGGGTTTGGATGCACCGGCGAAGTTTGCACCAACTCTCAAGGTGAGAAAGGGCAATGCACAGTACCGAAGAGGCTATCAATGATGTAAGGGTGAGAGTGCGTATAATCCATGGACTCAACATTAGTCATGAAGAAATCACATACTTATTGCAAAATTCTAGAAGCTATAGAAACAAAGCATTAGACGCATGCTCCTAGGGGGGATAGATTGGTAGGAAAAGACCATCGCTCGTCCTCGACCGCCACTGATAAGGAAGGCATTCAATAAATAAATCATGCTCCGACTTCATCACATAACGGTTCACCATACGTGCATGCTACGGGAATCACAAACTTCAACACAAGTATTTCTACAATCCATAATTACCCACTAGAATGACTCTAATATCACCATCTTTATATCGCAAAACTATTGCAAGGAATCAAACATATCATATTCGGTGATCTACAAGTTTTATGTAGGAGTTTATGACTAACCATGTGAATGACCAATTCCTGTCAACTCTCTAAATAGATATAAGTGAAGCAAGGGAGTGTAATTCTTTCTACAGAAGATATGCCCACACTCTAACAAATATAAGTGAAGCAAAAGAGCATTCTAGAAATGGTGGTTTTCTATGTGAAGGGAAATAGGCAATCCAAACTTCAAATGATATAAGTGAAGCTCGAGAAGCATTCTATAAAGCCATACTCAAAAGATATAAGTAAGTGTAAATAGAATTCTACAAATCAACCAAGGACTATCTCATACCATCATGGTGCATTATTAAAATAAAAATAAAAAGCACACGACGCTCCAAGATTTACGCATATCATGTGACGAATACAAATATAGCTCTAAGTAAAATTACCGATGATCGTTAGAAGAAAGAGGGGATGCCTTCCGAGGCATCCCCAAGCTTAATTAGTTGCTTGGGAGTCCTTGAATATTACCTTGGGGTGCCTCGGGCATCCCCAAGCTTGGGCTCTTGCCACTACTTATTCCTTCATCCATTGTGATCTTACCCAAAACTTGAAAACTTCAATCACACAAAACTTAACAAAACCCTCGTGAGATCCATTAGTATAATAAACCAAATTACCACTTAAAGTATTGTTGCAAAATCATTCATATTTTATTTTTGCATTGTATCTACTATAATATAACTTTTCCATGGCTTATACCACCGATACAATCGATAGTTTCATCAAAACAAGCAAAACAATGCATCAAAAACAGAATTTGTCTTAAACATGACAGTCTATAGTAATCTGAACATTCACCATACTTCTATAAATCTAAAAATTATGAAAAACTAGGAAAAAATAAACAATTTCTATAGAAGTACTATGCAAAAAGTTTCAGAAGCGTTTGATTTTCCAATAAAAAATGTAAAATCACGCACTACAGCCAAAATTTCTGTTTTTACACCGCACATACCAAACAAGAAACCTAATTATCCTAAAGGCAAATCTTGGAACATTATTTTTATAATACAATGGATTTTTACAAGGGAAAAATTATTTTTCTTGAATAGTTTTTGTAATCAAGGTTCACAAAGTTTCCATAGGTATGAAGAAAGTTCAAGGCTAGCTCCCACTTTAACAATGCTCGTCTTTCTCACTTTCACTTTTCTTTTTGAAAAAATTTTAGGCTCCCCCCTTTCTTTCTTTTTTTGTTTTTAAACTATTTAAAAGCACTCAACAAAAATAAATGACTCTCTAAAACTTCCGGGTTGTCTCCTTGGCAGCGCTTTCTTTAAAACCATTAAGCTAGGCATTTAGTGCTCAAGTAATGGATCCACCCGGATCCCAAGGTATATCAAAGCCAATTTTAATTAACAATGATTTGTAATTTAGTAGTGAGCACAAAGTAGCATATATCATATAATGACGAAGTCTAACTCTCTTCATATGCATCGGCATGTCATCGAAGAACAATTCATGCACACAAAGTAAAGTCCGATGCATAGTATAAACAGTTTCTTGCAATTTTATTGTATTGGAAACATAGAGAGGCGGAGATGTAGTTCCTCTCTCATAATAATTGCAAGTAGGAGAAGAAAGCACATGCATATTATATTTATCAAAATCATCATGTGCAATAGTAAAACGCAACCCATCAATATAATCCTTAATAAGAGCAAACTTCTCCGATATAGTGTAGTTGGAAGAATTCAAAAAGATAATAGGACTATCATGCGTGGGTGCAATAGCAACAATTTCATTATTAACATAGGGAACTATAGCAAGTTCATCTCCATAAGCTTAATTCATATTGGCATCATGGCCAAAAGCATAGCAAGAATCAAGTTCATCAAAAAGGGATATTTCAAACGAATCAAAGGGATCATAGCATTCATCCTTCGATAAGCATGCACGAAGGGAAATTAAACAATTTATGAGTTGAAGAGTTACTCTCATTAGAAGGTGGGCACATGTAGCTAATCTGCTTTTCCTCTTTTTGTTCTTTGCTCCCCTCATCATCTCTTTCATCCAATGAGCTCACAGTTTCATTAATTTCTTCTTCCATAGACTCCTGCAAAATGTTAGCCTCTTCTTGGTCAGAGGAGGAGTCATCAATGTATGGTTTAACATAGGCATTAGAAGCATAATTATCAGAACAATATTTAAATATGGCAAAATTTTCAGATTTGTAAAGAGTAGCATCATACGATTCAATCAAAGAAGCAATTTCATAAGCACCCTTAAGAGCAACAAATTCTTCAATTCTGTTGAACATCATAGTAATTATAAACACCCTTAGCATACGAAGATACGATTCCATTATCACTAAACTCACATTGGTAGGGAAGGTGTTTCTTAGGGTCTTCAGAACAACAAGTAACATCATATATTTCACATAAATTCCAAGCATAGCATTGCAAACGATGAATTTGATCCAGTAGAACTTTCCCTTTTTGAGATAAACGGTGTCGCACATAACAAGCATGCTCATCTAAAGATTTTCCCTCAACTAAGCTAGTGGGGGTTTCAGCACGAGCACATAGGGATCGAAGATGATCCAAGTAGAAAGCTTCAATAGTATGATAAATTTTGGGTGGTTCTTCAACCATTGGTTTAGTAGGTACAACTAATTTTTTGGTATTTTGCGTTTCCTACCCATAACTAAAGATAGAAACAACTTAGAACAGAAAATAAAAACTACTTAGTGATAAAGCAAACAAGCACACACGAGAATATTCACCCCATGCTATTGCTCCTCGGCAACGGCACCAGAAAAAGGTCTTCATAACCCACAAGTATAGGGGATTAGTTGTAGCCTCTTTCGATAAGTAAGAGTGTTGAACCCAACGAGGAGCTAAAGGTACAACCAATATTCCCTCAAGTTCTCTATCGACCACCGATACAACTCTACGCATACTTTACGTTCGCTTTACCTAGAACAAGTATGAAACTAGAAGTACTTTGTAGGTGTTGTTGGATAGGTTTGCAAGATAATAAAGAGCACGTAAATAAAATCTAGGGGCTGTTTAGATAAAGACACAACTAAGTTAGTTTTAGTAGAGAGCTTTTTGTCACGAGAAAGTTATTTGTCCCTAGGCAATCGATAACTAGACCGGTAATCATTATTGCAATTTTATATGAGGGGGAGGCATAAGCTAGCTGTCACAGCCCTAGAGCTTGCTTGCAACTAGTGGCATTGCATCCATGCATCATGTTTAATTTTCATGAAATTTGAAATGGGGATGACCAAGCCCTAGCACCAAAGCAATTCAAATAGGTTCAACTAAGAAATATTTTTCAATGAACCCAAATGGCCTTAAAAAATGTTCACCATTTTTGGAAAATGCTGAAACAAGAACAGAGATGTTGCACATTTTTCCATGACATTTGGATTTTTGAACTAAATCATATAGTATTTGCATTTGGGCATTTAATGCTAATAAATAGTTTAAATGTTCAAATAATCATAAACTGAAATGTTTGTTGTTGGAAATATTCCAAACAGTGACATTGACCAGTTTCATGATTTTTGGAAATGTCCTGGCATTTTTATTAAAGCCAAACATAATTACAGAAAAAAAGAAAATGGAAATAAAAGGGAGAAGAGATTGCCTGGCGCTTACCTCCTCAAGCAGCCCATTCTGGCGGCCTGGCGGCTGGGGTTAGCCAGCCCAGCCCACTGGCCGCCTCCCCTATCTTCTTCCTCCTGCCAGGAGGACAGGCAGGTGCGTGGCGAGCGCTCACGGCCACCGCACGCCACCTCCTGCTTCCCGGCCCTCCTAGCGACGCCACGACGACGCCCCGTGTCCCTCGCTCCTCTCCCTCACTCGCTGCTCCCTCTCTTCCCCGGCTCTCTTCCTCGAGCTCACCCGAACGGAGCCGCCGCCACCGACGAAGCTCCACCACGGCCACCGCCCTCCTCGCCCATCCAACATGCTCCAGATCCGCCTCGTCGCCTTCGTCCTCCTCGCTGAGCCACGCCCCCCGGAAGCCCCGAACGTCCTCACGGACTCGTCTCCTACTCGGACCCGTCGGTCGCCGTCGCTGATTCGTCGGCTCCGGACCGTCCCGACCTCGCTGGCGCCCCGTCGTCATCGCTGTGAGCCCCGCACCGAACCTCCCTCTCCCGATGCCGATTTTTTCCCTAACGCGCCAACCGCCAGAATCGAGAGCTCTTCGCCACCGGCCATGTCGCCGCTGTGGCCACCGTGACCTATAGCCGCAACCGAAGCGCTTCACCGCGACTCACCGTGTTCCTGTGGAGGCCGCAGCACCCTCCGCACCTCCTGCCGTGCCTCCTAGCGGCGTCGAAGCTCGCTGAGCTCGGCCGCCGCCAAACACGTCGCCGCCGCTTTTCCGGCGACCGAGCCCAACTACTTGCACCACCCGACGCGCGCTCTTCCAGCCTATCCAGAGCCCTCCTCCGTCTGCTTGGTCACCGGAGCTAGAAACTCAAGGCCGCCGCCGCCTCGGCCTCGCCGGTGACTCAACGCCAAGGGATTTACTGTTGACTGGGTTTGACCCCCTGTGGTCACCGACGCTGGGCCACCCCCGACACTTTTAATTAGTACTAGTTTAACACTAATTAACCTAGGTTAGTTAGCTAGTTAGTCGCTGACTAGTGGGCCCCGGCCCCACAAACAGTTTAGTTAGAATTAACTTAAGGCTAATTAACTTGGTTAAATAGTTGTGCCACTGACACGCGGGACCCACAGGTCAGGTTTGACATGGGGCGCCCAGTTGACTTGCTGACATCACACAGGCATCATGCTGACGCAGTAAAGTATTTCTGGAATTAAAATAAATCAGGAAATGATTTATAAATTTCAGAAAATACCCCAAACTTCTAAAAATCATATAAAATCAATCGTAACTCCAAATCAAATAAATTATATATGAAAAATGATCAGAAAAATATGAAGAATCTGTTTATGCCATGACCATGCATGTTTGAACAAGTTAACCTCACTGAATAGGATGAATCATGATTAGGGTAATTTATGAACTAGCATTTGGAGTTGTAGTTTAACCTTGTTTGAATTCCACTTCAATTAACTTGGCTTACTGCTGCATTAGGTCAATTCAGTTCCTTAACATGATCATGCATCATATATGAGCATTGCATAGATTGTGTTCTTTCACAGTTGCCTGTGTCTGTCCCCTCTCGATAGACGTGGTTTCAATGATAAGAACGATGACACCGATGAAGAACTATAATATCTTCAGAAGTGCTAGGCAAGCAAAACCCCCTTGTTCATTCCGATACAATCCCACTCTCTCGCTCCTGCTCTACTTTACTGCATTAGGACAACAACGACTCATGTGTTACTTGTTGCGGTAGCTGAACCCCTTTATCCTCTGCATGACCTGTCATTCCACAGTAATTAGATGAAACCCACTAGCATGAGTAGGAGTTGTTTGAGCCCTGTTGTGCCTACTCATTCATGCTTGTTTGTCATGCCTGCTACTGCTTAGAGTTGAGTCAGGTCTGATTCATCGGGAATGAATCGGAGGTGTGCAAACATGTCCTACTGTTGAGAGCTAAGTGTGTGAACACGATTTGGTGAAGGTAGCGGTGAGAGGCCATGTAGGAGTACATGGTGGGTTGTCTCATTGCAGCCGTCCTCAGGAACTGAGTTCTGTGTTTGTGATCCATGAAACAGTTACTACCACACTTTGGGATCCTTAATTGACTCTCTCGGCTTCTTAACCACCCTTGTCCTCAGTCCGGGAGTTGCAAGTAGTTTCTGGTGTTTGTAGCATGCTGGGGGCATGCAAACGCTGACCTTAGGGGTGGGTTGTGTTGCGGTAGGCACCGTGGTCCAGTGTACCGATTCGCCTGCTTGGTGTCTCGGGAACCCTGCACACATCGTTCGGGCTGTATGGGAAACCTCGGCGGACTCCTGCGGATGGAACCCGAATAGGCGATAAACCTGGACTAGGGACTTGAGTGTTTAGGTAGGTGTGGCCGACACCCACGTTGGGCTTCCGCTTGAAGGTTTCCGAGTACATGTCGTGTAAACGGCGGTAAGTGGTGAAAGCGTGTGTGAAGAAGTACACCCCGCAGGTTAATATGATCTATTGAATAGCCGTGTCCACGGAGAAGGACTTCGGGTTGCCTATATCAGTTCATAGACAAGTGAAAGTGGATACCTAAAATGCGCAAGATAAGCGTGAGTGCTATGGATGGCGTTCTCGTAGGGAGACGGGAGCGGGTCCATAGTGGTGTATTGATATGGTGAATATGTGGACTCGTAGCGCCACCTCAAAAGAGTTACTTGCAATGTAGTTTAGGATAGCCACCGAGTCAAAGCTGGCTTGCTGCGGTCAAACTCCACCACCCCTTTTGATAATGAAGCATATGTAGTTAGTTCGATGTAAGTCTTGCTGAGTACAATTGTACTCACGTTTGCTTATTTTATGTTTTGCGAGAGACGTCGGTCTCGCTAGTAGTTCCCGTGGACTTGACGTTTAGCTTGTTACCTCAGCTACGATCTTGTGCCCTCGGCAGATCTCGGTAGATAGTCGGGCTTCTCAGCCTTTTTCATTTATAGTTGTCGTACTCGAGACATGTTTAGCTTCCGCTTGTGCTTTGACTTGTATGTTTCGAGTGTTGGGTCATGAGACCCATGTTTGTAATATCTCGCTCCTCGGAGCCTAATGAATAAATATTTGAGTCGAGAGTTATGTTGTGATGCCATGTTGTATTTACACATATTGAGCATATTGTGTGTATGTTTGAAATGCTTGGTATGTGTGGGATCCGACAATCTAGTTGTTTATCCTTGGCAGCCTCTCATATGGGGAAATGTAGTCTCGTGCTTCGGCGATAGTAGTCCGCTACAGCCCGGTTCACGGAGTCCTCGCTAGCCCAAAGACTACTGCTTGGACACTTGACTGGCCGGCATGTGCTTCACTTCGTTCCTATGTCTGTCCCTTCGGGGAAATGTCACGCGGTGATATTCGGAGTCCTGCCTAGCGTGCTACAGCCCGAGATACCGGAGTCCTGTTAGCCCAGTGCTACAGCCCAAATTCATACATTGATGACCGACATGCTCGATGTGATTCATGTATGCCTGTCCCCATGGGTTAGCGCCGCTTTGGGTTCACGACTAGCCATGTCGGCCTGGGTTCTTCGTCATATGGATGCTAGCGAGGCTATCATATACGTGAGCCAAAAGGCGCAAACGGTCCCGGGCCATGGTAAGGCGACACCCGTGGGAATACCGTGCGTGAGGCCGCAAAGTGATATGAGGTGTTACCGGCTAGGTCGATTTGACTTGGAATCGGGTCCCGACAGCGTTGGTATCGAGCCCGATTGCTCAGAGGATTACCAAGCCAAACTGGTCAAGTTGTGTCTAGAAATGCTTTAGTTATGTAAGGGAATTGGTTGTGGAAGGGAACGTAAGGCTCTTTTTACTCCTTATATCTCATGGCCTTCTGATCTGAGTCATCCTCTTCTCTTCTACGGGGTTAAGAACTAGGCCTTCTCATCTATCTATCAGGATGACGTGTTACTAATCCATAGACCTTTAAGATTGTTGGTTTCAAGCCCCAGTTCAGTTCCTACTATTTCTGCATGTTAACTGTTGATCTCAGAATCTTGTTATGATATTGTTAAGTGGCTATGCCACCATTTTGCATGATGTCTCAACTCTTTTTGAGCATTTACAGCCGTTATGCTGTCCGTGTCATCCCAGGTCTCTAAATAGTCTGATGCATTTGCAAATCCTTTCCTTCCGTTCCCGATGTCCTTTTTGGTCAGCATAAGCACACTAATCGGTAAGTTGAGGTACTTTGTTGCCTCGGCATAGATGTTGGAGCTATTATTATGACCTAGGTGTTTAGGAAGTCACCTAGCAATTTAGCAATGCTTTTGTATCCCCGGTGTGATGATTCTGGCCATTATTCTTGAAAGCATCCCGTGATGTTATTAGTTAGTAGGTATTCTATTCATGGGTTCTTGAACCCGAGATTCACCCTATCTCATGTTGCTAGTATTTGCTAGTTCCTTTAGGATATTAGTAACCTTTGCATTAGTCCTCGAGGTCCGTGGTATATCCTTCTTCCACATACCATGAACTAGTTATGGCATAAGTTCCTCGCTGAACTAAAAGATCACAACCTGAGTGCTCTTGAGGAGTACTCCATTCATATTGTGACTCTGCCAATTCTACCTTTCCGCATGGGTTATCCGGAAGAAATGTTGAACTTTGCTCGACATACTAATCCATGCCTCCACAACTCGAAAAGTTATATGTTCCTTTGAGTTGTTCTCTTAGATGTCTTCTGACCTTCATCTATCAATTGATAGCCAGGAGTAATTGTGCATTCGTGTTCATCGATGCCTATTATTCTTGTGGTCCGTCGAGCCATTCTATTCTGGAATGACTAGGAGAAACAAACTCCAGAGCCTCATCCATATCTAGGACTGGGTCAAAGCAGTTGTATTCCGCAGATTAAAATGCCAACCCAGCTTTTGAGTCTGTTCCACCTGGAGTGTTACCATCTTTATGTCAACAATGTCATGAGAATTGCACCTTCTCTTATGAATTCTTGATGCAGTGATACTTCTCGCCATCATTGTTCATTCCTCGGTTCCGTGTTGTCGCAACCGGAATGCTGACTAGTGAATTGTGATGTGTGAAATCTATACTCCTAGTAACTCCGTTGCTCGGTAGTTAATGGACAATATCCTCATTCTTAGCGTACTGATTATTAAATCATCATCCTAAGATTGATCGTGCTATCTAGTCCTTATTTCTGGTGCACACCTCGATTGATGAGTTAGGATCTTGTCATGTCCTCACTCATTTGATCATATCATCTTGCCCTGAAAAGCAAGATTGTTCTCGAGCTTAGTAACATACTGGTGGTTCGTGACTTTCCAAATATCTTCTTGGAAGTGTTACCGGGTTGTTTCCTGACTGTTATGTTGAGCTCGTGATCAAGTTGTTTTCTTGTAAACCACTCCTTCTCCAAGAATCTGTGTTGGATATCCCTGAGCTAGTTGGTTAAGCTAGACAACAACTTGGAGAGTTGGAAGATAAAAGCTAGCCTAACTTAGTTCGTTCCAAAGGGATATTCTTGTGTAGTGTGTGTTGAATAAAGATGATATCTTCATCGATTGGTCCCTGTGATCAGTTGCTGGACCTATTGTCTCATCAATCCTTTGATTTGAGTGTGGGCTATCGTCGAATCAAATCAGTACCAACGATGTTCATAATGTTGTCTTACTCGTGGTTGATCCCTCGAGCATACACCATTATATCTTTTGGTCTGACCAATACCATCACCGTGTTCACATGATGGTGGAAGTCCAGTGATATGGAAATTTTGATGAGTTGCTATTGAGCCCATCAGTAGCATTTTGTCTCCCCCATGATTCATGTTGAACATCAACCTAGTGTTGGAAACTTGTGTAAGCATTCCTTCGTGTTCCGTTCATGAAGCTTATGCTTGGATGGAAAGAAGTGACTTCCTCGAATTCATGTCCTTTAGGTGTAAGTGGCCGCCATGAATTTGAGAAAGGTTTGTTTTGTTTCCTCCGGAATCATCCCAAGTCATTCATACCTGTGCAAAGTATTCTATGGTCTGATAGACTGATCATCTTCATTCCATATGCAATTCCTAGCACACCAAGCCACTGATTGACTTGTTCAAAGAAAAGGAGTTGATGTGTGAATACTAGTTCATGCACACGACTTCGATATCCTTGTTGATGGTGCCCCACCTGAACTTGGTAGTGTTTAATATAACACTACTACGTGGCCATGCTTGTCTGGAACAACGTGTTCACCTGTTTGTAGCAGAACCCGCTCATGTTTTGGAGCTTACTACCATAGTCCATCTGCCGAGAATCTCGCAACATCATCTCGTCGATTTGTGTTGCGACCTTTCTTTCCGGACATGCTGAGTCCGAAGTATCCTATCACCAATCGGATCTGAATCTCAGGCAGATATGATGGTTGGAACATTCCAACAGTTGCATTTCATTCCCAGCTTGCACCGCCATTGTGCCATCCAACCATGGGCTACCCTTCTCGGTAACTTCTGGCCAGGATCATCCTCAAAAGTGGTCCTACCATTGGTTCCCTCCACCTCCGATGATAAGCAAAAATCATCCATTGCGTTGTCTTCAACAAGGTAGTCCACATCATCCATTCTAGTCCGGGTGTACCATTCCTTTGCACTCCGCTAAACTATCGTTGTGAATTGCCTTAGGCTGGTACAAGGAGTCTCAATGATTTCTAAATCAAAAGTAATTCTTTTTTCCACTTAAGGGAGTAGTTCTTCGAGTCACCTTTCTCGAGGTGCCCCGTTACGGGATCATGGTAAATATTTCCTCGCCACCTTGACACCATCCACCATCTTTCTAAGCTTGGAATGGTTGCCTACCAATCTGAACCTTCATCATCCATTTCTTTACCATCATTCCTAATGTGTGTTTGGTGTCTCAACTCAAGAGATGTTCTTACGTCTCACTCCATGAACTGATCTTCAGTTGCTCGATCTTCAAGAAGATTAAATCCTGTAGGGCTTTCCCCTTCTTTCTGTTGTCGTGTCGAGTGAAGATCTCGAAAGCGAAGACGTCAAGACCAAGATGATGGAATGAATCAATCTCTTCGAGAAGGGCAAATGGATCATGAAGATTGTGATAGTTTTGTGACTTCCCTTTTCCTCTTACCTCACGTCTTGAATCTCGGGGCGAGATTCTTGTTTAGTGGGGGTGAGTTGTCACAGCCCTAGAGCTTGCTTGCAACTAGTGGCATTGCATCCATGCATCATGTTTAATTTTCATGAAATTTGAAATGGGGATGACCAAGCCCTAGCACCAAAGCAATTCAAATAGGTTCAACTAAGAAATATTTTTCAATGAACCCAAATGGCCTTAAAAAATGTTCGCCATTTCTGGAAAATGCTAGAAACAGTAACCAGAGATGTTGCACATTTTTCCATGACATTTGGATTTTTGAATTAAATCATATAGTATTTGCATTTGGGCATTTAATGCTAATAAATAGTTTAAATGTTCAAATAATCATAAACTGAAATGTTTGTTGTTGGAAATATTCCAAACAGTGACATTGACCAGTTTCATGATTTTTGGAAATGCCCTGGCATTTTTATTTAAGCCAAACATAATTACAAAAAAAAAGAAAATGGAAATAAAAGGGAGAAGAGATTGCCTGGCGCTTACCTCCCTGCGCAGCCCATTCTCAGGCTTGGCCTGGCCGCCTGGGTTAGCCAGCCCAGCCCCCGGCCGCCTCCTGTCTTCTTCCTCCTGCCAGAGGACAGGCAGTGCGTGGGCAGCAAGACGGCCACCGTGACGCCACCTCCTGCTTCCTGCCCTCCTAGCAACGCCACGACGACGCCCGTGTCCCTCGCTCCTCTCCCTCACTCGCTGCTCCCTCTCTTCCCCCTGGCTCTCTTCCCTGAGCTCACCCGAACGGAGCCGCCGCCACCGACGAGCTCCACCACGGCCACCGGCCCTCCCTCGCCCATCCAACATGCTCCAGAGATCCGCCTCTTCACCTTCGTCCTCCTCGCCGAGCCACGCCCCTCCGGAAGCCCCGGAACGTCCTCACCGGACTCGTCTCCTACCTCGGACCCGCCGGTCGCCGTCGCCCGATTCGTCGGCTCCGGACCGTCCCCGACCTCGCCGAGCGTCCCGTCGTCATCGTTGTGAGCCCCCGCACCGAACCTCCCTCTCCCCGATGCCGATTTCTTTCCCTAACCGCGCCAACCGCCGCAACCGAGAGCTCTTCGCCGTCGGCCATATCGCCGTCGTGGCCACCGGTGACCTATAGCCGCAACCGAGCGCTTCACCGCACTCACCGTGTTCCCAGGAGCCCGCAGCACCCCTCCGCACCTCCTGCCGTGCCTCCTAGCGACGTGCCCGAGCTCGCCGAGCTCCGGCCGCCGCCAAACACATCGCCGGCGCCTTTTCTGGCGACCCCAAGCCCAACTACTTGCACCACCCGACGCGCCGCTCTTCCAGCTATCCGTAGAGCCCCTCCTCCGTCCGTTTGGTCGCCGGAGCTAGAAACCCGAAGGCCTCCGCCGCCTCGGCCTCGCCGGCGACTCAACGCCGGCGGGATTTCCTGTTTGACTTGGGGTTTGACCCCCCCCCCCAGGGTCACTGACGCGTGGGCCACCCCCTGACACTTTTAATTAGTACTAGTTTAACACTAATTAACCTAGGTTAGTTAGCTAGTTAGTCGCTGACTAGTGGGCCCCGGCCCCACAAACAGTTTTGTTAGAATTAACTTAAGGCTAATTAACTTGGTTAAATAGTTGTGCCACTGACACGCAGGACCCACAGGTCAGGTTTGACCTAGGGCGCCCAGTTGACTTGCTGACGTCACACAGGCATCATGCTGATGCAGTAAAGTATTTCTGGAATTAAAATAAATCAGGAAATGATTTATAAATTTCAGAAAATACCCCAAACTTCTAAAAATCATATAAAATCAACCGTAACTCCGAATCAAATAAATTATATATGAAAAATGATCAGAAAAATATGAAGAATCTGTTTATGCCATGACCATGCATGTTTGAACAAGTTAACCTCACTGAATAGGACGAATCATGATTAGGGTAATTTATGAACTAGCATTTGGAGTTGGAGTTTAACCTTGTTTGAATTCCACTTCAATTAACTTGGCTTACTGCTGCATTAGGTCAATTCAGTTCCTTAACATGATCATGCATCACATCTGAGCATTGCATTGATTGTGTTCTTTCACAGTTGCCGGTGTCTGTCCCCTCTCGATAGACGTGGTTTCAACGATAAGATCGATGACACCGATGAAGAACTATAATATCTTGAAGTGCGGGCAAGCAAAACCCCTTGTTCATTCGATACAATCCCACTCTCTCGCTCCTGCTCTACTTTACTGCATTAGGACAACAACGACTCATGTGTTACTTGCTGCGGTAGCTGAACCCCTTTATCCTCTGCATGACTGTCATTCCACAAGAATTAGATGAAACCCACTAGCATGAGTAGGAGTTGTTTGAGCCTGTTGTGCCTACTCATTCATGCTTGTTTGTCATGCCTGCTATCTGCTTAGAGTTGAGTCAGGTCGATTCATCGAGAATGAATTGGAGGTGTGCAAACATGTCCTACTGTTGAGAGCTAAGTGTGTGAACACGATTTGGTGAAGGTAGCGGTGAGAGGCCATGTAGGAGTACATGGTGGGTTGTCTCATTGCAGCCGTCCTCAGGAACTGAGTTCTGTGTTTGTGATCCATGAAACAGTTACTACCACACTTTGGGATCCTTAATTGACTCTCTCGGCTTCTTAACCACCCCTGTCCTCAGTCCGGGAGTTGCAAGTAGTTTCTGGTGTTTGTAGCATGCTGGGGGGCGCACGAAACGCTGACCTTAGGGGTGGGTTGTGTTGCGGTAGGCACCGTGGCCCGGTGTACCGATTCGCCCGTTTGGTGTCTCGGGAACCCTGCACACATCGTTCGGGCTGTATGGGAAACCTCGGCGGACTCCTGCGGATGGAACCCGAATAGGCGATAAACTGGACTAGGGACTTGAGTGTTTAGGTAGGCTGTGGCCGACACCCACGTTGGGCTTCCGCTTGAAGGTTGCCGAGTACATGTCGGTAAACGGCGGTAAGTGGTGGCGTGTGTGAAGAAGTACACCCTGCGGGGTTAATATGATCTATTGAATAGCCGTGTCCACGGAGAAGGACTTCGGTTGCCTATATCAGTTCATAGACAAGTGAAAGTGGATACCTAAAATGCGCAAGATAAGCGTGAGTGCTATGGATGGCGTTCTCGTAGGGAGGCGGAGCGGGTCCATAGTGGTGTATTGATATGGTGAATATGTGGACTCGTGTGCGCCACCTCAAAAGAGTTACTTGCAGTCGTAGTTTAGGATAGCCACCGAGTCAAAGTTGGCTTGCTGCAGTCAAACTCCACCACCCCCTTTTGATAATGAAGCATATGTAGTTAGTTTTGATGTAAGTCTTGCTGAGTACAATTGTACTCACGTTTGCTTATTTTATGTTTTGCAGAGAGACGTCAGTCTCGCTAGTAGTTCCCCATGGACTTCGACGTTTAGCTTGTTACCTCAGCTACGATCTTGTGCCCTCGGCAGGATCTGGTAGATAGTCAGGCTTCTCAGCCTTTTTCATTTATAGTTGTGCGTACTCGGACATGTTTAGCTTCCGCTTGTGCTTTGACTTGTATGTTTCGAGTGTTGGGTCACGAGACCCATGTTTGTAATATCTCGCTCCTCGGAGCCTAATGAATAAATATTTGAGTCGAGAGTTATGTTGTGATGCCATGTTGTATTTACACATATTGAGCATATTGTGTGTATGTTTGAAATGCTTGGTATGTGTGGGATCCGACAATCTAGTTGTTTATCCTTGGCAGCCTCTCATATGGGGAAATGTAGTCTCGTGCTTACGGCGATAGTAGTCCGCTACAGCCCGGTTCACGGAGTCTCGCTAGCCCAGACTACTGCTTGGACACTTGGTGGCGGCATGTGTTTCACCGTTCCTATGTCTCATCCCTTCGGGAAATGTCACGTGGTGATATTCGAGTCCTGCCTAGCCTGCTACAGCCGGGATACCGAGTCCTGTTAGCCCGATGCTACAGCCCGAATTCATACGTTGATGACCGACATGCTCGATGTGATTCATGTATGCCTGTCCCCATGGGTTAGCGCCGCTTTGGGTTCATGACTAGCCATGTCGGCCCGGGTTCTTTCTCATATGGATGCTAGTGACGCTATCATATATGTGAGCCAAAAGGCGCAAATGGTCCCGGGCCATGGTAAGGGGACACCCGTGGGAATACCATGCGTGAGGCCGCAAAGTGATATGAGGTGTTACCGGCTAGGTCGATGTGACTTGGAATCGGGGTCCTGACACTAACATACTTTCTCTTCTTGGATCATATGCACTTATGATTGGAACTCTACCAAGCATCCGTAACTACTAAAGATAATTAAGGAAAAACCCAATCATACCATTAAAGTATAAAGTCCTCTTTATTCCCATACGCCATAACCCACTTTTCGTGTTTGTGTTTCTATCACTCACACAACGCAAACAATAAGAAAACCATGAACACATTGCAAACCCTACAGCAGGGATCCCTCACGCTTGCGCGACACAGAGAGCACCGTAGGACAGCACCAATAATAAAACATGCAACTCAAACCAATCACGATCATCGATTAACCCATAGGACAAAACGGATCTACTCAAACATCATAGGATAGCCATACATCAATGGGAAATAATATATAGCGTTGAGCACAATGTTTAAGTAGAGATTACAACGGGGAGAAGATGTGTTACACCGCTGCATAGGGGGGAGAGAGTTGGTGATGACGGCAGCAAAGTTATTGGTGTAGATCGCCGTCACAATGATGGCCCCGGCGGTGTTCCGGCACAACCGGGAGAGAGGGGGAGAGAGCCCCCCTCCTTCTTCTTATTCCTTGACCTCCTCCCTAGATGGGAGAAGGGTTGCCCCTCTGGTCCATGGCCTCCATGGGAGATTGGATCTCTCTCTCTCTCTCTCTCTCTCTCTCTCTCTCTCTCTCTCTCTCTCTCTCTCTCTCTCTCTATCTATCTATCTATCTATCTCTCTCTCTCTCTTTGTTTCCTTCTGTTTCTGTGTTCCCACATTCTGGCCTTTCACTGTTTCTTAAATTCCCGGAGATCCGTAACTCCGATTGGGCTGAAATTTTAACATGATTTTTATCCGGATATTAGCTTTCTTGCCCAGAAGAAGGGTACCAACGGCCTTACGGAGTGGCCATAAGGACCAGGGGAGCGCCCTACCCTCTCGAGCGCGCCCTCCTTCCTTGTGGGCCCCTCGGGCATCGTCTCGCGTTGATTCTTTTTCCGAAAAATCACATATATTCCAAAAAAAATCTCCGTAAGTTTTTATCCGTTTGGACTCCGTTGATATGGATTTTCTGCGAAACAAAAAACATGCAACAAATAGGAACTGGCACTCGGCACTGGATCAATATGTTAGTCCCAAAAAATAGTATAAAAAGTTGCCTAAAGTATGTAAAAGTTGTAAAATATTGGCATGGAATAATAAAAAATTATAGATACGACGGAGACGTATCAGGCAGCACCAACCTTTAGTCCCGGTTGGTGGCACCAACCGGGACCAATACCCACCTTTGGTCCGGGTTGGTGGCACCAACCGGGGCTAATGATCCTTTAGTCCCGGTGTAACGCCCTCGATGCGGCTATATCTCCCACGTGTCGAAGAACGACTTAGAGGCATAACCGCATTGAAAGCAATGTCCCAAGTGAGGTAATCTTCACACAACCCATGTAATACATAATGGAAAGAGATACATAGTTGGCTTACAGTCGCCACTTCACACAATAAATAAATAAACATCCATCATCCAAATTACACTCAAGGTCCGACTACGGAACCAAAATAAAAGAAGACTACCCAAATGCTACACAGATCCCCGATCGTCCCAACTGGGCTCCACTATCGATCATCGGGAAAAGACACATAGTAACGACCACGTTCCTCATCGAACTCCCACTTGAGCTCTGTTGCGTCATCTGACTTTGGCATCGTCGGCACCTGCAACTGTTTTGGTAGAATCTGTGAGTCACGGGGACTCAGCAATCTCACACCCGAGATCAAGACTATTTAAGCTTATAGGAAGGACAGAGTTGTGAGGTGGAGCTGCAGCAGCGACTAGCATATATGGTGGCTACATTACGCAAAAGAGAGCGGGAAGAAAAGCAAGGCACGGTCATTGAAGCTAGTAGCGATCAAGAAGTGATCCTGAAACTAACTTCGTCAAACATAACTCCAACACGTGTTTACTTCCGGACTCCGCCGAGAAGAGACCATCACGGTTACACACGCGTTGATGTGTTTTAATTAAGGTCAACTTCGGTTTTCTACAACGGACATTAACAAATTCCCATCTGCCTCATAACCGCGGGCACGGCTTTGAAGATAATACCTGCAGGGTGTCCCAACTTAGCCCATTATAAGCTCTCACGGTCAACGAAGGATATTCCTTCTACGGGAAGACCCGATCAGTCTCGGAATCCCGGACTACAAGACATTTCGACAGCAATAAAACAAGACCAGCAAAGCCGCCCGATTGTGCCGACAAATCCCGATAGGAGCTGCACATATCTCGTTCTCAGGGCACATGCGGATAAGTCAAGCTACGAGTAAAACCAAGCCTCGAGTTTTCCCGTGGTGGCCCCGTAGGCTGCTCGGTTCGGGCCAGCACTCGAAGGAGCACTGGTCCGGGGGGGGTTAAAATAAAGATGACCCTCGGGCTCGCGAAACCCGGGGAAAAAGGCTTAGGTGGCAAATGGTAAAACCAATGTTGGGCCTTCTTTGGAGAGTCTTATTCAAAGCGAACTGTCAAGGGGTCCCATAAATCACCCAACCGTAAGGAACGCGAAATCAAGGAACATAACACCGGTATGGCGGAAACTAGGGTGGCAAGTGGAACAAAACACGGGCATAAGGCCGAGCCTTCCACCCTTTACCAAGTATATAGATGCATTAATTATAGCAGATATATTGTGATATCCCCAACAAGTAAACATGTTCCAACAAGGAACAACATCTCCATGTTCCAACAAGGAACAAACTTCATCTTCACCTGCAACTAGCAACGCTATAAGAGGGGCTGAGCAAAGCGGTAACATAGCCAAACAACGGTTTGCTAGGAAAGGATGGTTAGGGGCTGGACATGGCAATATGAGGCATGAAAGCAAGTGACAGGCATCGTAGCATAGGCATAGCAAAAGAGCGAGCATCTAGCAAGCAAAGATAGAAGTGATTTCGAGGGTATGGTCATCTTGCCTGCAAGGTTCTCAGAGTTGTCGAAAGCTTGATCCTCGTAAGCGTTCTCAACAGGTTCCTCGTACACGTACTCGTCTCCCGGCTCTACCCAAAGCAAGAACACAAACAATGGAACCACAATAAATCACGGTGCAATGCACAAGCAACATGATGCAAAACATGGCATGATATGCGAGATGTGAGATGCAATGCATATCGTGTGCTCGGAAGAAAATGATGAACCAGGCATCAACTTGGCAAACCAAGTATGCCGCTGGAAAAGTGAGATGATTTCGGTTGAAATCGATATAAAGATCACCGGAATCGGATGCACGGTTTGCAAACGACAAGCAAAACAAGAATGGCACAAATCTGCCATTAACAGCATGATGCCACTTAGCAAGCAACAAGAAATTAAGCTACTGCACCCAAACGTACCAACAAAGCATATGGCAGCGATCTACTCAAGATGCTTGACAAAAGATGAACAGTGAGCTACGGCTAAATCACATGATAACAGGTCCAAACAAGCATGGCAAAAGTGCAAAATATATCAGCTTCACAGACTTAGGAAAATACTGAACATGGCAGAATCAGCATCAGGAAGCAATGTTGAACACGCATAAACAACATGCTACAGGAACTTATAATAGCAAAACAAGGCATGGCATGAATCTACTCAAAGCATAGAACAAAAGTCCCTTACTGACCATGAGCCAAAAGGGATCAGAAAATGTAATAGCACCCATGTCAATATAGCAAGTTCCGTTAACAGATTCAGCAAACAGGGCATGACATTGACAGAATTATGTAGGCACCTTTGCGAGCTCGATGCACTCACTACAGAGCATTACATGATAAACTAATCATACATCCATCAAGAAGACATGGCATAGAAGCTACACATGGTAATAGAAACATCATAGCATACACGGATCAACTACAACAACCTTGGCAAAATTGAATAACATGTAAACAATCTGCCAGGAAACATTTTATAGCAAAAGTAGAGCTCGATTGACTCAATCTATGGCACTCCATAATTGCAAACAAGGGCATGGATGGATAGAGCATAACCATATGTTCAAAACATCCCTACTGAAGTATCTCAAAATATGCATGGATCTCTCTGTAGCATCAAGTTAACATGGCATAAAAATATCAGCAAAACAGGGGCTGAAATCAGCAACATCATGAAGCCTAGTTTACATGCTTGTGCTAGTCACCACAGAGATCACAAAAATACATGGCATAAACCCCTGTAAATATGGCATGGCATATTACAAAACACATGTAGGACTCAAGTTCATAGGGTGCACACATCAATCATGGCAAAAATGACAAAAGTGCATGTTCTGATAAGAATCTGAAACTAACATCACATAGCCCTCTTCCAACAGCATTTCGGGCATCAAGATGAGCTCAAATGAAAATGATGCAATGAGATGAAATGATGTACTCGTCGAGACGAAGAATTCGGTATGCTACACGCCCAAAAAGGAGCCACGGGTGCAAAGTTATGGCATGATGAAAATGCAACAATATTAACACAGAAAAATGACTTAGAGGAAATCGGGGGAGAAGGAAAGTCAACCCTTCAGTGGATCTGGATCCAGAGCGCGCGGCTCGAGGTTCGCCGGCGGCGGCTCGCCGGAGAAGGAGGGAGGAGAGGCCGAGGGAGACGCGGGCCGACCGGGCGACACGGCGGGCGACGGGCGGCGTGGGTCGGTGACCCCCGGCGAAGTGGCTTGGCGGCCCGGCGTGGGCAGGAGGGCCCCTTTGGGCCGGGCGGGCCTCGCGGGGAGCGGGCGGCGATGTGGGCGCTGGTCGCCCACGTGGCGGCTCATGATTGGCCAGATGTGGCCAAGGCGGACGCGTCCGCTCCGTCCGGACGTGTCCGTGGCCTTGAGAGGAGCGGGGCTAGGGTTTCGTCCGGATTTTGGAGAAGGGAGCTATATTTATAGGTAGAGGGAGCTAGGAAGCTCCAAATGGAGTTTAGTTTTCGCCCACACGGTCGTGATCCGACGACGGAGAGCATGGAAGTGACTTAGATCGGTTATTGGGCTGTTTTGGAGGGGTGTTGGGCTGCAACTTAAAAGAGGCCTTTGCGAGAGTGCGGTTAACCGTTGGAGTACCAAACGAGCTCCAAATGGCACGAAACTTGACAGGTGGTCTACCGGTGGTGTACCAAGGCCACTTGACAAACCTCGGTCCATTCCGAGAAAGTTTAGTACCCGCTCACGGAAAAACGTAAAAGGGGACGCCGGGGGACATAGGAGTGCCGGATTGCAAAACGGACAACGGGGAAAATGCTCGGAATCATGAGACGAAACACGTATGCAAATGAGATGCACATGATGACATGATATGAAATGCATGACATGGACAAAATGCAAAACGAAAGACAAAAACCCAACCACGGAGGGAATATCATATCACAATGCCGAAAATGGCAAGAGTTGGAGTTACAAATATGGAAAGTTACATCTGGGGTGTTACACCCGGTGTGACGCCCGGGTATTTATCCGGATATTAGCTTTCTTGCCCAGAAGAAGGGTACCAACGGCCTTACGGAGTGGCCATAAGGACCAGGGGCGCGCCCTACCCTCTCGAGCGCG
This sequence comes from Aegilops longissima, assembly GCA_021605205.1. Lineage (NCBI taxonomy): Eukaryota > Viridiplantae > Streptophyta > Magnoliopsida > Poales > Poaceae > Aegilops > Aegilops longissima. Next base: position 659,607,790 of record CM038678.1, on the reverse strand, counting down.
CCCTCCTTCCTTGTGGGCCCCTCGGGCATCGTCTCGCGTTGATTCTTTTTCCGAAAAATCACATATATTCCAAAAAAAATCTCCGTAAGTTTTTATCTGTTTGGACTCCGTTGATATGGACTTTTTGCGAAACAAAAAACATGCAACAAACAGAGGCGGCACTTCGACCTTTGGATCAATATGTTAGTCCTAAAAAATAGTATAAAAAGGTGCCAAAAGTATGTAAAAGTTGTAGAATATTGGCATGGAACAATAAAAAATTATAGATACGACCGATACGTATCAGGCAGCACCAACCTTTAGTCCTGGTTGGTGGCACCAACCGGGACCAATACCCACCTTTGGTCCGGGTTGGTGGCACAAACCGGGGCTAATGATCCTTTAGTCCCGGTGGGACGCCCGGGTATTTAAGCTACAGTGAACCTCTGCTAATGATGCCATGTCACCTTTATTATTGTTACTAATCTTGTGTTAGTTCGAAACTGGTTCGAATTCAAATTCAAAATTAAGCAAACAATAAAATATTTTCAAATATTAAAACTAAAATGTTGGGGTGTTGCCAAATAATGCATAGGTAATTATTGTGGAGAAAACCACAATTTTATAAAAGGTTTAAGTGCACTAAAATATTTAAAACAGCAGCAAAACATTTAACTAACTACCCTTTTCAATTTGATAAAATATTAAACTATTTGCTTTATTGCCAAAAACTTATGGGGCGTTGGCATACTTATTAAAACTAAATTAGGAACCAGTGGTGTGGTTTATAAAACAAAATTCAAAGGAAACTAAAATAAAATTGTAAAACTGAAATATAAAATAAAACAAAAATAAAAAAAAAGCAAAACAACTTTACGCCCCCCCCTCATTGGGCCTTGGCCGGTTGGCGTGTGGCCGAGTGGCTGCTGCCCCCAGCCTACTTAGGCCACCCCCACTCCCGAAACCCTAATCCACCCACTACCCCACTCCCCCCTCTCTCCCATGTTCCCGTCTGGATCGGATCGGGCACCAGGGCCAACCCCGACGCTCGCCCCTGCGTCCCCGTCGCCGATCCCGCCACCTCGCTGACCACCGACGCCCGTCGCCTCCCCGACCCAGAGGCGGCGCCCCGCCACCTCGACGTCGTCGACCAGGGCCTTGTCGCCCCGTCCGTGACCGCGCCGTCGCCGGATCCCGCAGGACTGCCTCCACTCCGTCGCCGGTGCCGCCTCGCCGGACCTCCTCGATTCCTCCCTGAGCCCACTGCCCCGAACCCTGCTAACCGCGGTGAGGACCCCGGTCCTCCTCTTTCCCCTCTGCCCTCGTGCACAACCACGTCGCCGCGCCCCTGATCCTGGCCGTGCCGAAGCGCGTGCGCGAACCGCGCCTGCTTCCCCATCTCCCGCGGCCCCCTGACCTCCACCCATGCTCGGCTCCGGCCACGCTCATGCCGGCCAACTACGCCGGCCGCGCCTGTGGCGGCCCCCATCGCGCCCTTGCGGCGCGCTGATGTCGCCTCCCCACTCCGTCGCTCCGGCCATCCTCGCCTTCTCGCACCACCACCACGGCCATCTACGCCCGTGCGCGTCTGGCGCCCGCACTCACGGTGCCTCGCCCGCGCGGCCTTGCGCCTTGCTGCCGCTTGTGCGGTGGCCGCCTGTGCCTACCACATTCCCCCGCGCCTACCCCGCAGCTCCCCGCGCCCGGCGCTGCTCTCTTCATCGCCGGCCACCGAGGCCCCCAGGCGTGCTCGCCCTCACCTCTCATGGCGTCGGGTGCAAGCACCCGCACCAGTTCGCCCGTCGCCAGCTTTCCCCTCGCCCATTCGGGCGGCACCCGTTGGCCCGACCCGCTATGGCCCCTGGGGCCTATGACAGATGGGCCCCACGCCCAGGACGTTTAAAAAAAGGAATTGAAAAAAAATAACAATAATAAAATATTTAATTAATTAAAGAATTAATTAACTTAATTAATCATAATTAGATTAATCTAATCACTAATTAACCTAATTAACTGTTAGTTAATTAATCAGTCAATGACATGCGGGACCCTCTCGTCAGTTCGACCCAATCAACGCCCTGTTGACTGCTGACGTCATGATGACATCAGCATATACTATTCTGGATAATGTTGATTTAAAATAATTAAATAAATTCTAAAAATGATTAAATCCTTTAAAATTAATAAAAAATAAACCGTAGCTCGGATGGAAAAACTTTGTACATGAAAGTTGCTCAGAACGACGAGACGAATCCGGATACGCAACCCGTTCGTCGACCACACATCCCTAACCTATCTAACTCGCAACTTTCCCCGTCCGGCTCATCTGTCCGAAAACGCGAAACACCGGGGATACTTTCCCGGATGTTTCCCCCCTTCACCGGTATCACCTCATACCGTGTTAGGGCACGCCTAGCATCACACATTGCTTTGTCATGCATCATTATGCATCTGTTTGCATTGTATTCATTGTTTCTTCTACGAGACCGACGCTGCTGCCGCCCCGTTCGACTATGGAGTTGACGACCCCTACTTCTTGCCAGAGCAATCAGGCAAGCCCCCCCCTTGATCACGGATATCGCCTACTCTCCTCTATCTGCTTGCATTAGAGTAGTGTAGCATGTTACTGCTTTCTGTTATTCCTATCCTGATGCATAGCATGTCTTTGCTACTTCTATTGATACCTTTACCTGCAATCCTACTTGCCCAGTATAGGATGCTAGTATTTCCATCTGTGGCCCTACATTCTTGTCCGTCTGCTGTGCTATACTATCGGGCTGTGATCACTCAGGAGGTGATCACGGGTATATACTTTATACTTATACTTGATACATGTGGTGACTAAAGTCGGGTTGACATGGAGCACCCATGAGTGATTCACTTGATTGGGGCTAAAGGACCTTTGTCCCAACGGCCCTCTGTGTGGATCTTTGTGGCGGCGGGCGACAGGGCAGGTTGAGACCACCTAGGAGAGAGGTGGGCTGGCCTGTTCGGCGTTCGCGGATACTTAACACGCTTAACGAGATCTTGGTATTTGATCTGAGTTGGGTCGTTGACCTTATATGCACTAACCGCCACGTGGGACAAGATATGGGCAACCGCATCGTGGTATCGGCCGAAGCACGCCGTGGCGTCGGCGATCGAGCGCGACGTCGGATTGGACCGAACGCCTGCTAGGCTAGGTCGCTTCGGCGCGTTCGCAACATGCAGGTGTGCTAAGGCGATGGGCCCAGACCTGCGGCGCTTAGGTTTAGACGGCGTGCTGACCTCTCTGTGGTGCCTAGGTGGGGCTGCGGCGTGTTGATCTTCGCGGCGGGCATGACCCGAAAAGTGTGTCCGGCCAAATGGGATCGGCGTGTCGGGTAATGTGGTGCACCCTGCGGAAGTTATCTATTGAATAGCCGTGATCTTGATAACAGGACGACTTGGAGTTGTACCTTGACCTTATGACAACTAGAACCGGATACTTAATAAAACACACCCTTCCAAGTGCCAGATACAATCCGGTGATCGCTCTCTAACAGGGCGATGAGGAGGGGATCGCCGGGTAGGATTATTGCTATGCGATGCTACTTGAAGGACTTCAGTCTACTCTCTCCTACATGCTGCAAGACGGAGGCTGTCAGAAGCGTAGTCTTCGACAGGGCTAGCTATCCCCCTCTTATTCTGGCATTCTGCAGTTCAGTCCACCGATATGGCCCTTTACACATATACCCATGCATATGTAGTGTAGCTCCTTGCTTGCGACTACTTTGGATAAGTACTCACGGTTGCTTTTCTCCCCCTTTTCCCCCTTTCCCTTCTACCTGGTTGTCGCAACCAGATGTTGTAACCGAAGCGGACGCCACCGTCGTCGGCGACTCCTACTACACGGAGGTGCCTACTACTACGTGCAGCCGGCGGCGACCAGGGAGTAGTTAGGAGGATCGAGCAGGAGGCATGCGCCTCTTCGATCTGTATCCCGGTTTGTGCTAGCCTTCTTAAGGCAAACTTGTTTAACTTATGTCTGTACTCAGATATTGTTGCTTCCGCTGACTCGTCTATGATCGAGCACTTGTATTCGAGCCCTCGAGGCCCCTGGCTTGTATTATGATGCTTGTATGACTTATTTTATTTTAGAGTTGTGTTGTGATATCTTCCCGTGAGTCCCTGATCTTGATCGTACATGTTTGCATGTATGATTAGTGTACGATTGGATTGGGGGCGTCACAAGTTGGTATCAGAGCCGACTGCCTGTAGGAATCCCCCTTCCACACTCCTTGGCCGAAGTCGAGTCTAGACATTGCAAAACCTTTACTAACATGGTTGTGTGCCTTACGGGCCCAGGTCGCCATTGAGTGGTACTAGAATCTTTTACTCCTCGACCTTTACTCTGAGATTCTGAACTCTCTTCTATTCGGGTTAAACGATTTTTACTAAAATCTAACTTTAGGTTCTCGAAAATACTTCCTCCCGGAGAGGCCCTTCAGTCCAGATGATCGCCGACTGCACCATAAGATTTCGAAGATACTCTCCGATTTTCTCTCGAGACCTTGTGCCCGTTGCTTTTGCAATTCCCTTCCACCGAAATATCCCGATGGATAAATACTTACACCTGTCGTGCTTACTTTTATTACCAGTCGATCTTGCTATTACAAGATACCCCGAGAATATTTTGTCCCTACTGCCTTGCAGTCCTTTGCCACATGAATACCCCTAAGAATAATTTCTCGCACTTTCTGAGTATCCGCTCATCCCCAATTATTCAGGTGTTTCACATAAGTATTTGAAATACTATTCAATCCTCCAAAAATCCTTAGCAGCTTTATTGCTCTGCAAATACTTGTCTACTTGCATTATGGATGCTTCCCATATATCTGGCAATATTCACTAGTATCTTTTGACACCGTCATTTTGGTCCTATTGATTCAACATGTGTGCGAATGCACACAATCATCTATCAACCCTTCTAAATTATCTTTCCGGCTCAGACATCATTTTTGAACATGAGTTGGTTCTCGACCAAACTATTGGTCGTCAATTGTGCCTCTGGTCTATCCAACTTATCCATTCTTGATCAGAGCGACTGCTTCTGATCCTTTGTTTTGGAAATCGTAATTCCTTTATTATCTAAGCATCGAATTATTCAGATGTTCTATAATATGATGCCCGTGCATTCTTCTTCCTCTGATTGAGTACCGATGCTCACATCAGATCCCTTGTGGACCATCGGTTCCTTTGTTGGATTTTATCCGACAGTGTCCTTCATATTCAATAACCTTGTGAGCCTTTCCTAGGGTAAATAATGCCTTTGGTAAACTGTATCCTTTGCTTTGTCAACCATGCCGCACTTTCGAGCTTGTATTATCTACTCCTGAAGTTGTGGTATATGTTTCTACGATGCCCCGATGGGTTGAACCTATGCCTTCCTTAATTTGTGTGAACCCGAAAGATTTCACGGGTCATACTTATCTGGTATTGCACCAGATAAAAAATTTCAACAACTAATGTCATTTTTGAAAAGTGAGAGGTGAATGGAAGGTTATACATTGAAGAAGTGGGAGTCGACCTTGAACTTGTGTTCATGCCCATGGACACGATGTAGATCCGACCATAGAAGCTTCTTATACTAATAACTATTTTGTTGATATAATATCATCTGGTATCGGTGAATTGATCCTATGCAATCGTGGTTCCGACCATGATTATTCTCCTTTGATTCTATTTCTTGGACAAGTTAAAGTACTTGCCTTCTGCAGATCAGTACGCCTGCCCAACCTTTATTTTGTTCTACCTTCGAGTATTACCCCCTGGTATCTCGAGGATAGCAACCCATTGCACTTCATCTTATGAATTTCTGATGAAGTAGTTCCTTCCCCTGTCATAGTCACTCCACGGGTTCTGGGTTGTCATCAACTAAGAACACCGATTTGTGAATCGAATCAACACTGAGATTCAGTACTCCCAGTACTTTGTTGTTGAGTAGTTTAATACTCCATCATGTCATTCCTAGCCTGATCGGCTATATCATTCGTGCTGATTTTAACTAAGCTACTTGGTCCTTATTCTCGGAGCACAAATTTCGACGATGAGCTAAGCTTACGTCGATTTTCCTTGTCATATCATTTCACCTTGAACAGCAAGCTTAATTTCGAGTTTGTGTCGTACTCGTGGTTCCAATAACCTTTCGCTTCATCATTCCTTTGACTTGATGTCATCGCCGATTGATTACATCTTCATGAATTCTCTTGACAAATGTGTCATGATCAGCATAACATTTTGATGCTCTTCCAGGATATCTATTGAATTCTTCATGGGAAATACCATCCTTGTCCCTTGGTAAATTGTGTTGTCATCGACTACTTCCTTACCGTCTTTCCAACACAAACTTGTTTGTGTTGTGGCTGTACCTTGAGATCCTAGCTATCCAATTTGTCTTATGTCCTACCCTGAAGTATTACCATCTTTTATGACAAGAATGTCGTGAGAATTTCACCACCTCTTGAGAATTATTGATACAGGTGATACCTTCTGCCATATCCGTTCATTCCTTGGTCCCCGTGTTATTTCTAAACCGGAAAACCAAGAATCGAACTACGATGTGCGACTTCAAAACTTTTAGCAACCCTATTGCATCGAAGTTAATGGTCAATTTTTCATTCTTAGACCATTGGTTATTGAACCACCATTCTAACATTGATCATGCTACTTAAGCCCATATTTCGGGTGCACTTTTCAACCAATGTTTAACTGTGTATGTTTTCCTCGAACATACATCATTATATCATTTGACCTGACTAATGTTAACTCCTTGTTCACATAATTGTGCAAACCCATCTTTTGGAAATCTCGATGAATTGTCGCTGCGTTCATCAGCTACCACCTTATCCCTTCATTGGTTTAATGATGAGCTCTTGCTTCGGAACTCGCTTCCATAGTTCTTTGCCCGAGAATTTTATAATGTCATCCCATCGATTTGTGTTGCACCTTTTCTTCTTGGACATCCTGAGTCTGAGGTATCATGACACCAATCAGATCTGAATCTCGGTCATATATGATGGTTGGAACATATTTCCAAGAGTTATAACATTGGTCTTTTATGACCCGGTAAGGTGATGTCATTCCTAGCACACCTGGCCGAAGGACCTAGTGTTATAGTTTCCTTTTTAACAAGGTTAACCATTTTTCCATGAGGAAATTGAATGCCTTGTTTAATAAGTTTATCCTGATGGATCCCTTGTATTCCAACGTCCGACCTTGCTCAAAGACCATGTCAATGCTATCTCGAAGCATGTCTATGGTACTTTGATTTTCAACAAGAACATTTGAAGATCAATGCTAAATGTTTCCTGCTCAATTATCCAAACACCGCTGTATGGGTAACGTCATGAAATTCCTCTCCCTTTACCTCAATGGTTCTCTACTTTCTTTCCTGTCATGGATATCATGCCCCGCTTGTCCTTGGGAAGGATATACCCCCTGAAATATGTGTGTATACACATTTTCCTCCCCATTGTTCTGATTAAACCTGGTAATCACCTTTCCTTTCCATTGGTTTGCTTAACCCTTCTTGTGATCTATATTATATAAGCAGTAGTATTCTTTTGCTTATGCAAAACACCTTGGTGTACAACCGTGTCAGTAAGACCCTGTTTCTTTTGTTGATAACATTCCGGTAACCACCGACGGACAAGAACTTTGCCTATTGGTCCGCCTTGTTCAACGAGCAGGAAAATGGTTCTCTTCGTCCCTCGCCCTTGGTACCGATGTTGTTGCCGACATAACCGATAGACTATCCTCTGACTTGCCATGCTTACATGGTCGTGCGAGACGTCACCGCCCTTCCTACTGTTAATCCACATGGTGGGCCCATAACCCACAGGTCCCAGGATCGAAACCTAACTCTCCTGTACACCCCCTGTTTCCAAAGTTATTCCTCGCGCGTGACCTCGTATGTAACCCTCGCGCATGACCTCATATGTAATTCATGAGCCACCTACCAGAGATCATTACTTCTGGTATGAAACACAATACTTATTCCCGTTGCTCTAGACCCCTTTCACACTTTGTTTCAGGCATCGAACGATTGCCTGCCCGCTCGAAACTTCCCATGATACCTCCTTACTTTGCTCTTGATATTTTCTTAAGTTTAAATTCGAGAGTTACTTTCTCCACCTTCCTCGATGTTATCGACCAGATAGTCGACCTTGCAGAGGTCTGTTCTCCCGGAATATACCCACCCTTTATTCTTTTGTAAGTACGATGGAGTTCCCGATGAAAGGATGCCGACTTCATCATAATGACCTGAAGCAGAAAAATGAAGACATCAATGTAATGGATCGACTGCTTCGAGAAGAGCAACCAAGAGCGAGAAGATTCGTTAGAATTCCGTAACCAGACATTACCCCCTAGTTCCCCTCTTAAATCTCGGGACGAGATTTCTTGTAGTGGAGGAGAATTGTGACGCCCGGGTATTTAAGCTACAGTGAACCTCTGCTAATGATGCCACGTCACCTTTATTATTGTTACTAATCTCGCGTTAGTTCGAAACTGGTTCGAATTCAAATTCAAAATTAAGCAAACAATAAAATATTTTCAAATATTAAAACTAAAATGTTGGGTTGTTGCCAAATAATGCATAGGTAATTATTGTGGAGAAAACCAAAATTTTATAAAAGGTTTAAGTGCACTAAAATATTTAAAACAGCAGCAAAACATTTAACTAACTACTCTTTTCAATTTGATAAAATATTAAACTATTTGCTTTATTGCCAAAAACTTATGGGGCAGTGGCATACTTATGAAAACTAAATTAGGAACCAGTGGTGTAGTTTATAAAACAAAATTCCAAAGGAAACTAAAATAAAAATAGTAAAACAGAAATATAAAATAAAACAAAAATAAAATAAAAGGAAAACAACTTTACGCCCCCCCCCTCCGACTGGGCCTTGGCCCAGTTGGCCGTGTGGCCGAGTGGCCTGCCGGCCCACCCCCTTGGCCTACTTAGGCCACCCCCACTCCCGAAACCCTAATCCACCCACTACCCCACTCCGCCCTCTCTCCCTTGTTCCCGTTTGGATAGGATCGGGCACCAGGGCCAACCCCGACGCTCGCCCCTGCGTCCCCGTCGCCGATCCCGCCACCTCGCTGACCACCGACGTCCGTCGCCTCCCCGACCCAGAGGCGGCGCCCCGCCACCTCGACGTCGTCGACCAGGGCCTTGTCGCCCCGCCCGTGACCGCGCCCGTGACCGCGCCGTCGCCGGATCCCGCTGGACTGCCTCCTCTCTGTCGCCGGTGCCGCCTCGCCGGACCTCCTCGACTCCTCCCCAAGCCCACTGCCCCGAACCCTGCTAACCGCGGTGAGGACCCAGGTCCTCCTCTTTCCCCTCTACCCTCGTGCACAACCACGTCGCCGCGCCCCTGATCCTGGCCGTGCCGAAGCACGTGCGCGAACCGCGCCCGCTGCCCCATCTCCCGCGGCCCCCTGACCTCCACCCATGCTCGACTTCGGCCACGCTCATGCCGGCCAACTACGCCGGCCGCGCCAGTGGCGGCCCCCATCGCGCCCTTGGGGCGCGCTGATGTCGCCTCTCCACTCCGTCGCTCCGGCCATCCTCGCCTTCTCGCACCACCACCGCGGCCATCTACGCCCGTGCGCTTCTGGCGCCCGTATTCACGGCGCCCCGCCCGCGCGGACTTGCGCCTTGCTGTCGCTTGTGCGGTGGCCGCTGGCGCCTACCACGTTCCCCCGCGCCTACCCCGCAACTCCCCGCGCCCGGCGCTGCTCTCTTCGTCGCCGGCCACCGAGGCCCCCAGGCGCGCTCGCCCTCTCCTCTCATGGCGTCGGGTGCGAGCACCCGCACCAGTTCGCCCGTCGCCTGCTTTCCCCTCGCCCATTCGGGCGGCGCCCGTTGGCCCGACCCGCTATGGCCCCTGGGGCCTATGACAGATGGGCCCCACGCCCAGGACGTTTTATAAAAAAGGAATTGAAAAAAATAATAATAAAAATAATAAAATATTTAATTAATTAAAGAATTAATTAACTTAATTAATCATAATTAGATTAATCTAATCACTAATTAACCTAATTAATTGTTAGTTAATTAATCAGTCAATGACATGCGGGACCCTCACGTCAGTTCGACCCAGTCAACGCCCTGTTGACTGCTGACGTCATGATGATGTCAGCATATACTATTCTCGATAATGTTGATTTAAAATAATTAAATAAATTCTAAAAATTATTAAATCCTTTAAAATTAATAAAAAATAAAGCGTAGCTTGGATGGAAAAACTTTGTACATGAAAGTTGCTCAGAATGACGAGACGAATCCGGATACGCAACCCATTCGTCGACCACACATCCCTAACCTATCGAACTCTCAACTTTCCCCATCCGGCTCATCTGCCCGAAAATGCGAAACACCGGGGATACCTTCCCGGATGTTTCCCCCCTTCAGCGGTATCACCTCATACCGCGTTAGGGCACGCCTAGCATCACACATTGCTTTGTCATGCATCGTTATGCATCTGTTTGGATTGTATTCATTGTTTCTTCCCCCTCTTCTCTCCGGTAGACTACGAGACCGATGTTGCTGCCGCCCCGTTCGACTATGGAGTTGACGACCCCTCCTTCTTGCCGAGAAATCAGGCAAGCCCCCCCCTTGATCACGGATATCGCCTACTCTCCTCTATCTGCTTGCATTAGAGTAGTGTAGCATGTTATGCTTCATTATTCCTATCTGATGCATAGCCTGTCTTTGCTATACATTGATACCTTTACCTGCAATCCTACTTGCCTAGTATAGGATGCTAGTATTTCCATCTTTGGCCCTACATTCTTGTCTGTCTGCTGTGCTATACTATCGGGCCGTGATCACTCGGGAGGTGATCACGGGTATATACTTTATACTTATACTTGATACATGTGATGACTAAAGTCGGGTAGGCTTGTGGAGCACCCGCGAGTGATTCACGGACTGGGGGCTGAAAGGACCATTGTCCCAACGGCCCTCTGTGTGGATCTTTGTGGCGGAGCGACAGGGCAGGTTGAGACCACCTAGGCGAGAGGTGGGCCTGGCCCTGTTCGGCGTTCGCGGATACTTAACATGCTTAACGAGATCTTGGTATTTGATCTGAGTTGGGTCGTTGACCTTATACGCACTAACCGCCACGTGGGACAAGATATGGGCAACCGGCGTCGTGGTATCAGTCGAAGCACTTCGTGACGTCAGCGACTGAGCGGCGTGCGCCGGATTGGACTGGAACACCTGCTAGGCTAGGTCTGCTTCTGGCCGCGTTCGCAACGTGCAGGTGTGCTAAGGGCGATGGGCCCAGACCCCTGTGCGCTTAGGTTTAGACCGGCGTGCGGACCTCTCTGTGGTGCCTAGGTGGGGCTGCGACGTATTGATCTTCCGCGGCCGGGCATGACCCAGAAAAGTGTGTCCGGCCAAATGGGATCGAGCGTGTCGGGTAATGTGGTGCACACCTGCAGGGAAGTTAATCTATTCGAATAGCCGTGATCTTCGGTAACAGGACGACTTGGAGTTGTACCTTGACCTTATGACAACTAGAACCGGATACTTAATAAAACACACCCTTCCAAGTGTCAGATACAACCCGGTGATCGCTCTCTAACAGGGCGACGAGGAGGGGATCGCCGGGTAGGATTATTGCTATGCGATGCTACTTGGAGGACTTCAGTCTACTCTCTCCTACATGCTGCAAGACGGAGGCTGTCAGAAGCGTAGTCTTTGACAGGGCTAGCTATCCCCCTCTTATTCTGGCATTCTGCAGTTCAGTCCACCGATATGGCCCTTTACACATATACCTATGCATATGTAGTGTAGCTCCTTGCTTGCGAGTACTTTGGATGAGTACTCACGGTTGCTTTTCTCCCCCTTTTCCCCCTTTCCTTAGGAATTTTTCACGGTCGGCGTCATCGGGGGCAACTACCCGAGCCCACGCCGTCCCGCCCACGTCGTCATGATCCGCTGCCCCAGCCTTCGGCCACAAGACCTGCTCCGCCCGCCTCACTGTCGTGCCGGGCGCCTCGCGCTTCCCCGCCGTCGGCCTCGCCCAGCCGCCCATTGTGAGCATTGCATACAGCTCTGTGCATAGTATATATATATATATATATATATATATATATATATATATATATATATATATATATATATATATATATATATATATATATACATGTTGATTTCTTTATATGATGAATTTTTTGTTCATATATAATTTATATATGTATGTGGTTATATGTATGTATGGATGGATGGATGTATATGTATTTTTTTGTTCATAGAATTTTTTTTCATATATATGTTTTTTTCATATATGTGGCTAGCTAAATGTATTTTTTTTGTTCATATCATTTTTTTTTCAAGTATGTATGTGGCTATGTATGTATGGATGGACAGCATTTTTTTGCATGTATGTATGTATGTATGGAGTCGTTGTCGATCTACCCCCTCCCTGACAACTTCGACATGAGGGGGGGGGCGCCGGACATGCATGAGGAGGGAGAGAGAGATGTTAATAGAAAGTTTCCTCTCGAAACGTTACTAAGTTAAAATGTTACTAAGTTACTAAGTTTTCTCTCGAAACGTTACTAAGTTACTAAGTTAAAATGATGTTAATAGAAAGTTTTCTCTCGAAGCGTTAATAAGTTACTAAGTTAAAATGTTCATATATATTCGAAACATATCAAGTGTTGTATTTTCTCTTGAAACGTATCCCCGGTAACTTCGACATGAGGGGGGACGTCGATCAACCCCCTCTCGCCCGACCAAACTCTTGAGGCCACCCAAATTTACGAAGTTCAAAGTTACTAAATTTACTCCCGGTCCGCTCGCCTACCCCCTCCTGCCCCTACACGACAAACTCTCGAGGCCACCCAAACCACTAGAAGAAAACTCCGGTAACTTCAACATTAGGGGGGATGTCGATCAACCCCCTCTCGCCCAACCAACTCTCGAGGCCACCCAAATTTACGAAGTTCAAAGTTACTAAATTTACTCTCGGTCCGCTCGCCTACCCCGGCCCCTCCCTCCCACACCCGACAAACTCTCGAGGCCATCCAAACCACTAGAAGAAAACTCTGATAACTTCTACATGAGGGGGGACGTCGATCAAACCCCTCTCGCCCAACCAACGAGTCGATGAAGAAAGAGCGTTGTCGATCTACCCCCTCCCGCCCCCTACCCGTAATTGTTATGTTCATTGTTGTCATTAGCTAGGTATATGTTTGTGCATATGATTCCTTGTTGTGATATTAGCTAGGTTATGTTTGCCACTAATATATCCATCTCTCATGTTTGTATATTGCCATGCGTTGTAATATTGCAGAAACCATGGACGGAGACTTAGAACAAGAAGAGTTGTTGGGGCACATAATCTGTGATAGACGTGATGTCTTGTCATTTCTCAACGACATTGATGGTCTGGAAGGAGAGGATGACGGCTCTGGTGATCGAACAATGGAGGAGGAAGGACATGATCATGATGGCTCTGGTGACCGGATGGCGGAGGAAGAAGGAGACCATGATGACGGCTCCGGTGACCAAGCCGAGGAGGGAGCTGTTGCAAAGTCCGGCGAGGTATATATATTAATTAAGCCTGTGCGGACTAATTGATGCATTAATTGTTTTGGGTATGTACATATATTAATGATTCTTTCTTCTTTTATAGCCCTCCGGCCCGAAGAAAAGGTTGCGCTAGGATGAAAGGTTCACAATCACAGCACTCATGGACGATGGCCTACCAATTGAACCCAAGCGGACCAAGGACACATTTGTTGCTTAGTGCGGAGCTATTGTTAGGGACAACATCCCGATCACCAGAAGTGGAATAAGCCTAAGGACGACCCTGAAGTTTCTTATGTCAATGATAGACAGAAAGCTGATCTTTGGACCTCGTTGAAGGCAAATTTCACCCTACCGCCAGAGGAGGATCCGAATAACCCAGTTATAGAGCCAAAAGTCAAGGCGTGTGCTCTTAAGAAGATGGGAGATCTATTCAGGAGGTGGAAGAAAGAGTTGAACACAAAGTTTGTCGACAAAGGGAAGACTCTAGAATTCACCGCCGATATGCGAAGATAAGAGATCACTGGCCCGCATTTGTGGCCTACAAGACATCGGAGAAGGGTAAGAAAATGTCAGAGGCAAACAAGAAAAATGCTGCAAAGAAGCAGTATCACCATCACACGGTGTCAGGTGGATACCTCAAAGCCCGGCCGTTGTGGGACAAAGCTGAGCAAGACCTGCTTCCTAAAGGGGTCCAACCAGCGACATTGAACTGGCCAGACCGTTCAAGGACTTGGTTCTTTGGGGTTCGGGGAACTTTGGACCCTGAATCAGGGGAGTGCCATTGGACGGACGAACAACTTGCAATACCCGTCAAGAAGCTTCAGGATTATATCACCGGATTGCAGCAAGGGACGTTCATTCCTGACAGAGAGAAGGACGAGCTGACTGAGGCCCTGGGAATCCTGAGCACCCTTGACGAACACGAGGCACACCAGGCTCCATTCCGTGGGTGGTTGGGTTTCCTGGCGCAGGCGGTTACAGAAGCCAGGGAGAAAGAGGAAAGTGGAGCTGAGAGAAATGCAGAAGCTCAATGCAAGGCTAGTAAAGCTAGAGGAACTTGCAGCTGCCGGCCAACCATCTCAGCGGCACGAAGCTACCCCAGAAGCTACCCCGCCATCTCAGTGGAGGAAGCGGCGTGGCTTCCATGGAGCTTGTTCAGCCTGATTTCACGGCTCCTCGCTACCCCGTGGATACTATCACGGAGGCTCAACATTGCTAGCTTATGACGAAATGCTAGAACCTCACTTTGAAGGTGGCTGTCGGCTCTGTTGCACCGCCTCAACCTGACAGAACTTTTCACTGATGTCCGATTCCACATGGTATGCTGTTGCGATGGTGGATGAAATAATGGAGGGATTTGAGGAGCTCGAGCACCACCCTATAGGTGAAGGGGAGAATCGGCTCGTTTATGCTTTGAGGAGTACATGTCTATGGCGGAAGGAGTACATCAAGCTTCCAAACTGGATGCCTCCTCCCCCTCCTCCTCCTCCGGCGAGTCAGGGCACTCCTCCTCCTCCTCCGGCGAGTGATCACGGCACTCCGTCTCCTTCTCCGGCTCCTCCGGCATGTGAGGGCACTCTGCCTCCTTCTTCGCCTCCTCCGGCACATCGAAGCAGTCCGCCTCCTCCTCTGCCATGTCAGCAATGGCGGAAGACAGACGCCGCCGCTCCGGCTCCTCCGGCGCATCGGAGCACTCCGCCTCCTCCACCTCGTCAGCAATAACGGAAGAGAGACGCCGCCCCTCCGGCGGCTAGCAGTACAAGCAGAGGTGGGAGGCAATTCAGATACGGTCCATCTCTCAAGTCTCTGGAAAAGGTACCATATGAGAGGACCGAGAAGGAAAGGAGATCTGTGCTACCCAAGTGAGGGACTTTTTTGCAAAGAAACCTCCACTTCCGAAGGAGATGATAGATCCGGTGAAAGCGAAACGCACTATCGATGCCCTGATGCGACCACCACCACCTCCACCGGATTCCAACTATGTCCGCTATCTTAAAAAGACATATGAAGATGTGCGGCGGACGGGAAGTACTTCTAGTGATGCAAGGTTGGCACAACGAAGAAGTGGGAAAAAATTCCCCAGCCCGGCGAACAGGCGAACAAATCGTGCCCCCCGCTCAAGGTGTCTAGTGATATCATCGCTAATCATCCAGGGATGGTGCCCGGTACCAATCCTGGTGATTACCTGAGCGATGATGTAGAGTTTGAAACAATGGAGGTGGACGAATTCAGATACCAGTACGGGCAGCGTCTCATCAAACCTGATCATCCTCCTCAAACAACGATGATGCGAAGATTCCATGAATGGTACATGAAAACCCACATCGAGTCTGGGAAAGATACTTTGACGCTGAGAATTAAAGAGGAGCACGACCTCATTGGAACTGATCTGTTGTCTGTTGAATTTGATGAGTTATTCCAGTTATACAATCAAAAGGCCCTGGACAAAACACTCGTGACTTGCTACTGTCTGTAAGTAGTACTACTTCTATAATTAAGTCTCTATATATAGCTCAGCTCTTTCATTGCATGTATATATAATTATCCTCACTATATTATGCAGATTGAAGATCGTCGAATGCAGAAAAGCACAAATCTATGACATTGGGTTCATTAACCCAAATATCATACATAAATATGATTCAAAAGAATGTCGCAGACACCGAGGACAACTTGCTACAATCGTTGCTTCAAAAACAAAACAAAGATAAAATACTCTTTCCTTACAACTTCAAGTGAGTGTTACTATCTTGTGCATATTCGGTTTCCCTTATTACTCGAGGTTATAGTAATGTGATTGATGAGTTATGCATGCGTGTGCAGGTTCCACTTTATTCTGCTAGAGATTAAGCTTGACCGGGGAGTAGTAACCGTCTTAGACTCGAGACGAAAAGATCCCCAGGACTATGCGGACATGACTGAAATGCTCCAGAAGTAAGTTCAATCGATCATTATCGCACCATATCGGCAACTTTGTTCATTTCCTTATATCATGTAATTATTTTCTTTGTCTGGCAGGGTTGGGAAAGAGTTCACCGTAATTGTTCCGGGACTACCGAGGGAGCTGCGATTTACACACCCAAAAGTAAGTACTACTACCTAGTTCCGCGCATCTCCCATTGATTCTAGCTAGTTTCATCAATACCATTTAGCATGCTTGCTTATCAGTTTGATTGACCTTTATTTCTCATAAAGTGCTTGTGGCAGGAAGCCGGGAATGATTTTTGTGGATACTATGTTTGCGAGTTCATCTACAACGCGACGGCCTCTAAACGGGGCTATTATGAAAAACAATATGAAGTGCGTAAGCAAATATTCACAATTTTACTTTATTACCATCATTTTTGTTGAGTTTCATTCATATACATGTATTGACCCCCTTCTTCAAATTAGATCTGGCAGATGCAGGATGAATTCCTACCACATGATCGCATATGAGCAATTCAAGAGGAATTGGCGGGATTCTTTCTGGACCACGTAATCAATAAAGCCAAAGAATACCATGTGGAAATTGACCTTAGATGTTAGGGATTGTAAGAGATATTATATTGTATATATGTAGCTAGTAGCATCGGATAGATATACGAAAACTTGTTGTTCGACAAATCTCTCGGAGAAAGAGAGGTCACTCCTCTCTGTATATGTTCATGGCAATCTTGTGTAATTAATGGCTCCTTCATTTGCTTACTAGCTAGCATGTTGAGTTCTCTCTATACGTATAGTAGCTAGCGTCGACCAAGCATGGAAATAAGTGAGGTCACTTCTTTCTATTAGCTAGCTAACACAATATGAAACCCCTAAATTAACCCTCCAAAACCGCTAACCCCCTCCCCCCTCTTTCAAAAAAAAACAAAAAACCCAGCTCCTGCCAGCTGCTGACGCGTGGATGCCTTCTGGTCCCGGTTGGTGTTACCAACCAGGACTAAAGGTCCTCCTGCCTGGGCGCCCCGCAACGGCCACGTGGAGCCCCTTCTGTCCCGGTTCGTAAGAGAACCGGGACTAAAGGAATTTTGGGCTTTAGTCCCGACCCTTTAGTCCCGGTTCCAGAACCGGGGCTAAAGGGCCTGTGGAACCGGGGCTAATGGGCCGTTTTCTACTAGTGTTATTGGACCAGAGGCTCTCCATCGTGCCGCAACATTAGTGGTGCAGCAAGCTCTTTGGCTTCGACTTCACCGTCGAGTACCGTCCGGGCCGCCTCAACACCATGGTCGACGCATTGTCCCGCCGCGATGCCGACCACGACGTGGATGCCGTCGAATCCGCGGGGGCGGACCTCCGCATCCGCTCGGGGCCCTCCTTCGCCCTCATTGACGACATTCGCAGGGCCACCGCAGATGCTCTGGACGCTCAGCTCCTTCGATAGTGCCTCGACGCTGGCGACCTGGAGGAGTCGTGGCGCTTGGCAGATGGCTTGCTCCTACATGGGCGTCGGCTCTTCGTGCCGGAGCACGGCGACCTCCGTCACCAGGTCTTGCTGCTGGCACACTCAGCCGGCCACGAGGGCGTGCAGAAGACCCTACACCGTCTCCGCACCAATTTCAACATCGCCGGCGATCGGGCCCTTGTACGGGATTGGGTGCGGTCTTGCTTTACGTGCCAGCGCAACAAGACGGAGACGTTGCGACCGGCCGGGCTGCTCCAGCCCCTGGAGGTTCCCTATCAGGTATGGGCCGATATTTCCATGGTCTTCATCGAGGGCCTCCCCAAGTGGGCACCAAGTCCGTCATCCTTACGGTGGTCGGCCGCTTCTCCAAGTACGCGCACTGCATCACGCTCGGCCATCCCTACACTGCCGCCTCCATGGAGCGTGCCTTCTTTAACGGCATCGTCCGCCTTCACAGGTTCCCCTCTTCAATCATCAACGACCGGGACCCGGTGTTCACTGGGCGTGTCTGGTGCGATCTCTTCCGGATGGCGGGCGTGAAGCTACGCCTGAGTATGGCCTTCCATCCTCAGACGGACGGCCAATCTGAGGTGGTCAACAAGGTGATTGCCATGTATTTGCGTTGTGTTACAGGTGATCGTCCCCGTGCTTGGGTGGACTGGCTCACGTGGGCGGAGTACTGCTACAACACTTCATACCACTCCACCCTGCGCGCCACCCCTTTTGAGGTGGTCTATGGCCGACCGCCCCCGCCCATCCTGTCGGTTGACCCCGAGACGGCTAGGACGGAGGCTGGCGACCTTCTTCACAGCAGGGATGAGATCCTTGTGGAGGTGCGCCAATGACCTCTCCAGACCCAGCAGCTGTCCAAGAAATACTACGATAGCCAGCATCGCGAGGTGGAGTTTGCGGTGGGCGACTAGGTGTGGCTGCGCCTCCTTCACAGCTCCACGCAGTCCCTCGACCCGCGCGCGAAGCGCAAGCTGGGCCCTCGCTATGTCAGGCCGTTTTTCATGCTGGAACGCATCTGAAATGTTGCTTACCGCCTTCAGCTCCGGGCCGGTGCCAACATCCATGAAATCTTCCATGTGGGGTTACTGAAGCCCTTCCACGGGGAACCGCCGATGACCACGCCAGTGCTCCCTCCAACCTCCGTCGAGCGCCTTCTTCTAGGACCAGCGAAGGTGTTGCATGTCCAGCAGCGTCACGGGGTATGGCATTTGTTGATCAAGTGTCAAGGCCTTCCCGAGGAGGACGCCACTTGGGAGCAGCTTGAGGAGTTCCGCCAACATTTTTTAGACTTCCAGCTCGAGGACGAGCTATTTGCGCAGGCAGGGAGAGATGTTATGACTGGCGTCACTTATAGCCGGAGAAGGCCCAATGGGCGCATCTAGTTAGGGGCTTAGCCCAACTTATCTTATTTTTATTAAGCAGCAAGGATTGTATAAACAGTTGTAAGGCCACCTTTTGGATTTAAGCAATAAGTCATAACTATTGCCCGGCTCCCTGATACGTCTCCAACATATCTATTTTTCCTAACGCTTTTCCTCTTGTTTTGGACTCTAATTTGCATGATTTGAACGAAAGTAACCCCAGACTGATGTTTTTTTCAGCAGAACTACCATGGTGTTGTTTTTGTGCAGAAATAAAAGTTCTCGGAATGGAACGAAACTTTGCGTGGAATTTTTATACAATAACAAATAATTTCTGGAGCCAAGACCCACCCGAGGGGGGGGCCTAGGTGGGCACAACCCACCAGGACGCGCCCCCTCATGGCGCACCCAGGTGGTTGTCCCCACCTGGTGGCCCCGCAGACCCTAAAACCGACGCTATAAAATTCTATTTTTCTAGAAAAAAACAGGGAGAAATAATTATCACGATCCACAAGACGGAGCCGCCATCACCTCCTGTTCTTCATTGAGAGGCTAGATCTGGAGTTCGTTTGGGGCTCCGGAGAGGGGGGTCTTCGTTCTTCATCATCACCAACCCTTCTCCATCGCCAATTCCATGATGCTCCCCATCGGGAGTGAGTAATTCCTTCGTAGGCTCGCTAGTCGATGAGGAGTTGGATGAGATTTATCATCTAATTGAGTTAGTTTTGTTAGGGCTTGATCCCTTGTATCCACTATGTTCTAAGATTGATGTTGCTATGACTTTGCCATGCTTAATGCTTGTCACTTTCGGCCCGGGTGCCATGAACTCTGATCTGAACCATCCGGCAACCCTGGAGTGACAATAGTCGGGACCACTCCCGATGATGACCGTAGTTTGAGGAGTACATGTATTCACTATGTGTTAATGATTTGTTCTAGTTCTCTATTAAAACGAGGCCTTAATATCCCTTAGTTTCTAGTATGGACCCCGCTGCCACGGGAGGGTTGGACAAAAGTTGTCATGCAAGTTCTTTCCATAAGCATGTATGACTATTTACGGAATACATGCCTACATTATATTGATGAACTGGAGCTAGTGTCGTATCGCCCTAGGTTATAACTGTCTCATGATGAATATCATCCAACAAGTCACTGATCCAATGCCTACGAATTTATCTTATATTGTTCTTGCTAAGTTACTACTGTTATCGTCACTGTTACACTTGCTACAAAATAATTGCTATCACTGTTACCGTTACCGTTACTGCTGCCACTATTATCAAAACTACCATACTACTTTGCTACTGATTACTTTGCTGCAGATAATTAATCTCTAGGTGTGGTTGAATTGAAAGCTCAGCTGCTAATACCTTCAAATATTCTTTGGCTCCCCTTGTGTCGAATCTATAAATTTGGGTGGAATACTCTACCCTCAAAAACTGTTGCGATCACCTATACTTGTGGGTTATCAAGACCTTTTTCTGGCGCCGTTGCCGGAGAGCATAGTTATATTTGTTGAGTCACTTGGGATTATTATCAATATATCACTATGAAGAATCTGAAGGATGTTAAGACTAAGATTTATCCCTCTAAGACGAGGGGAGATAAGGAACTGCCATCTAGTTCTGCTTTAGATTCACCTTCTGTTATAAGTAAACTTGCAACACCACCACATGCTATCAATTCTAATATGTCGCAAGTTATTGGTGATGCTACTTCTGCTATGGATAATGCTTATGATGATGCTAGTACCTTGCTTGATAATGATGTGCCACTTGGTGACTTTCCTGATTAACATATTGCTAGAGTAATACAACATGATGTTGTTGAATCTGATGATGAGCTTGAAACTGAAACTCCTGAAACACCTGCTAGAACTAGCCTTCCTAGATATGAATTGCCTAAGGTACCAGAAGGTTATGTTATGAATGAGGAGACAACTAGAGATATTCTTGCTTGTAAGGATAGAGATGATCTAGAGAAATTATTATGCAAGTATAAAGAAAAATCTCTGAATGCTAGAATGAAATGTGATCCTAAGTTTGTTACTTCACCTATATTTATTGATGATAAGGATTATGAATTCTCTATCGACCCAGAGTTAATTACTTTGGTTGAATCTGATCCTTTCCATGGTTATGAAACTGAAACTGTTGTGGCACATGTTACTAAGTTGAATGATATAGCCACCCTTTTTACTCATGATGAGAAAACTCGCTATTACTTTATTCTCAAATTATTTCCTTTCTCGTTAAAGGGTGATGCTAAAGCTTGGTACAATACTCTTGCTCCTGGTTGTGAGCGTAGTCCCCAGGATATGATTTATTACTTCTCTGAAAAATATTTCCCTGCTCATAGCAGACAAGCTGCCTTGCAGGAAATATTTAACTTTGTGCAAACTAAAGAAGAAAGTCTCCCACAAGCTTGGGGGAGGCTTTGCCAGTTACTTAATGCTTTCCCTGATCATCCTCTTAAGAAAAATGAAATACTTGATATCTTCTATAATGGACTAACCGATGCTTCTAGGGACTTCCTAGATAGTTGTGCTGGTTGTGTTTTCAGGGAACAAACTGTTGGACAAGCTGAAGAATTATTGAATAACATATTGAAAAATTATGATGATTGGACCCTTCCCGAACCACCACCTAGACCCACTCCGAAGAAGAGGGGTACACTATATCTCAGTCCTGAAGATATGCCAGAGGCAAAGAAATCTATGAAGGAAGAAGGTATTAAAGTTGAGGATGTTAAAAATTTACCTCCTATTGAAGAAATATATGGGCTTAATACACCACCAATGGCTAAGGTGGTAGAGGGAAATTCTCTAATGAAGTTCAATGATAATGACAATCCTCACAATATGCACCCTAGCCAATGCCTTTATGAGTTTGAAAACTACATTAGAAAACAAGATCACTTCAATGCAAACGTTATGAAACAATTGAAATATAATTCTGATATGATTGCTCCCTTGAGTGACTTGTTATTTAGAATCTCAAATGATGTTAGAGGTGTTGGAAAACATGCTTCTATGGTTCAAACTCAATTAGAACAAGTTGCTAAATCACAAAGAGAATTGCTTGATGACATGAATAATAATATGCATGACTTTGTTGTTAGAGTTGCAACTAGAGGAGGTAAAATGACTCAGTAACCACTTTATCCTGAGGGACACCCAAAAATAATTGAACAAGACTCACAAGGAAATAGCATTAATGCACCTAGTCCTTCTAAAAAGAAAAAGAAAAGGAAAAATGATAGGACTTTGCATGCTTCTAGTGAACCTGAAATAGAAATACCTCCTGATAATGAAAATGAAACTTCTATCTCAGATGCTGAAACTCAGTCTGGCAATGAACAGTCACCTGGTGATAATGAAAAAGATAATGTTGATGTTCATGAAAATGCTCAACCCAACAATGAAAAAGAACTAGATAATGATGTTGAGATAGAACCACCTGTTGATCTTGATAACCCACAACCTAAGAATAAAAGAAAGAGACTTTGTTTCTAGAAAACACGGTAAAGAAAGAGAACCGTGGGTTCAAAAACCTATGCCTTTTCCAACCAAGTCAACTAAAAGAAAGATGATGAAGAATTTGAATGCTTTGCTGAAATGCTGAGGCCAGTCTTTTTGCGTACTCGCTTGACTGATATCTTGAAAATGCCTCCTTATGCAAAGTATATGAAAGGCATCATCACCAGTAAGAGAAAAATACCGGAAGCTGAAGTCTCCACTATGCTTGCTAATTATACTTTCAAAGATGGAGTACCTAAAAAACTTGGAGATCCGGGAATACCAACTATACCTTGCTCCATCAAATAGAATTATGTGAAAACTGCTTTGTGTGATTTAGGAGCTGGTGTTAGTGTTATGCCTTTCTCTTTATATAAAAGAATTGACTTGAATAAACTCACACGTACATAAATATCTTTGCAAATGGCTGAAAAATCAACTGCCATACCTATAGGTATCTGTGAGGATGTGCCCGTTGTTGTTGCTAATGTTACTATTTTGACTGACTTTGTTATACTTGAGATGCCCGAGGACGACAACATGTCGATTATCCTTGGTAGACCCTTCTTGAATACTGCAGGGGCTGTTATTGATTGCAATAAAAGCAAGGTCACTTTTCATATTAATGGTGATGAGCATAAGGCGCACTTTCCAAAGAAAAATTCCAAGTGAATGGTATTAATGTTATTGAAAAATCTTCAACAATCACTATTGGAAGTTTTCTAGTACCTCTAACTACTCTTAAAAAGAAATATGAAATGCTTATTGTTGGGGACATTCATATCCCTAGTGAGGTAACTTAGTGATTTACGAAAGTTCTTCGGTTTCATGCTAATCGGAAGTGGTTGTTAATAAGACCTGATCAACCTTATTAATGAATCATTTTTTAGTGGTATGAAGTTGATGAATTTAGTAAGAACTACCTTCTGTCCCTACCTTTTTCTGTTTTTATTAGTTAAATAAAATAAAGTGCCATGTTTTGTCTGTTTTCTGAATTTCCCGTGCAATAGAAAATGACCCAAAAATATAAGTTCTCAGAATACTCTGAAAATTTAGTACAATTTTTTTCTGAATATTTATGAATTTCTGGTGCAAATAATATCAGAGAGAGGTGCACTAGGTGGGCACAACCCACCTGGGCACGCCAGGACCCCCAGGCGCGCCCTGTGGGTTGTGGTCCCCACGTGGGCCCCCTCACTTATCTCTTCATCCCACATCATCACATACCTCCAGAAAAAATTCTCCATTGCTCTCTCTCTCCCGTGTTCTTGCTCTCAAACCCGCGGATTTCGATCTCTTTGCTCAAAGCTCCGTTTCCGAAACTGTTTCGGGGGATTGTGGCTTGGTATGTGACTCCACCATTTTTCTAATTAGGTTTTGTTTTAGTGGTTTGTATTTTTTAATAATTAGCTACTCTTGGTGCTGCTGTATGATGTCTACTACGCAACCTTCTTCTTGTAGACATTGTTGGGCCTCCAAGTGTAGAGGTTTGTAGGACAGTAGCAAATTTCCCTCAAGTGGATGACCTAAGGTTTATCAATCCGTGGGAGGCGTAGGTTGAAGATGATCTCTCTCAAACAACCATGCAACCAAATAACAAAGAGCATCTTGTGTCCCCAACACACCCAATACAATGGTAAATTGTATAGGTGCACTAGTTCGGCGAAGAGATGGTGATACAAGTGCAATATGGATGGTAGATATAGGTTTTTGTAATCTGAAAATATAAAAACAACAAGGTAACTAATGATAAAAGTGAGCGTACACGGTATTGCAATGCTAGGAAACAAGGCCTATGGTTCATACTTTCACTAGTGCAAGTTCTCTCAACAATAATAACGTAATTGATCATATAACTATCCCTCAACATGCAACAAAGAGTCAATCCAAAGTCACTAATAGCGGAGAACAAACGAAGAGATTATTGTAGGGTACGAAACCACCTCAAAGTTATCCTTTCTGATCGATCTATTCAATAGTCCGTAGTAAAATAACATGAAGCTATTCTTTCCGTTCAATCTATCCTAGAGTTCGTACTAGAATAACACCTTAAGACACAAATCAACCAAAACCCTATTGTCACCTAGATACTCCAATGTTACCTCAAGTATCCGTGGGTTTGATTATACGATATGCATCACACAATCTCAGATTCATCTATTCAACCAACACAAAGAACTTCAAAGAGTGCCCCAAAGTTTCTACCGGAGAGTCAAGACGAAAACGTGTGCCAACCCCTATGCATAAGTTCATTGAACCCGCAAGTTGCTCACCAAAACATACATCAAGTAGATCACGTGAATATCCCATTGTCACCATAGATAAGCATGGCAAGACATATATCAAGTGTTCTCAAATCCTTAAAGACTCAATCCGACAAGACAACTTCAAGGGGAAAACTCAATTCATCATAAGCGAGTAGAGGGGGAGAAACATCATAAGATCCAACTATAATAGCAAAGCTCGCGATACATCAAGATCATATCACCTCAAGAACACAAGAGAGAGATCAAACACATAGCTACTGGTACATATCCTCAGCCCCGAGGGTGAACTACTCCCTCCTCGTCATGGACAGCGCCAGGATGATGAAGATGGCCACCGGTGAGGGATCCCCCCTCCGGTGGTCTTGGAACAGGTCATGATTGGTTTTGGTGGCTCAGAGGCTTGCGGCGGTGGAACTCATGATCTAGGTTATTTTCTGGAGGTTTCTGTATTTATAGTATTTTTTGGGGTAGGTCTCACGTCAGGGGGGGTCTCCGAGTCGTCCACGAGATAGGGGGACGCGCCCAGGGGGTAGGGCGCGCCCCCCACCCTCGTGGACGGCCCGGGACTCTTCTGGCCCAACTCTTTTACTCTCGGGGCTTCTTTTGGTCCATCAAAAATTGGCACGTCAATTGGACTCCGTTTGGTATTCCTTTTCTGCGATACTCAAAAACAAGGAAAAAATAGAAACTGGCATTAGGCTCTAGGTAAATTGGTTAGTCCCAAAAATCATATAAAATAGCATATAAAACATCCTACATGGATAATATAATAGCACGGAACAATCAAAAATTATAGATACGTTGCAGACTTATCAAGCATCCCCAAGCTTAATTCCTGCTCGTCCTCAAGTAGGTAAGTGATAAAAACAGAATTTTTGATGTGGAATGCTATCAAGTGCACAAGTTTGATCAATGATAATTTCAATCACTTTTTCTAGCATCATTATATATCATAGCAGTAGCTCATATCATAAAGCTTCTCATGATCAAGTAGCAAGATATTCACATGTTAAAGCATAGATCATAAACTTTGTTGAAAACTAAAAAACTATGTTCTCAGTCATCAAACAATTGCAATTCATCTTATTTTCAGGAAGGGTCTATCTAAGAGCTTTGATTGAGCAAATCCCACATACTCAACTATCATATAGTCTTCCATGATTGCTACCACTCAAAGCATATTTTTAGAACAAATAGCATCCATCGAACACAGAGAAAGATAGGGGCTTAATGTTTCGCCTCCCAACTTATTTATCATATAGATAATTGTCAACAATAATAATTCATGATCAAATATATTTGAATGGCCATATATGCTTAGATCTTTCCCCATCACATGATGCTTGCCAACTAAAAAGTAGGTTGGAATGAGAAGGAATACTACTGACTCTTGCATAAAAGTAAAAGATAGGCCCTTCGCAGAGGGAAGCAGGGATTTGTAGAGGTGCCAGAGCTCGAAGCTTTAAAACAGAGATGAAAATAATTTTGAGAGGTACGCTTTCATTGTCAACATAACGACCAAGAGTTCCCAATATCTTCCATACTAGATACATTATAGGCGGTTCCCAAACAGAAAGGTAAAGATTTTACTCCCCCTCCACCAACAATCACACTCCACGTCTTGCCCGAAACAACGGGTGCCGTCCAACTATCAACAATCCTGGGCGAGTTTTGTTTAAATTATTTTCCATTTTGTTTTTGATCTTTTGATCATAGGACTGGGCATCCCGGTTGCCAAACATTTTCTCGTGAATGATGAGCGGAGTCCACTCATCGTGAGAATAACCCACCTAGCATGGAAGATACTGACAGCCCCTAGTCGCTACATGAGCGATTCGGGCATACAAAACAGATTATTATTTGAAGGTTTAGAGTTTGGCACATGCAAATTTACTTGGAACGGCAGGTAAATACCGCATATAGGTAGATATGGTGGACACTCATGGAAGAAACTTGGTTCAAGGAATTTGGATGCACAAGCAGTATTCCCGCTTAGTACAGATATTTTGGCTAGCAGAGGATTCTAAATAGCAAGCACGACATGTTAGAAGATCCATAACAATATAACTTCTATACAAATATACCCAAGCATAACTCATTATGTTGTCCTCCTTGTCCAACTTCAACTAATTTTCTCAGGTTTGAAAATAATTAATGGGGTTCACAATCAGAGAAGATGTCCAAGATAGTATATTTATATGTGAAATCTCTTTTCCTTCAATATTCTTTCATGAATTGTTCAAGTGACCAATACAATGTTTGCTAACCTTCAATAAATTTACCACCTCTACTTCTTATATGTGAAGTCATTACTCCCCATGGGATAAGCATATTAAACATATATAAGTTCATATTTATGATATTCAACTCATTCAACCATTTACTCATAGGATATAAGTGAAGCACACGAGTAAATGACAAACTACTCTAAAAAGATATAAGTGAAGATCAATGAGTAGTCAAATAATTATTTAGATATGTGAGGATTCTCTCTCATATAAGTATTTAAGATCTTGGTATTTTATTCAAACAGAAAGCAAAACAAAATAAAATAAAATGACGCTCCAAGCAAAACACATATCATATGGTGAATAAAAATATAGCTCCAAGTAAGGTTACTGATGAACGAAGACGAAAGAGGGGATGCCATCCGGGGCATCCCCAAGCTTAGGCTCTTGGTTGTCCTTGAATATTACCTTGGGGTGCCTTGGGCATCCCCAAGCTTAGGCTCTTGCCACTCCTTATTCCATTGTCCATCGAATCTTTACCCAAAACTTGAAAACTTCACAACACAAAACTCAACAGAAAACTCGTAACCTCCGTTAGTATAAGAAAATAAATCACCACTTATATATAGTTGTGAACTCATTCTAAATTCATATTGGTGTAATATCTACTGTATTCCAACTTCTCTATGGTTCATACCCTCCGATACTACTCATAGATTCATCAAAATAAGCAAGCAACACAATGAAAACAGAATCTGTCAAAAACAGAATAGTCTGTAGTAATCTGTATCATTCGATTACTTATTTAACTCCAAAAATTCTGAAATAAATTTTTGGACGTGATGAATTTGTCTATTAATCAGCTTCAGAAAGAATCAACCTAAAATCACTCTCCAGTAAAAAATGGCAGCTAATCTCGTGAGCGCAAAAGTTTCTGTTTTTTACAGCAAGATCGCAAAGACTTCACCCAAGTCTTCCCAAAGGTTCTACTTGGCACAAACACTAATTAAAACAATAAAACCACATATAAACAGAGGCTAGATGAATTATTTATTACTAAACAGGAGCAAAAGGCAAATAACAAAAATAAAATTTGGTTGCCTCCCAACAAGCGCTAACATTTAACGCCCCTAGCTAGGCATGATGATTTCAATGATGCTCACATAAAAGATAAGAATTGAAACATAAAGAGAGCATCATGAAGAATATGAATAGAACATTTAAGTCTAACCCAATTCCTATGCATAGTTATTTTGTGTGCAAACAATTTATGGGAACACG
Organism: Aegilops longissima; assembly: GCA_021605205.1. Classification (NCBI taxonomy): domain Eukaryota; kingdom Viridiplantae; phylum Streptophyta; class Magnoliopsida; order Poales; family Poaceae; genus Aegilops; species Aegilops longissima. The sequence continues at coordinate 659,579,188 of CM038678.1, read as the reverse complement.
AATCAACTAGCATAGGAAAGCAAAATAAGCATAACTTCAAAATTTTAAGCACATAGAGAGGAAACTTGATATTATTGCAATTCCTACAAGCATATATTCCTCCCTCATAATAATTTTCAGTAGCATCATGAATGAATTAAACAATATAACCATCACATAAAGCATTCTATTCATGATCTACAAGCATAGAAAATTTACTACTCTCCACATAAGCAAAATTCTTCTCATTCGGAATAGTGGGAGTATCATAAGAAACTCGAATACTATAAATTGTTTCCACATTAAAAGACTAATTTTTAGAAAAAGGGTAATCATAACCATGACAAGTTTTAATATAATCATCACTACTTTTTATAGCATAAGTGTCATCACAATAATCATTATAAGTAGCAACTTTGTTCTCATCATAATCAATTGAAACCTCTTCCAAAATAGTGGAATCATTACTAAATAAAGTCATGACCTCTCCAAATCGACTTTCATAATTGTCACAATAAGATTCAACACCCTCCAAAATAGTGGGATCATTACTTCCTAAAGTTGACACTCTTCCAAACCCACTTTCATCAATATAACCATCATAAATAGGAGGCATGCTATCATCATAATAAATTTGCATATCAAAACTTGGGAGGTTAAACATATCATCTTCATAAAGCATAGCATCCCCAAGCTTGGTACAATCATTAATTGCAGCAAATAAATTCTAAAACTTGTCATTCTCATCAAACATGGCATCCCCAAGCTTGGGCCTTTTCATATCATAAGCATGATCACTCTCATCATTAATAGTATGGATAGCACCAATAGTATAGCAATTATCATCATCACAATGAGTAATAGGGGCAACATCATTTGGGAGGGATACCTTTTTACCTTTGCTTCTCCGTCTTTTCTTTTTCTTCTTCACATCATGCGTGGGTTTAATCCTCTTTTTGGAGCTCCTTATTAATGAGATTGGTTGAATAGAAAGCTCCTCCTCGTTACCTGATTCATCATAAGAAAGAATAGGAGGATATTGGGAAATATCTTCCCTTTCATTAGTATTCTCATCATCTTCTATTTGTTTTCTTGTCTTTATGTAATTGGCTATATAAGGATTTTCAATGCAATTCACCGCACAATACATATAAATTTCCTCTAGATCAAAATCAAGAACTTTACCAAGGACAAATTCTAGCATATCCTTAGTTATACGTTTCATTTCTTCATAACCCACAAGCAAACTAAGTTCATTATGATGCGCAAGGGAAATCAAGTCATCACAATTTTTGGACACGATACGATCATGAAACAATTTGCATTGGATATTTAAATGACCACGTTCATTGCAAAGTTCACAAGGATGGCTAAGAAAATTTAAATTTTCAGCACAAACATCTAGTCTTTCAACCATTTAGTTTCTAAATACTTACGCCTCTTGCAAAATCTATCTTACCTGTATGGTGTGTACTTGCAAACTCTATGCACTCCACAAAAATTGACATGCTTATAAGAGACATTTTCATCATGACTAGTGCAATCATCATTAGTACTATGGATATTCAAAGAGTTCATACTAACAACATTGCAATCATGCTCATAATTCAAATATTTAGTGCCAAACATTTTAATGCATTCTTCTAGCATTTTGGCACAATTATCAGAATCCTTATTTTCACGAAAGATATTGAAAAGATGAAGCATATGAGGCACCCTAAATTCCATTTTTTGTAGTAGTTTTATTTTATAGACTAAACTAGTGATAAAACAAGAAACAAAAAGATTCGATTGCAAGATCTAAAGATATACCTTCAAGCACTCACCTCCCCGGCAACGGCGCTAGAAATTGCTTGATGTCTACTACGCAACCTTCTTCTTGTAGATGTCGTTGGGCCTCCAAGTGCAGAGGTTTGTACGACAGTAGCAAATTTCCCTCAAGTGGATGACCTAAGGATTATCAATCCGTGGGAGGCGTAGGTTGAAGATGGTCTCTCTCAAAAAACCCTGCAACCGAATAACAAAGAGTCTCTTGTGTCCCCAACACACCCAATACAATGGTAAATTTTATAGGTGCACTAGTTCGGCGAAGAGATGGTGATACAAGTGCAATACGGATGGTAGATATAGGTTTTTGTAATCTGAAAATATAAAAAGAGCAAGGTAACTAATGATAAAAGTGAGCGTAAACAGTATTGCAATGCTAGGAAACAAGGCCTAGGGTTCATACTTTCACTAATGCAAGTTCTCTCAACAATAATAACATAATTGGATCATATAACTATCCCTCAACATGCAACAAAGAGTCACTCCAAAGTCACTAATAGAGGAGAACAAACGAAGAGATTATTGTAGGGTACGAAACCACCTCAAAGTTATCCTTTCTGATCGATCTATTCAAGAGTTTGTAGTAAAATAACATGAAGCTATTCTTTTCGTTCGATCTATCCTAGAGTTCGTACTAGAATAACATCTTAAGACACAAATCAAACAAAACCCTAATGTCACCTAGATACTCCAATGTCACCTCAAGTACCCGTGGGTTTGATTATACGATATGCATCACACAATCTCAGATTCATCTATTCAACCAACACAAAGAACTTCAAAGAGTGCCCCAAAGTTTCTACCGAAGAGTCAAGACGAAAACGTGTGCCAACCCCTATGCATAAGTTCACAAGGTCACTGAACCCGCAAGTTGATCACCAAAACATACATCAAGTAGATCACGTGAATACCCCATTGTCACCACAGATAAGCACATGCAAGACATACATGAAGTGTTCTCAAATCCTTAAAGACTCAATCCGATAAGATAACTTCAAAGGGAAAACTCAATCCATTACAAGAGAGTAGAGGGGGAGAAACCTCATAAGATCCAACTATAATAGCAAAGCTCACGATACATCAAGATCATGCTGAATCAAGAACAAGAGAGAGAGATCAAACACATAGCTACTGGTACATACCCTCAGCCCCGAGGGTGAACTACTCCCTCCTCGTCATGGAGAGCGTCGGGATGATGAAGATGGCCACCGGTGAGGGATCCCCCCTCCGGCAGGGTGCCGGAACAGGGTCCCGATTGGTTTTTGGTGGCTACAGAGGCTTGCGGCGGTGGAACTCCCGATCTAGGTTATTTTCTGGAGGTTTCTGTATTTATAGGAATTTTTGGCGTAGGTCTCACGTCAGGGGGGGTCTCTGAGTCATCCACGAGATAGGGGGACGCGCCCAGGGGGGTAGGGCGCGCCCCCACCCTCGTGGATGGCCCGGGACTCTTCTGGCCCAACTCTTTTACTCCGGGGCTTCTTTTGGTCCATAAAAATCATCAAAAATTGGCACGTCACTTGGACTCCGTTTGGTATTCCTTTTCTGCGATACTCAAAAACAAGGAAAAAATAGAAACTAACACTGGGCTCTAGGTCAATAGCTTAGTCCCAAAAATCATATAAAATAGCATATAAATGCATATAAAACATCCTAGATGGATAATATAATAGCATGGAACAATAAAAAATTATAGATACGTTGGAGACGTATCACTGTAGATGAGCTTGCATGTTGAATTATTATAGTTCTAAGTAGTTTGAATGCTTGCTATGGCCTCTATGTATCCCTATGAGTAGTTGCTATCAATTTTGTGAAGTTTTGTTGAGAAAAATTTGTGGACTAAAAATTTCAGAATTTTTGTTCATAGGAAAAGGATGAATATCTTTAGGAACTTTGCTTCTAAGAAGAACTCCAAGGGTGTTATTGGGGAGTCATCTGACAGTGATCTCCATCCTCGGAGGTTGGCGGAGGTACAGCCGTGCGAATGGCCGCATACCCAGTTCATGGAAGAGGCTGGAATCCTTCGGGAGTTCACACAATATGCTGCTAATGCTGGTCTCGCCGACTTCATCGCAGATTAGTGTGAACAACATCAAATCCTCACAAACATCTTTGTTCAAAGTTATACTTTCCTTCCTAGGAATAATCCTCCTGAAGTGCAGTTTGATTTATATGCTGAAAACCATCAAATACCACTTACTGAATTTTGTAACATATGCATGATCCCATATGACGGGAGTTTAGTTGAGCCTAGGCCGACAGTGTTTGAGGCCTTTTATCGCACCTTGACAGTGGGAGATGAGAGAGGGGTGTCAGCGATCACTGCCACTGGCTTGCATTTTCCTGTTGTTCATTACTTTGCTCTTTTCATTGCAAAATGCTTGCTTGCTAGAGAGAAGGTGGGTGCACTCAGTTCATCAGACCTTGCTGTTTTACGTCATGCACTAGAGGGCAACAACACTTATAGCTTGGGAGCTACTGTGGCTCGTCGCCTCCACATTAATAAGTCCAAGGGTAAAATACATGGTGAGATTTTTGCTACTCGTTTGGCGACTCACTTTAATGTTGAGATACGACATCATGATTACCCTCTGACCAAGGTTTACTTAGACCGCGCGGCCATGGAACACCGTCATTTTCTTGCACGAGATTATCCTAACATTCCTATTCCTTATAACCTGGTTTTTAGCATTAAAACTCATGATATTATTCCATTGCATGCTCCTTCTTTGTTTGATCTTGTTGCCAGGGGCGGATATAGGATTATGCATGCGGACATCATCGCCCACCGGAACACTCAGGCTGCTATAGAGGTAGAGGAGGAGCCTCAGCAGTGGGATGAGTGGATGCCCGCTCCTCAGTACCCCAACTATTATCCAGGCTACTGGCAGATTACCAAGTTAGGCCAAAAGCCTAAGCTTCGGGGAGTACGTGTTTCTCACCGACATTACATTCATGTTCACACTTATTCCATTTGTCGGTGTTCACACTTTTTCATTGTACGATCCATGTTAAATTTATTTTCTTGCTTTCTTCTTGTGTGTTTGACAAACTCTAGAAAAACCAAAAAAATTTAGTTAGTTAGCTTTCTATGCATGCTTAGTAGTAGCAATAAAAAGAAAACCCAAAAATATTTCCTTATTCTTCTTTTGCTTGTTGGGAGCTTTCCCGTGTAAATAGTTTTTCTCGTTTTTGTTTTTCCCTTTTATTTGCTTGTTATAGAAAACCCAAAATTTCTTTTCTTTTTATTCGAGTCTTACCGAGAAGACCACGATGAAAATGTTGAGTGGCTCTCATATGAATAAATGTTCATCTAATAAAGGGCCCATTTTACCTTGTCTTCTCCTGTTGAATAAAATGTTTGCAGATTCCAGCTTAGTCCACGGCACTCTTGCACTATTATTATTTTCATATCATTCGGTCATGCAAGTGAAAGGCAATAATGACGATATTCGATGAACTGGCCGTGGCAGAGAGAAACGGGTATGAACTCGACTTGTTCTGTTTGTGTAAATATGTTTAACCTAGTATCCATGATTCAGCCCATTATGATTAAACATGTTTGCAATGACAATTAGAGATTATAGTTTCTCATGCCATGCATAAGTAGCTAGGAGTGGATAATGATTTATTTTGGATATCAACATTGCATTAAAATGATTGTGATGTAGTATGATGATATGGTATCCTCCTCTGAATGTTCAAGTGGCTTGACTTGGCACATGTTCATGCATGTAGTTGAATCAAAACCAACATAGCCAATATGATATTTATGTTCATGGTATTCATATCCTACTCATGCTAGTGTCCAATGTTACTTATGCATAATGCATGTTTATGACCGTTGTTGCTCTCTAGCTGGCCGCTTCTCAATCTAATTGCTAGGCTTCGCCTGTACTAAGTGGGAATTCTGCTTGTACGTCAAAAATCTTGAACCCAAAGTTATTCCAGATGAGTCCACCATACCTACCTATATGCGGTATTACCCTGCCGTCCTAAGTAAATTTGCATGTGCCACATCTAAAAAAATCAAATAACTATCCATTTTGTGTGCTTGGCTCGTTCATGGAACGACAGGAGGTGGTCGGTATCTTCCATGCTAAGCGGGTTATTCTCAAGTCGAGTGTTTATTCACTCGCCATCGCACGAGAAAAGGGCGGTAATAGGGATTCCCAGTCCCGAACTCAAAAATGCAAATAATTAAACAAAACTCCCTCGGGACTGTTGTTGGTATGGAAGGCACCCGTTGTTTCAGACAAGCCGTGGAGTGTGATTGATGGTGGAGGGGAGTAAACATTTACTTTTATCGCTTGGGAACCGCCACTAGCGTGCTTAGCATGGAAGATGTTGATAACACCTGGTCGTGAAGTAAATGAGAAGGGTGCATGTCTTAAAATACTGTTTACCTCTGTTTTAAAACCTGAGCTCTAGCACCTCTGCAAATCACTGCTTGCCTATGCGATGGGACTATCTATTTACTTTTATGTTGTGTCATCACCTTCTCAAATAAGCGCCAGAACTTGAGAGCACAACTGTCATGACTTATGCATTGTGTGTAGCTAATGTTGGGTGCATCATGACTGGATCTTTTCCACCATGAATTAGAATGTTTAGTCGCTGCTTGGACTTTGGAGGTGCTCTGCATTTATGTTTTGCGGTCTCAGAGAGGGCTAGCGAGATACCACTATTGTCATATTATATCGTGGTTGTTATGATAACGTGTTGCTGTTTGGGATATCTTATTTTTGCTTGCTAGCTGATTATGTCATTTATATGAGTTAATATAATCTTTAAGAGTTATTGTCGGCATGGTTAGTTATAATATTGGCTGAAAACCTGGGTGCTGTCTAAGCTTATTTATGCAAACAAGAGCAATGAGTTCATAAAAGTTTTTCTTTTTCACTTTCAGTTTATCAACTGAATTGCTTGAGGACAAGCAAAGGTTTAAACTTGGGGGAGTTGATACGTCTCCAACGTATCTACTTTTCCTAATGCTTTTCCTCTTGTTTTGGACTCTAATTTGCATCATTTGAATGAAACTAACCCCGGATTGATGCTGTTTCTAGCAGAACTATCATGGTGTTGTTTTTGTGCAGAAATAAAAGTTCTCGGAATGGAACAAAACTTTGCGTGGATTTTTTATAAAATAAACAAGAATTTCTGGAGCCAAAACCCACCAGAGGGGGCACCTGGGTGGGCACAACCCACTAGGGCGCCCCCCCCCCCTCCTGGCACGCCCAGGTGGGTTGTCCCCACCTGTTGGCCCCGCAGACCCTGAAACCGACGCTATAAAATCCTATTTTTTCCAAAAAAAAAATAGGGAGAAAGAATTATCGCAATCCACGAGACGAAGCCGTCGTCACCTCATGTTCTTCATCTGGAGGTCAGATCTAGAGTCCGTTTGAGGCTCCAGAGAGGGGGATCTTCGTTCTTCATCATCACCAACCCTTCTCCATCGCCAATTTCATGATGCTCCCCGCCGGGAGTGAGTAATTCCTTCGTAGGCTCGCTGCTGGTGAGGAGTTGGATGAGATTCATCATGTAATTGAGTTAGTTTTGTTAGGGCTTGATGCCTACTATCCACTATGTTCTAAGATTGATGTTGCTATGACTTTGCCATGCTTAATGCTTGTCACTTTGGGCCCGGGTGCCATGAACTCAGATCTGAACCGTTTATGTTATCTTCATTATATCCATGTTCTAGATCCGCTCTTGCAAGTTATAGTCACCTACTACATGTTATGATCCGGCAACCCCAGAGTGACAATAGTCGGGACCACTCCCGGTGATGACCGTAATTTAAGGAGTTCATGTATTCACTATGTGTTAATGCTTTGTTCCGGTTCTCTATTAAAAGGAGGCCTTAATATTCCTTAGTTTCCAGTATAGACCCCACTGCCACGGGAGGGTAGGACAAAAGATGTCATGCAAGTTCTTTCCATAAGAACGTATAACTATTTACGGAATACATGCCTACATTATATTGATGAACTGGAGCTAGTGCCGTATCGCTCTAGGTTATAATTGTCTCATGATGAATATCATCCAACAGGTCACCGATCCAATGCCCACGAATTTATCTTATATTGTTCTTGCTAAGTTGCTACTATTATCATCACTGTTACACTTGCTACAAAATTATTGCTATCACTGTTACCCTTACCGTTACTACTGTCACTATTATCAAAACTATCATACTACTTTGATACTGATCACTTTGCTGCAGATAATTAATCTCCAAGTGTGGTTGAATTGACAACTCAGCTGCTAATACCTTCAAATATTCTTTGGCTCCCCTTGTGTCGAATCTATAAATTTAGGTAGAATACTCTTTTCGATAAAGGGCGCTTTTATTATCTCGAAATGTAGCATCAAGCGGATACAAAACATTATGAGTAACACCCGGCCTCTGCATAACTAGGATGCACACAGCCCAACACGGAAAGTCTGACAAAATGAATGGAAAAAAATGATAAATCAGCGACAATAGAGTCCTATAGACCGACACTATGCCTATGTCGCAAGGGATGGTGGACCGATCCGGAGATTATGCTGCCACCCATGTTGGGTAAAAACCACCGTAGCCACCTGCTCCAACCGCGTACACACCGCCTTGAACAGCGGTTGGTACTCCACTCGTTGTAGCGTAGACCACGTACGAAGTGAGTGCGTACAACGGAAAATAACCTGCAAAGGAGAAGCATTTTTATCATTGAAAACCAAATCATTTCTACATAGCCAAAGCGACCATAGTAAGGCGTATGCTCCCACCCGTATTATCGTTTTAAATCTATTTGGAATACCGTCCAACCAGTGACCAAAAATATTGGCGACACTTATGGGCGGATACAAATTTGACGCTATTTGGATGATTGACCATGTAGTACGTGCAAACTTGCATTGGAAAAAGAGGTGTTTGATTGTCTCTTCATGAGTACAAAAACAACACTTCTTACTCCCTGGCCAGTTGCGTCGTGCGAGGTTGTCTTTGGTTAGAACAACTCCCCTACGAAGATACCACATGAAGATTTTAACTTTTAGTGGAATCTTCGACTTCCAGATTTTCTTATTGTTACTCACGGTACCTCAGAATGCATGAGTGCACGGTACATAGAGTCTACTGTGAATGACTCTGATGTAGTCAGGTTCCAGTGAAAACTGTTGCGATCCTCTATACTTGTGGGTTATCACTCCCCTTAGAAGCCGGAACCCTAAACCCTAGCCTCTCTCTCACCGCTGCCGCCTCCTCCCCGCGCGATCACAGCGCCGTCGCGCCGCCGGCCGTGCCCAGCCTCTCGCCATCCAACCTTCCACGCCTACAACCTACGGTCTAGGCTTGGTAGGACCCTATCTCCTGTCAGTGTGGCAAAGGCGTCGTTGTCGACACCGGAGCCCAGGCGGCCGGACGTTAGGTGCAAATGCTCTAGGGTTTCAAAGTGGCGGAGGAATTCGCTGTGGCGGGTGAGATCCTCCTCCGACGTCAGCTCCCCGCCGCATAAATCGACTCTGCACGACGAGAGGTTTCGCAGGCCATGGTGCATGGTCGGAAAGGATGGCTGCGCGGGCACGGCGCCCCTGTACTCGAAGGCGCGCAGCTCCGACGCATCGATGACGACGCTCGCCAGCCGGTGGCAACACCGCAGGGACAGCCTGCAGAGGCACTTGTCGAGGACGGAGAGCTCCGTCACTCTGGCGCAGGCCTCGAGCGTCAGGTCCGCGAGGAACGGGCAGCTGGAGATGAGCCGTTGAATCTTCCTACCCGAGTCGGCAACATGGGTCAGGACCAGCGCCTTGAGGGACGGCAGGTTGGTGCCTCCGGCCGGCGGGTCGAGCTTGCAGGACCCGCGCACAGGAGAAGACAGATCGTGGAACAGTGTACAGCTTGTCCTTCTGCTGCCGTTGCCATGGTCTTTTGGGAGGAGGGGGCGTCTCCACCTCGTCATCGGAGATGCCGTCGAGGGCGATGCCCTCCAGGGCATGAAGGAGCGACTCGACCTCGCGGTTTTCATCGTCCGAACTGCAAGCGGAGGCGGAGCGGCTGCTGCTGCCACACTCGTCATCTTGAACACCGGCCTGGTTGTCCTTGGCCGCGCTGCGGAGGGAGTGGCCGCGGCCGCAGATTTCGTAGGCGCGGAGGCGCAGGTCGAGGTGGAGCTCTGGTCCACTCTGCTGCATGGCGTACGAGACCCACCAGTCAACCATGGAGCTGAGGTCGTTCATCCCGTTATTGTAGTCGTGGAAGGCCACGCGGAGGGAGCGCATCGGGACGATGGCGCGACCGCGGCGGTATCGGGCGAGGAGCACGTCGTTGACGCCGATGACGAGGGAGACGGTGCCTTCGTCTGATTGCTCCAGAGAAACAGTGTGGACACTGGCGCAGACGTCGTGCCACCGGGTGGTGAGCGCGGTCGTCCGCATGGCCTCCTTGGCGGGGAGGAAGGAGAGGATGTTGCTGAAGCGTCTATATTGTAGTAGTACTAACTAACCGACGTTGCCTCAGATCATCATACAACAGCCCAGAATAGATCCTAGATTTGTTCATCGTCTTCCTCCTCACGATGCCCCCATCCTACCCCGCCCTAATCGCCGGCTTCCACCACCTGCAGCCAGCGGGCGCTACTGTGCACTGCCTCGCCGCCCCACCCTCTGCTCAACCTCCCCCAATCGTCGTTGTTGGCCGCCGCCCCGACCATCCCTCCATATGCCCCGCCGCACCATGGAAGAATTTCGGCGATCCTTTGCACCCCCACCCCAACCCTAAGATAGATAATAGGGAATGAAGGATGCGGTTTTTTACGTTCGCGATCCGTATGCAGCACGAATCTGAGCCGGTCATCATGCATGTTGTCCAATCAGTTAGATCCGCCGTTGTGTCAGCCATGCACCAGCCACAGGCTAGTAAATTCGTTTCTCTAGCTAGGTCATGTGCATGCTCTCCGCACTTTTCCCTCCCATGCTCCTGTTTAGTGGCAGGCCAGCCTCATAATTATATCTGGTGTGGATAATCAACGTCGCTAGTTACTTTTTTGCGGCATAACGTCACTAGTTACTATGGGATTATTATATGTTAACCCACAGCCTCACTAAAAAATCACGCGCGTGAAATTTTTATGAAGGCTTTGTCGGACTTTATGAAGGATGTGCCTGAACTTTGCCATAAAAATCAGAATGACTTTTGAAAAAAAAACAATTAAAAATTGAAAAGTTCTTTGAGTTTTGGCGACAAAGTGCCAAGAATATTGTTAAAAAGTTCTCTACCTATTTTTCAAAAATTGCGAGCTATGCCAGAGTTTTTCAAAAGTTCTTCTATTTCTCATGGAAAAGTTCGGATACCAGTTTAACAAAGTTTGGTTCTACTTAAAACTATTTAAAGAACATTCTTTGAGAACAATTTCAATAACAAGATATTTTAATTTTGTGATGTTTAAATTACTTCCAATAACATAGGCTAGAGAGATAATCACAGGAATTAATTCCATAGCCGGAGGGGTAAAGTGAATCTAGCAACAGCGTCGCCTACTACTGGACAAGACTAGCATGGGTCCTAGCGGGGCCCTTCTCAGCTTTCTCACACGCATCATGGGTAGATTTAGGCGGTCGAGATACGCGCTGTGAACGGAACGCGAAAGTAAATGCCTTTTCCCAGGAATGAATTCACCCTGAGATAGATAGTGGGGCTCTTTTCTCCAGCGAGGTTACGGTGCTAGAAGAAAAAAGGAAGGAAGAAGGTGACTGACACTAGGGAAACTCGCAGGGACCTAAGGGCATCTCCACTCGTTGGCACCCCCAGGAGGCATTTCTTTCGCCCCTTGGGGGGCTGCCAGCGATTATTTTTGCCTGGGGGCGTAAATCTTTCCACTCGTTACGCCCCCCCAGGAGCAGTGTTGAGGCTCAAGTAGGCAGCGGCATTTCGTCGAGCAGATCACAGGCGATGCCGTGGGCACGCTCTGGTGCATACAGGCCCTGCTCGCGGCGCAGTCCCTTCATTTGGAGAGGTCAGGGGAGGAAGCGAGTCCAGCGAGGTCGTGCTCCATGTCCTCGAAGACGGGGTATATGCTGGCGGAGGAGCGGGAGGTGATGATGGCGCCGGCACCGCGGCTGCGGGGATGCAGATAGGACGGCAGCAGCAAGAGAAATACACAGAGCATGGCGGAGCTCGCGGGCGTGCGGAGCGTGGCGGAGCTCGCGGGCGCTGTGGGCGCGGGTGGGCTCGCGGCGGGGCAGGTCATGGACCTCGCCAGGGAGGGCGCCGACGTCAGCCTCGCCACGCTGGAGTACATCCACGTGCACAAGACGGCGTGGCTCCTACCGCTGCCGCCTCTCGACGCGGCGGTGATCTTGGCCCCATCGGCGCAGCGTGGCGGGTACACGTCCGGGGCGCCGACGACGCCGAGGCGTATGATGCCCCACCCGGCGGGCGGCGGTGCCGACCCGTGCTCGGCAGCGCGCCGCAGCGCAGCTGCGGCGACGGGCAAAGTGCGCGAGAACAGGCTGCTCGACAGGGACCTCCGCGATGGCGCTGTGGCGTGGTAGGAGGAGGCGCTCTTGGACGAGTGGCTCCGGCTGACGCAGCCGCTGCTGCTGCCACTGGAACTCGCGCTCCGGTAGTCGGAATGCGAGCCGAAGCCCGCGGTGGACGCGACGGACTCGGACTGCGGAAGCAGTACAATGGTGGGGGCGTCGGCGAAGGCGGTCGACAAGGGGCGGAGCGGGAGGAGCTTGCCGTGGGAGAAGAGCTCGTCAGCCACGCACATGTCGTCGGCCGCAGGGAGCACGGCGGCGAGGCTGAGGCGGCCGGGCTGCAGGGAGCACGGCGGCGAGGCTAAGGCGGCCGAGCGGCTGGGCGTGGGAGGCCCTCCGGCGACGGACATGAGAGCGGAGCAGCGTGCCAGGCAGCGGGGACGGGAGCGAAGGGCCGTGTCTGTGTGTGTGCGTGGAGGGAGAGAGAGAGGGGAGGAAGCACGTGGGTGGGCCAGTGAGGGGACAGGAGGGAGTCGCTGGCAGGTGGGTCAGCGCCTAAAACGGCGAAATTAGGCCCCCCCAGGAGCCCCCCGGCGCGCTGGGTGTTGCATGGGCGTGCCGGCGCTGTTTTTTGCTTTTGCCGGCGAAAAACGAACAGTTGGGGGCATGACTGGGACGTTTTTTGCCCGCCGGCGCCTAAAAAATGGCTAGGGAGGCTTCTTGAGGGCCCTAATAGAGATGCCTTAGGATAACTTTCTGTCTTTCGCCTGGGGAGACCCCAGATCGAAAGAATCATTCGAACGATCGAATGACTTTTACTATGAGGAACCTCTAGAGTGAACCCCCTCAAGAAAACATGACGCGACACGATCCTCAAACAAAATAGAATTGGGCAAAAATGGCCATATTTTCGCACACAAGTACCAGGCTTAAAAGAAGGCCGGTGCTATTTGCCGTAGGAAACAAAAAAGGCTGCCGTTCTTGGCGTCGTTGCTTGCGTTGGCAAGGACGCGCGTCATCACCAGCGATGGTGGGTGCCGGTTTGCAGCACCCGGTGCCCTTTGTCGTATCCTACATCAGCAGGTACCGGTTCCAGCAAAAATCAAATGTCGGTTATAGCAAAAACAATCCCCACGTCACGCAGCAAAATCACGGTTGCAACATTTTGCGGCGTCCCCTAGGGCTTGCGTAGGGAGGCCCCCACGGATCACTGCGACCGTGTTTGTTTTTTTTTTTCAATAAACTTGAACGCCGGTTCCAACTTTTGTTTCTGCCAGTTTTGCGGCATCGCTGGCGAGGGCATCAAGCTTTATAGCACATTCACCGACTGTTGCAGCACCACATGTTTGCCCGGTTCCAGCAGCACCACATGTTTGCCCAGTTCCAGCAAACAGGGCGCTGGTTCTAGCAAAAACTTTGCCCAGTTGCAGCAAACGTGGGCGCTGGTTGTAGCAAAAACACCGGCGCGACGCAAGGACGTTGTTGGGTTGTAGCAAACGTGTTGCCGGATGTAGCTTTTGTGGTTGCTGAATACAACAAAAACATGCCCACCTCCCGTGGTTGCCCTAATATTTGTACAACATGGCAAAAATATTTGGCTTGTGTGCATGCTTTTGCTGGCTAAAACTCGATAGTGGACCAAGGAACCTCCATATTTTTCTGTTATGCTTTTTATGGCATGGCTGACACATGTACTTTGAAGACCGTGGCAATTCTTTACATCCTAGTGATGTGGCAAAATTCACAGAGTTTGTACAAATAAAAATTTTGCATCCTAGTTTCAAAAGGAAAAAGAACGTGCCCATGGCAAACAAAACATGAGAAAGTTCGTCATGGGTAGTTTATAGATGAAACACAATTAATTTTTTTGTGTAACGAACATAGATCTAATGCAAATTAAGATGCCACGGCAGAAAACCTATTTGAAAAGTTCACCATGGGCACAAGGAAAATTTAGGAAATTGTGTGGAGGACATGGCCAATTTAGGAATTTTGAATTATTTTTGCAAATTTATAAATTTTGTTTGTTGGACAAAAGGATGGCAAATTTAGGAAATTGCCCGGGAACATGTCAAAATAAGGAAAATTGTTCTCTAAGAAAACATGGCAATTATTTTAAAAATGACAAATAAGTGTGGTACAACAAATAAAGAATTGCCATGTTATGTTAAAAATAGCTTGCCATAGTATATGAAATATATTTGCCATAGACACATGGCAAAAATTGGAATGGTGCATGAAAAATAAATGTTGCCATTCTACCTACAATAAGCTGCCATGGTCTAACTAATATAATTGCCGTGATCTAAAGTACTAAGATTGTCATGCTACATAGAATAAAACTACCATGGTCTAAATAATAAATTTGCCATGTTGTAAATATTAAAAGTGTATGTAATATGTAAACAAATCGCCATGTTATGTTAAAATAGCTTGCCATAGTATATGAAATGTATATAACGTAAACACATGGAAAAAACTGGAATGGTGCCTGAAAAACAAATTTTACCATGCTACCTACAATAAGCTACCCACGGTCTAACCAACATAATTGCCATTGTGTAAACTATTAAAATAATAAGGGACAAGTAAGCTGAGTATGCCGCTAGCAGATACTCGGCTTAAGGCTGGCCATAGTGGGGGTAACATAAGTAGTATCATGCACTTGGGACTCGCAAACATGCTTATGTGGCAGGCAATTAAGGAAGAGAGAGATGGTTATAGTAAAATAGGTAGATACCGTAACATAATAAATGTGATGCTACTATGTGTCATGCATGGCAATAAATGAAACCACCTATGATACTAATCTAAGATACTATGCAATATAGAAGTAGTAACATAAACTAGTAACATATGCATGTTACTAGTCTAAGTTACTCCCCACTATGACCAGCCTAAGCGCCCGCAATCACGGAGCCGTCAATTGCGGGGAGGAAGATCACGTGGCAGGTACTTTGCCGAGCTACAAGTATAAGCCGAGTGATTTTTTATTTCTACACCGAGCACTTTTTGGGAGCACTCAGGTTATACTCTTCTTTACCGAGCTAGAGTCTGGAAGTTGACAAGTGTTTTTCTGGTGCACTCGCCTTATAATGTGGTGTGCCGAGTACCCGACAAATAACACTCGGCTTAGGTCCAAACACTCAGACTGCGAAAGTTTTTCCTAAAGTGAGCCAATATGTTAGGGATTAGGCTGGTTACAATCCTGAGGATCAAGGCAAATATTTAACCTGGTCTTATAGATTTGTTCGGTTCTTACAATAGTTAATATCTCTAGAATATTCTCAGCACTTCATAATCTTACACTGCCAAGCGTGTGTTATTATAAAATAAACTAGAGTAGAAAGTGAAATAAACTTTTTTTTATTAAATTTTATTAAATGTGTCCAATTTGATGAAGTTTGATTGATTAGGCTAGCTGCTTCATTGCAGTTCTTAAGCTGTCTTTTCTTTTAATTACCATGATATGTTGCCCTCTGACCGTGTTACAATTACTGAACAATCGAGCCAAGTTAGGGAAAAGAAACATTATTCGGAGGGGGGAAGTTGGCAAGAATTCACCAAGCACACCTGATCATGTGATGATATAAGCTTGTGCGCATCTTAACTGTTGTTTCTTATATGTACAATGTCAGTACCACAAGAACAGTCTATCCCGCAAAAAAAAAGTACAATATGTACTTTGGAAATGTATTCACTAATAACAAGAAATAGCCTGCGTGGAGCTAATTAAAAGCCTAAAACTGAACAAGTCGTTCATATGTTCCCGAAATTTTGCAGTTGCCAGCAAGAAGAAATGCTTTGCTTGCAAGAAATTGCAATGAACACTTCAAGCCAAGGGGTAGTCAGAATGTCGAACTCTGGATCTGTGGACACCATATCGTTTCTTGCATCAGGACAAGCATCATCACTGAAAGACTGACGAGAGTGAACAATGAGCACAACAATTCTCATATTCCCAACGACTACATATGACATAGAGAGTCAGAGACTTTCACTTTCGTGTTTCAAGGGGCAAGACTGCAAAGCCTGAGGCTGAACCAGCAATCGATCTGCCAACCACGTGATTAATGTGCTCCCATATTTTCTGGTTGCCGTCGTCGATATGCATCTCTTCAAGAACCATGGCGTTCTCTGCCAAGAATTTGGCCAATCGCACACCAAAACGGTTGGATTTGTCCCTCCGGAATCGCAAGCTCACGCACCTCAGGCTACTCTGCAGGCAGGTGAACGAGTGTCCACTCAAGCCATGGATATAATCAGGAACCTCGTAAGACATCGTCGGGTTCTTGAATCTGCGGCGCAAGAAGTGATTTACAGACTTGTCGAAATCCAGCTGGTCTTTTTCCGCGAAGATGTCTCGTTCATAGCACCCATCGTCCCCGTAGGACTTGATCTCCGACGCGGTGCTCGTGCTCAGGTTGAGCCGGAGTTCACGAATCACGGGGCAGCAGTGGAGGATGTGCGCAATGGCCGATCCGGTGGGCTTGCTCCGTCCTGGCTTGTACTGTGCCTCCAGCTCAAGGCGTTCGAGGTCGCGGAACAGGACCTTATTCGGCTCGGGCCCGTTCGTCTCGCAGCCCGGTCTGAGGTGCTCGAGCTGGTTGGTTTTCAGCTTCAAGACCCTGGCATTGCTGAAGCTCGCAGCACATTGCCAGAAGCAGGCGCATGTGTTGTGCTCTATGTAATATTCCCTCCGTCCGGAAATACTTGTCGTAGAAATGGATCAGGGGAGAAGTCTATGTCCACTCGCGTGAGGTTCGCGGCTTCTTGTGGTTTTAGCGTGAACGGCTCGCGGAAATTCCCATTGTATCTGAAGCATCGCAACATTGGGGCGTCCAGCTCTACGCTGGTCAAGTTCGTCCAGGGCAGTCCAAGATCACGAGGGCCGTGAGGGCCGCGCACCGGAGTTTTGCCGGCGGTGGCGAATCGTCGTGTGTAGGGATGTAAACGGATCGGATCGGATCGGATAATACTCTCCCCATATCTTTTATCATTTTTTTTGTCAGATTCAGAGCGGATCGGATAATGATCGGATACGGATGCGGATGCGGATAATATTGGACTACGGATACGGTTCAGAAACAAAGCGTATTCAGACCAGAAACGGATAAAACTTATCGGATAAATATGTGCAAAGAGACGTAATGTCATCATGCAAAAAATAACACTAGAGAGCAGCCAAGCCTTCAAAATTACACCAAAATAAGTATAGTAATTAAATAGTACGTAAAATTTTCACGAACTGATTAACGATTTGCAATGTGAACTTGCATCTACCGACTAGGAAATTTTGTAGAGATAAAGAATATCTCACCTCGTGAGGGGTTTCCGCCGGAAACAATTTGTGCAGTGCGTCAAGCCAGAGAGATGTTGAGTATGGGTCATACTAGGCTACGAGGGGTGATTTGGTCTCTGGGTCAATGAATTAATTGTATGTTTTGGATGATAGGGCTATGTTAATCGGATTATCCTAATTGATAAGGTCGGATAATCCACGAAAAAGTGCGGATAATCCACATCTGTCGGATAATAGCAATACCATATCCGTAGGATATCCGCTTGACAAAACCGTATCCACATCCGTATGCGGTGGATTCCTATTATTGCGTACCATATCCTTAAAAACGGATTCGATGCGGATATGCTAACTAGTCGTGTGTGGATTCCGATTCAGATGCGACATGAGGGGATCAACCCAATTCCTGCAAGTTGGTTCCATGTGGGGAATGAACCCCTAGCAACCGAACAAGGCTACTACGAACTTCTTGGCAGTTTTCATATCTAAAGAACCTAAACTCTGGATGATGTGTCTGAACAGTATTTAGACTGAGAGGATTACAAGATAAGAGGACGAATGCTAGATTATCCAAACAAAACACCCATTAGGACGGACTAATCATGGTTGTCGGCGCAGTCACGTAGAGCGGAATATAAGAGCGGCACATACGTTGCCTTCTTGTGTTTATACAACATTAATTTGTTATCCAGAGGTCCTTGTTTGGCTGAGATTGACCTGTCGCCCAACAACGAGGCTCAATGCACAAAGGCTTAGCGTCCATGACCCTGCTCATCCCATGGATGATCTAGAAACACTGCAATAGCTGCATCGACGTTCATTAATGTTTTTCTTTTGCTCTGTCCCTGCCTCCTAGGTGGATTGTAACTCAAAACTCTATCTTTTGAATGAAATGAAACACAAAGATGTGTTCATGTGCAAAACACTTTTTGGCGACTCCGCTGGGGACGTTTTGAATCGGTTCATTATGGCCGATGGTAAAATCCCTAGGACTTCTAAGATCAGTATCGATAACGTCATACGGCCTGCCTTTGATGATATGCTGGACCAACTCTTTGACGCGATCAAAGCCAAGAGGAGATCGGCGCGTTGCAGAAGCAATGAGAAGATGAACTCAAGGAGCAACTCAAAGAGATACAGAGGAATAAATAAGAAGAAGATATGGAGGTGTTCATGGCGACTTTCAAGAAAGACCGTAAAAGCGTCATCACTTAATCTGGCGAGGCTAGGCTCACCCCTCTACTCGAGGGCACCTCTGTAGTGCTAGCATGTCTACTACCAATCAATTAGCCACAATAGATCTACGTATTAATGGCTCAAATCACAGTTATCAACAGATTTTTAAGGCGTTGGGTGAGTATGTAAACACTGGGGAAAAAATACGCCTAGTGATCAAGGTCGGTACAGTGCGGTAAACTTTAGTTCAGGACCATCTGTTACACCGATGAATCCTTACTTAAATCAAAGTTTGCACATCGTAGTCAGCCCAAGTTACTTCTCACAAGGTAAAAGTTTGTATTTTGTACTTCTTTTGAACCAGTATGGGGTTGATATTATTTTAACAATCCTTGGTCGATGAAGCCGGTAATCACTGTTATTATGACTTCATGTGGACCTTTCAAAAATGTTTGTATGAGCAACTGTAAAAGCTAATCAAGATAATAGGCCTAAATGGTGGAGCTTAATCAATAAGCATCTGCATTTATAATCTACAAACTTCCTAAGATCTTGCTGGCCTCATCTTGCAAAAGCTTCCAAGCATCATCCACATGTTTCTCCTCGGTCAGAGGTGCTCCAACAGCAAATCTCAAGACAAATTTTCCGGAAAGAACCTGTTGAAGAAAAAAGTACCACACAGGAAATCAGTGGATATTTATGCTTCATGAATACATATGGAGATCATTGAAGGATCTGCTAGTAACCAACCGTATGTGATATGAAGATCTTTCCACTTGAGTTACAGGTATCCATTAGGCTGTAGTTAAGGTTACGGCCATTGTCATCCTCCGAAGTTGGGGGCAGAAGGCGGAAACACACAAGGGAAAAGTTCCTTGGAGTTACTACCTAAATAAGTGAAGTAAATAAGAACTCTATAAAATAGAGATTTCCAATGGAAGAAGAAAACATGATGTTCTTTTGAACTACAGAAACAGAGGAGTTCCATAGTATCCTTAAATAGATGTACTGACTGGTTTATTTTCTCTGTTACCTCAAATCTTGAATCAGATAATACAAGTTGTTCAAACTGTTTAGCCAACTGTATGTGCTTTCTGATATAGCTCTGCAGGTTTTCCACGCCATAAAGCCTCAACACCATCCATAGCTTGAGTGATCTAAAATAAAAGCTCCACTTGGTAAGAGAAATCAATTCAATTGTCATACAAGGAACTGCCGCATATAGTCTGAACAACAATGTGACGAGTCTGCACTTGGTAAGCTAGACGTTAACACATTGATATATGGTGTAGAGCAACATTAAATTGTAAGATTCTTTTTTTGTGTAATAGACATGTGTGTATGAACTATATATTGATCCTCCAATTGCAAGCAAAGTAAATATAGTATAAAGGCTACAATTTCTCTAATAGGAACAATGATATTGAATAATGGGCAGGCCCACCTAACACAAACTGCTCAGATCTATTTTGATGGCACACTGTGAAGCCATCCAATACCACATGGGATACAAGCAAACTTTGGTTCCTTGGTGATTTTTTAAAATCATTTGACCACACGTTATTACCACTTGTGATTTATATAGCAATACCGAATCTTATTGCTAACACTTAATGTTAGGTAAATATTAGTTCTCCAAAGAAGAAACTAGATATAATTTATTGAAGTATTAATCTAATGTTGCATTCCTTGTCAAAATATTATGTACTAAACTGTATGTAAGAGATAAATAGTACACTTCACAAAAGGTAATGAAATTGCCAAGAGGATTTCACCTAAAACGACGGCCAAGTGGAATTTGCCAATCCTTGAAATCAACAACGGAATTTTCTTGGGAAGCCTGAAAATGTAAAACAGTTATAGCATCACCAAATGTTTACAAAAAACTCGCAAACACTTTATAGGTATTTTTTTTGTTAATTAGATTGCAGGCATCCATTGTTCTTTCAATATAAATGTTTTCTGTTTTCTCAAAATTTTATACTTCAGTTTGTCCAATCAGATTAAAATTGAGGGAATATTTATGTATCACATTACTACAAATAATGTAATTATTGAGAATTTCAACCAAGTTCTTCAACAATTACTCGGAAGATATTTCCCACAATGGTACGACCTGCCCGGGGGGCAGTAATTGGTCAGGTTTAACTCTTTTTCTCTTGCTTCATTTAAAAAAGTTGGAAAGTACCAACTTTTAATAACATACAATTGTATATAAAATAAAAAGAGCTCAAACTAGCACATTCCCACTAGAAAAGGGCTCCCAGTAGCTAATAGGATTTCTAGCCCCAACGATAACCAGATGGTTAACACTAGAATTTGGAAAATGGGGAATTAGATAAGATAGCATTCATTCGCAATCCAGAAAACTCAAACTTTTCAAAAGGTAGATTAATCCACTACCATGAACAATAATAAAATTGTCACAAGAGAAAAATAGAGAAGGGAAGGATATATCGAAACCTTATTCTTAAGATACTCTGGATTTGTAGATAATGCTTCTATGAGATATCTCTTGTCCTGTTTATTATGCATCATGTAAGTTTGTGCATTTGGTAATATTGACATAATATTAATGTAATATGCGTAGAAAATACAAGTAAATAAATATTCCAGATGTGTAAAACATGGTACTCCAATTGGAACATCATCACATGGCTTACCTTAACCCATAACAAGGAACAGTCAAAGTTTGTGAGAAACCATTTGTGTGCATTCATATTGAATGAATCAGCTTCTTCTACACCATCAAGGTGATGTCGGTACTCTGGGCATATACAAGCACTTCCAGCATATGCAGCATCAATGTGGAACCACATGTCATGGGCCTAACAAAAATAATGGACATAAGCAATCATCAATTTTTTGTCAATATATTTAAATATATGTTTCTATAATTTGCCACAGGTAATATACAAAATAATATAGCTAATAACAATGCGAGCATTCTCCATACAAGATCCCATAGATTGATCGAAACTTATTTCTTGCTCTACCACAAATTTGCATTACTTAGGACTAAAATACGAAAAATAAACTAAATTTAGTAATATAAAAAGAATTCCTCTTCAAAATTCTGGTCCCATCTAAAAATTTCTGGGGACCGTTGTTAACGGATTAGTTATCCATCAAAACGGAGACTTGTTACTCAAAAGTGGAGATAATAATTAGGTCTTCAACTAGCAGTAACAAAATAGTGTTCTATGCATAGCTGGTAGAAGTTCAACATTCTTTTAGAAAATATATAAATAGAAAACATTAAATACATAGATGGATTTCATTATACTAATATTGGTAATTTCCTAATTATCACAAGCAACGGACTCAAACACCTGTGCTATCTTTCCTAATTTATGCAAGGGGTCCACGGCCGATGAAGATGTTGTGCCTACCTGAAACAAATAAATTCTTTAGATGATAAACATGGAGAAAAAATATAGATTGTACTAATGAGTAGATAAAAAGCTAAGCACAACTATTAAAATAAGAGAATGCCATTTAAGTAATTACTTTCTGCAACATTTATCATGTTACTGTTTAAGTATATTTGGATTTCCCAAACTTCTCCATCAGTCTGGGCTTTTGGTTCTACTGGTTGGTGCGTTAAACTTAATTGGTTTGACCGCGTTCACCCAAAAAGAACCACAACAAAAGATGAGCAGGTGATCAGGGTCATCGAACAGGTAGTGGCCTAATATGGCGGTAGATTAGGGAAGCTCTATGGAGGATTCGGCAATGGCCAAGACCCTCATGCTCGCAAGTCAAGATAATAATATTGCCCTCCTTCACTCAGATGTTTGCATATCCGCTACAACGACATATATCGTGAAAATGGCCTAGTTGCAAATTCAGGGCTAATATGCTATAGAAGGCTGAGGCTCATGAGTGGCGGACGCAGGGGCCCGAGGACTTCGCCAACTTCTCCCCTAGACTAGGTTTTGGGTCGAGTTGTATGGAGAGGTGTTGGTCCTCTTTAGGACTTGTACAAAAACTTCTTTTCTATCAATGGATCGAAACACAAGGCTTTTGCGTTTTCACGAAAAAAATATAGGCTTAGTTTGGGAGCTCAGCTTTATTGAAACTATGGTATTCCAAAACTGAAGTATTGGAGTGCCTGGCAAATGAATATTGCAGTTTCATACAATACTTCAGTTTATAGAAAAAAAGTGGTCGGGAGTGAAGTTTTCAATATGGCAAAAAAACTGCAGTTTTGCACAATACTTCAGTTTATAAACCACAGAATTCATTAGATCCAAACGCTTTAAAGTATTTGATACTTCAATATTTTTAGAAACCGAAGTACTATCAGAATACTTAAAAAAAAACTGAGCTCCCAAACGGACCCGTAACCAACAGTAATAGGGAAGGGGATGTTTCTATATCCAATGCAGAATGCAAGAATCGAATTCAATCTTATTTACAAGACACAGAGAAGACAACTATGTAATGACTGTACCATGACACTAGTACTAAGCATTTTTTTATCTTTTAAATGGGATTGAATTAATCATGAAATTTGCATGGATGTAGAACATGCATTATAGTAGAACTAAAAATTATTGAGATTACTTTTTTTTTGACTATAAACAATAGGGTAAGACCCCACTGCAATTTTTATAAAAAATTATTGAGATTACTTCAAACTTATACGCCATATTCTCACGGAATTTACAACTTCTGAGGGTCATTTTCACGTAATTTCTCCATGATCATAAATTGCCCCCATCCCCAACACAAATCCCCCGCACACACAGACTGTACCATGCGCTAGTACACAAGAATCAAGAACGGAATAATTCAAGACAACACACGACTGTGAAATTTTTTAATACATAAATGTAGTGTCACGCCCAAGATGCGACCCTATCCAAAAGGAACTCGAAGGTCCCACCAAGGATAGAAGCGCATCTTGAAGACGCTTTTGCAAGGTGGATATCATTACATCAACATTACATAATAGGTAGGGATACATACATAAGGCACAAATGCCACAAGAATACATCAACATCATATACAAGAGATCAACATCCGACTACGGATGAAACATAAACAGAAACTCAAACGACATCCACCCTGCTAGCCCAGGCTGCCGACCTGGAACCTATCCCCTGATCGAAGAAGAAGCAGAAGAACTCCAACACAAGCAAACATCGCTCTCGCGTCATGATCATTGCATAACCTGTACCTGCAACTGGTGGTGTAGTAATCTGTGAGCCACGAGGACTCAACAATCCCATTACCATGGGTATCAAGACTAGCAAAGCTTAAAGGGAAGGGAAGGGGTAAAGTGGTGAGGTTGCAGCAGCGACTAAGCATATATGGTGTCTAACATACGCAAATGAGAGCGAGAAGAGAAACAAAGGAACGGTCGTCAACTAGTAATGATCAAGAAGTGATCCTGAACTCCTACTTACGTCAGACATAACCCAGAGACCGTGTTCTCCTCTCGATCAACTCCGAAAAGAGACACTCACGGTTACGCACACGGTTAGTGTATTTTAGAAGAGTTTGCTTCGAGTTTACTACAACCGGATATTAACAAATTCTCATCGCCACATAACCGCATGGCACGGCTCTCGAAAGTTTATACCCGCAGGGTGTCCCAACTTAGCCCATGGTAAGCTCTCGCGATCAACGAAGGATATTCCTTCTCCCGGAAGACCCGATCAGTCTCGGAATCCGGCTACAAGACATTTCGACAAAGAATAAAACAAGACCAAAGAAGCCGCCGGATGTGCCGACAAATCCCGATAGGAGTCGACGTACCTCGTTCTCGTGGCACACCGGATAAGTCAAGCTACGAGTAAAACCAACCTCGAGTTGCCCGTGGTGGCCCCAAGAAGTTGCTCGGTTCGGACCAACACTCGAAGGAGCACCGCCCGGGGGCTAAATAAAGATGACCCTTGGGCTCCTAAACCCAAGGGAAAAAGGGCATAGGTGAGGCAAATGGTAAAACCAATGTTGGGCCTTCTTTGGACGAGTCTTATTCAAAGCTAAGCTGTCAAGGGGTCCCATAAATCACCCGACCGCGTTAGGGACGCAAAATCCGGGAACATAATACCGATATGACGGAAACTAGGCGGCAAGAGTGGAACAAAACACTGCATAAGGCCGAGCCTTCCACCCTTTACCAAGTATATAGATGCATTAATTAAACAATAGATATTGTGATATCCCAACAAGTAAACATGTTCCAACAAGGAACAACATCTCCATGTTCCAACAAGGAACAAACTTCATCTTCACCGCAACTAACAACGCTATAAGAGAAATTTGAGCAAAGCGGTAACATAGCCAAACAACGGTTTGCATAGGAAAGGTGTCAAAGGTTAGAGGTCGACATGACGGTTTGGGGTGGCTTGATAAGCAGGTAATAGGTAGCGCTGAGATAGCGATAGAACGAAGCAACTAGCATAGCAATGATAGTAGTGAGATCCAGAGTAGCGGTCATCTTGCCGAAATCCGCAAGGAAGAAGAACGAGTCCATGAAGAAGACGAACGGATGAAGCCGAACCAAGCGTGAGACGAACGAATCCTCACGATCGCAGCTAAACAGAACTAACAAGAAGAAGCACACAACATAGTAAACACACCACACATGAACAAGACATGATGCACAACAAGCATGATGCATGACAAATCTAGATGAGGCTACTCATGGCAAGAGATGATGCAAACAAGAGCAACACATCAAGGCAAGTTTAAATGAGGCCGGAAACAACATAAAACAATTCCGGTAAGTCCCCATATGCAAATTTCGAAATTGGTCCAGATCTGAATAAACCTTATGTTCAAGTTGTTAAACAGCAAGTTAAGATGCACCACGATGATCTACACGAAATTCTAGTCAAGTTACATATAAAGTTCATTAGATTTGGAGCTACGGCCTAGAAGATATGAGCAAAACAAGTTAAACATGGCATTGATGCAAAATGCATACAAACATCAATCAAACACCTCAAAACAAGGATGCAACATGATAATATGAAACTACATGCAAAATCAAGCAAGTTTCACATAGAGCACACTCAAAACGGAGCAACAGTTCAACACATACACACTATACGAGTTATAGCAACAATCTGTCCAAAACAGCAACTAGGCATAATGCAAGCATCAAAACACCAAGCTACAGAACCTCAATATGAAAACAAAAGGCATGGGCATGATGTACAGGTAAAGCATGACAAAACATGAACACTGAGCTATCTCCAGAAATCACTAGAACATGCTCAAACACACATGGCAAGATTGCAAATAATAACAGTTTCACAGACTTAGCAGAATTCACAGGACATGGCAGAAATAACATCAGGTTAACATGTTTAGAGCTATCAAACAACATGCTACAGGAACTTAACATGGCAAACAAAGGCATGGCATGAATATACTAAATGCATATAACAAAAGTCCTTTACTGACTATGAGCCAAAAAGGATCAGAAAATATGATGGCACCCATGTAAACATAGCAAGTTATGTTACAGATTCATACATGGCAGGAACAACAATAAGTAAGCATGTTGATGAGCTTGAACCACTCACCACAGAGAAATACATGGCATGGCAAGGCAACCAACAGTAAGAAGACATGACATAGAAGCTATACATGGCAAGAACAACATCATAGCATACACGGATCAACTACAACAACCTTGGCAAAATTGAATAACATGTAAACAACCTGTCAGGAAACTTTTTATAGCAAAAGTAGAGCTCGATTGACTCAAGCTATGGCACTCCATAATTGCAAACAAGGGCATGGATGGATAGAGCAAGACATGTAGAACAAAACATCCTTACTGAAGTATCTCAAAATAAGCATGGATCTCTCTGTAGCATCAAGTTTACATGGCATAAAAATATCAGCAGAACAGGGGCTGAAATCAGCAACATCATGAAGCCTAGTTTGCATGCTTGTGCTAGTCACCACAGAGATCACAAAAATACATGGCATACACCCCTGTAAATATGGCATGGCATATTACAAAACACATGTAGGGCTCAAGTTCATAGAATGCACACATCAATCATGGCAAAAACGACAAAAATGCATGTTCTGATAAGAATCTGAAACTAACATCACATAGCCCTCTTCTAACAACATTTCGGGCATCAAGATAAGCTCAAATGAAAATGATGCAATGGAATGAAATGATCTACTCTTCGAGACGTACAATTCGGTATGTTATACGCCCAAAACGGAGCCACGGGTGCAGAGTCATGGCATGATGAAAATGCAACAAATAATTACCACAGAAAATGACTTGGAGGATATTTTCGGGGGAGAAGGAGAAGTCAACCCGCGATTTGGATCTAGATCGGATCCAGCTCGAGCGCGGAAGCCGAGGACGGCCGGCGGAGATGGAGACGGCTGCCGGAGAGGGTGAGGGCGCGGAGGATGGCTGTGGTCGGCCGGGCGTGGCGGGGCAAGCCGGCGACACGACGCAGCCATGGCGACCATGGGAGGCGAGGCGGCGGCGGGAGGTGGCCGAGGCGGAGCGGAGGCGGCGGGCATGCGCGGTCGGCGGCATGAGGCGGCGGCGCGTGCAAGGAGGGAGGTGAGGCGGCGACGGCGGCGGGCGAGGCGACCGCGCCATGGGCGAGGCGGCGGCAGGCGGTGGCGGGCAGCAGCGAGGCCATGATGGCTCAGCGGGCTTGGCGGCGGGCGGGCGGGCGCCACGTGGCGGCACATCGGCGTGGGCGGCGGCGCGGACGTCCCGTGGCGACGGACATGTCCGGCGCGGCGGAGGATGATTTTTAGGGTTTCAGGGGAAAACATCCGCGAATTCAGAGGGGGAGGTGCATTTATAGATAGAGGGAGCTAGGAGAGTCCAAATGAGGTGCGGTTTTCGGCCACGCGATCGTGATCGAACGACCGAGAGCATGGAGGGGAGTTTGGTGGGTTTTGTGCCACTTTGAAAGGGGTGTTGGGCTGCACACAAAAGAGGCCTTTGCGGTTACCCGGTTAACCGTTGGAGTATCAAACGACCTCCAAATGGCACGAAACTTGACAGGCGGTCTACCGGTGCTATACCAAGGCCGCTTGGCAAACCTCGGGTCATTCCGAGAAAGTTTAATACCCGCACATGAAAAGAGGTAAAAGGGAGCGCCGGGGAACATAGGAGTGCCGGATTGCAAAACGGACAACGGGGAAAATGCTCGGATGCATGAGACGAACACGTATGCAAAATGAGATGCACATGATGACATGATATGAAATGTAGATGATGACGTGGCAAAGTGCAACACACAAGCACATGACATGGCAACGCCGACGAATAACTGAAGGACACCTGGCGCATCGAATCCGGGGCGTTACATGTAGCTCCCGTAATTTTGCACAAAGATAGTTGGAAGACAGACTAGTATCAAAATTGTGAACTTGCAGAAGATATTTTCCGAACTTTCAGTATACTGACTCAAAGTTATTTATTTAAAGTATAGTAAATCATGTCAAGACTTAAATGTTGAAATTCCCCCAAGTTTTCATTAACCTAAGAAGCTTGCATACAAAGAAATCACAGCTTATTGCTTACTGTTGCACAGATGAAGAATGGTATCAACCCAGATGACAAATCAACGGAAATGGCTTCACTAACTGCTTCAGGTGCAACAGCGTAACTATTACTGTAGTCAGCCTTCACAACTCTGAAGTTCTCTGGGAAAATTCCTGCAATCTATATAAAAAGAAGAATTATATCTTAGGAAAAACAGATACAAAAGGTACAAGAACATAATTCACATTATCTAACTGCTTCATTGTCATTCCTTGAATAACATCAAATCCAAAGAACCGACAAAGTCTGGTAATTTATTCATATTTCATAACATAACAAAAGATAACTAGAAATCATTCTAGTGAGACTTGAGTTGTATTACATATGCATACCTGGCATGCCTTTTGCAGAGCAGAATGTGTCTGATCAGATGCATAAACTACTAATTTTTCAAGGGATTTTTTCCCCTGCATTTCTAAGGTTCTATCTCGTGCAGCCAATAGTACAACAAGGACAGCTTCACTGGCACTACCCTGGATTACTCCTCCACCAACCGCTGTAAAGAGGGACGCAGTAGAGAAACTCAGAAGCGTGACTTTAGCTAAGGACACTATGCACATTCTATATCAAAAGATAGCAGCTCTATGTACCATTCTACTATAGAAGAATCTATAAATTAGATGTCTAGGATCAAGGATAGTCCAAATCACAGTCTGTATCACATGATCATAGAACCCTATGAAACTATTCCGATTCCGATCGACATATAGGAGAATAACAGCTTGGTAGCATATAACTCAAGTTCCATGGTTCGGACCATACGATCTCTGGAGCCATAATTGTTTTTAGGTCAGATCCTATTCATGATTATAAGATCCACGAACATGAAAATAATCCTACATAGGACCACCATTTTGGCAATATTGATAATCTCGCACGACCTGGCTACATAGTTATGCGATTGCTAATTAATTGTACATTTTTTTGCGGGTAAATTAATGGTACATCTTGATAAGTATTACAACCGCTCAATAATGTAGATTGTCCTAGGGTGCATACCATCAGCTATTCAAAAGTATGGCTGTGTGAAAAAGCATATAACTGATTGTGGAAATAATGTCGCTGGATTTCTGTTTCATGTTTTTATAGCACAATATGATTGAAAATTGTAGTTAGTATCTTGCATTGGAGCCTGCAAGAAATTAAGAAATGACCACATTTTTTATGGAGCAGCTGTAAAAAGTAGTTCGGTATTCTACGTAGTAATGTTAAACTAGACAAAACGATCAATATGTCAAGAAGGAAACAAGAAACGTTACCTTAATAAATAAAGAATGGAAATACACGATAAAAAAGTAATTGAATAGCCAAGTAAGGGATGTTCCACATAGTGTTTGTTAATCATAATCTTATCATTTATATCATATCTAGAGATGCAAATTAATTAAAAGGCGCTACATATAAAGAACAGAATTGCAAAAATATATGTTGTGATCAACAAATAGTTTGTGCATCAAACTAAAAAAATATGATTGCAGCCTTACCAGATGATAGAAACTGGCTTGTAAGCTTAAGCATTTTTGCAAACCAGTCTAAGACTATAACCTCTAACTCGGTTGCAGCAGGAGAGGTTATCCAACTGAAGCCAACGATGTTAAAGGCAGCACTAAGCATCTCCCCCAGGAATCCAGCAGTGCTACTATTTGAGGGATAGTAAGCAAAATAATTTGGACTTTGCCAGTGAGTTACTCTCGGTACTATCTTCTCTCGTATATCTGGACATCAGAAAAGTTTTATGAATAAAATTTAGGATTGGTTAAGCATAGTTTATGGATTGCAATTGATAAAACATAAATTCCAATGTCACTTGAAAGTGCACTAGAAGGAAGATCACCATCAAAAAGGGCATCCAAAGTGTCAGGTCGGTTTGGAGCTGAATCTGGAAGAAGTTCATTTAGATATCCTGGCTGCAACAAAAACACCCGATCAATGGATGTCGATGCACAAATCTTATTAGAGTGCCAAATACATCTTCTGTAGACAAACGAGTAGTATGTTTGACTGTTTTCTTAGTTCTTTAATAGTATCATCACCATTTCACAACATGACGGATGCAAAGTTTTGTATCCTTACAATAAAGAGAGAAGGAAAATGATGTTCCAAGTCCTTGTACATAGTGGCTATGATGCACAGATGCTTCTGAAAAGTGATATATCAGGCGTATCGGATACGGGTCCTCCCCGCCACTGCAGTTTAACCATATTTTCTCAAGATATCCAGGAAGGGAATCATACCGTGACCAAATGTTACCGATCCTATGTTGAGCTGCTTCATATCAAATGTTACCGAAGAATTTAGTTTAGATTATATATGTATATAGGCGACTGAAGTACGAGAGAGTTATTTATAGAATGGATTAAACTAGTGGCTGGGTCAATCGGCGAACAAGTCATATTAAGAAGGAGATAATGTTGCAGAAGCAGCATCTGAGCAAACTCTAAAACCAAGTTTGGAAAAAAATGCAAGTTCGTATTGCAGGATTTGGAGAAGAGTCAAGAGTGACTGTGCCTGGACTTGACTGAGGACGGAAAATGTCTCGATGGATTTGTAGTAGTCGGCGATGAAATCCACCATCCGGTGCCCGCACTCCCGAAGCTGCTCCGCATCCATCGGTCGCATCGACCAGCCGCCGTCATCTCCATTGCCGGTACCACTCCCGTCCCTTGGCAACAACAAACCAAGAAAAAGTTTAGCGCGGGGCATTAGAAAATATCGATCTGCGGGCATGAGGATCGATGAGATGTTCACATTATAGGGTTTGCAATCCTGGCAGGAGGGAGATTGCAAGCGAGAGAGATGAGGGAGAGCGATCAGCACATACTGTATATATCACGTGTACCGTGAGCCTTGGCTACCATGTAAGGAAGATATCTTACTACCTCGTATCATCATCATCAACCTATAAACAACCGAATAAATAGAAAAGATACTACCTCGTATCAACCTATCAAATCTCGTAATGTATGGTAATCAATGTCTTCTTAGGAAACGCATATGCAATCAATTCACGTCATAAAATCTCTTCCTTCCTTGCCTTATAAAAGGATCAATCTTGGTTTATTTCCTTCCTTTTTTGTCTAGATTTTTTTTTTTTGCCCATAAAATCTCTTCATTTCTTTCCCGATTTCCTCTCATTTATCCCATGATCTTGTGCCCGCCAGCTAGGGTACCAGATCCCGCACACCGTGTCTCGAGGCCACCATCCTCCTCGAGGAGAAGATGCCGGAGCACTGTGAAAAGGTCATGGCGCTGCCGAGTACTCTCCTCAAATCTGTGCCAGCAATGGAGGACACTTGAGGACCATACCCACGTCGCCACTGCCCACCTACGTTGATTGCTGCAGCCGAGCCCTTTTACCGACGTCGTCTCCCTGAGCATCACTGTCGAATCCTCCCGACGACCATCTTCCACGGCTTCATGATTGGACGGCCAGACTCAGACTCATAACCTACTCCATCCCGGCGTAGAACCAGCACCAAGCCTTTTTCATCGCCATGGGAATGAAAGTTGGTTGCTTGTTTTCATAAGTTTCTTGTTTTTCCACTTGTCATCCAACGCCACTTTCCATTGCTTTCATCATTAAAAAAATTATTTAGTCTATCAGTGTGTTATGTATTTGAATGTTGTGTCCAGTATAAGGGTTAGTTTGTTGATAAATGAAAAGGCTTGGTTTGGTGATTAATAATATAAAGAAAAGAACAAGATGAGTCCATGCTTGTGCATAACCAATAATATTCATTGTGGCCATATATGTGAGTTAGGAAGAATATTATTATGGACAATATTTGTGTGAGTACAACCGATGATGGCGATTTCATTTGTGGTGAGCCAAAAGTAGCAGTAGGGTGTAGTTGGAGAAGAGACAACATGCATTTTGACGTGTGGTACTGGGAGTTAAGCTTACACATGAATCAAGGGTCATGGCGTATATATGCCGTTTAAGCTATATCTACTTACGCACGGGTAGTTACCTAGTAAATAGAAAAGATACGGTTCATAAACAACCGAATAAATAGGAAAGACACTGTACCGCAGGCGGAAGCCACACGCGACCCACGAAAACAATGGCCCGCAAGGGACTGACAGCCACTACGGTTCTGTACGGGGCCCCGAGCTGAACAGTAGGGAGCTCCTAGATGCCGCCTTCAGCGGCGCGTGTCCGAGATGCCGCCTGAAGGAAGACCCAAATGGGCCTGGCCCAATAACATCCCTTCGCTCGCTGGCTCTTCCATTCATTCGCTTGGTTGCTTCTATGCTCCTACCAGCTTCTATATTCCTTTTCAAATCTGAACGACCTTTACAATTTGAACAATTTTAAAAACTCTGGAAATATTTTTCTTTATCTTTATAAATGGCATCCCTAAAATCAAAAGGTTCGAACTTCAAAGGAAAAAGATCACACATATTATTATTAGAAACAAACCAACAAACTACGGATTATGTGGTTGCAGTTGCAGGAAAATTTCCCTTTTTCTGTACATAAACAAAAATGCAGGAAAATATCATCTGAAGTCATTGATCTGGATCCTTTTTTAAATACAACAACGGATACATGTAAGAAGAATTAAACCTGAAAACCAGAGTACTGCACACAAGCAACTTGAAAATCTAGCTTACTTTTTGCATGGCTAACAACTTGAAAATCTTGCTACAGATGTAACAAGAAAAGATATCTATTAGACATGATTTTAAGCTTGCCCCAAGTTGCTTCATCTAATATTTACTTATTATAAATTTTGAACATACAACGTCAGAACATAGCCTGTCGACCAACACTTACTTACTGAACTTAAGCAAATTAGTAAGCTTGCACGTGAAAATTCACGTATAAATAGAAAAATAGTTCAATCATAAAAGGCAAAAAAAAAGTACAAATGAATTTCTACTTGAAGTTTTAAAAATTATACTTATGAAATTCTACGTTGTAATGTACCTAAGCATTTATGTACAAAGTCACAGAATTTAACTTCAAAAAGTCCAAAACAATTGTTCTTGGTGCACTCTCGTGAATGAATATTTGTACGTCTGCAGTATTCAATAAATTAAAATGGCATAAGATTATTTGTTTCCACAGTACATCTGGAAAGATTCATCTTAGTAGTATCATCCTAAAACTAATTTGTGTACCATCATGTTTGTTATTAAAGGCAAGTTAAGAAGAGGTTATAATATATTATGCAAGCAGGTTGCCTATAGAACTAAATATCATTACAAAAATACACTGGCCTAGCTTCCTTGTAAAGATTTAGGGTACCGAAGGCTTCATGAAAGTGATGCAAAGCAAAGAGAAGAAAATTCACTTCAGTTAACCTGCTTATATTAAGTTTCTCGAAGGACATTTGAGATGCTCCTAGGAGACGTTGTGTGATGGCTTTACTACTGTCTGAATTTTTCTAGGTTTTATATCCTTGCATGATGTGAGAAAGCTTCCCAATATCCTGAACTTTAGTATATACTCAAAAGTGAAACAATTTTATCTTACTATTTCTACATGCAGGTGATCACAACAACAGAAAAATATATGGGCTTAAAATAGACTATAACCACAATCAGACAAAAAAAGCAATGGGGATTTTTTTTCTTAATTACCTTACCTCAACAACCAATTTCTATTCCTTTGTTCCAAGTGCCAAAGAGAAGCTACAGAGCGAATCACAGTACTGCTATAGTAATTTTATCCAGATTTTAAACCATAGAAGTATAATTTAAACGGACCTGAATTGCACAAGGAGGTGAATATTTGCATATTTAAACTGGTAATTGAAGCCAGGAAGAATCGGCAAAATTACCGGCAGTCAAAAGAGGAGGGGGAGAGGACCGAGGTGGCCGTCATGGTCGTGGGGGACGGCCGCTGGCTCGACTTTGTCCAAGTGGTGGCAATCTGGAGTCTGAAGTGACTAAACATTCAGCATTCGAGAAGCTGCAACCTGAGAATATCGCAGGCACTCGCACTTGTCAACTTGAGTTAATTCTGAATTCTGGTTATACACAAACCACTATGACACAACAGGGTATAACAATTATATTTTCTAATAGGGCTGCGTCAAACGAAAACGAAGTACCGATAAGGGATTCCAAGTGTCCCCAAATGTTCTGTACCAGCCAGTATGCAGCTATCCCTTTGCTGAATCCCAAACAGTTTAGACCACTAACTGCCAGTGAAGAACAGAAACAACACGAAAAACAGCACCATCAGATCAGAATCAATGTACATCTACAGACCAGAAAAATGCATAACAAGCTGTATGCGCACCTTGTGCTGCTCTCCGGATGGACCAGACTTGTTCTTCTGGCCGACGATGTAGCACAGCACGCGACACCAATCTGAGCGCCAGAGAAGCACCAAGAACAATGAGGACGCCGTAGATCCTCCCGCTGACAGGATTGTACGTCTCCAGGACGCTCTGCTGCTCGCCCCTGGAGCGAGAGCCACTCCGCCCTGCTCCGTCTGCCCCTTGAGCGAATAAACAGCCGCACGAACGTGTTGATCCATGGTAATCGAATTCTTGGCGTAGACAAAGAGGAGGAAGGGCCAGGTGGAAGCAGCAGCAGACCGGCGGCACCCGCCCCCTAGCGGTGGCGGGGCGCAGCGGCGGCACCCGCTCCCCGGCGGTGGCGGGGAGGGAGAGGAGGGCCAGTGGGGCGCAGCGGCGGCACCCGCTCCCAGCGGTGGCGGGGCGCGGGGGCGGGAGGAGGAGGCGTCGATGGCGGAGGGCCGGCGGTGGCGGGGCGAGGGGCGGGAGGAGGAGGCGTCGATGGCGGAGGGCCGGCGGTGGCGGGGCGAGGGGCGGGAGGAGGAGGCGTCGATGGATAACTCGGAGCCGGCTCCTCTGACTTGCAGGAGCAAAGGAAGGGAAGCTACAGTGGTCCAGTGTGTAAAACAGCCGAGGGAAGTCAGGGAGGAAAGCATGCACTGTACGCAAAATACTGTGGATGATTACTGTACTGAATTACTGTAGATAAACATGTGTTTGAAGTTCATGCATGCGTGGTGAAGCAATGTCAGGGAACTGTAGCTCCCTCTGACTTCCCTTGGAATGTCAGAGGATCTCGTTCCGGATAACTCGCGCTGGAAGTGGATCCTCTAACATTAACATTAAGGAGGGATGTCACTTAAGCAACAGCGCAATCTAGTGCAAAACAAAGAAGGAAAGTGAGGATCACTGTAGCGAATAACGTATCTATCTACTGTAGCAGGTTATTTATGTGGTTACTGTTCATGTAAATTAATTTTATTGCATCATAATTTTGTTTGTATGTAATTTTTGTAAATGTATACAGTAGATTTGTAATTTGTAAATTAATTCAAGTTATTTTAGGCTTAATCATATGAATGTGAAGGAGGAAAGTTAGGAAATTGTAGCTTAGGTGACTTCTCTCCTTCATGTTAGAGGATCCATTTCCACTGGCGCTGGGCGGGACAGTTTGGGTAGGAGAAGGCGTCCGGTCATGGGATGGGTGGTTTTTTTTAATTAGCGATCATGATCAGCGCTCGTAATTGTGTGGCTTGCTGTGTTAAACACCGAAGGATTACTGGTCTTTAGATGTTGTTAATGAATGTTCCTGAATGTTTGGATCTGCCTACTCTCTTTCTTTTATAGGGGTAGTAGATTTAGTATTGGCTCATCTACATGTCCTTCTGTAACCGATGTGAGATATTGAAGAGGAGAGACGCATCGTCTCTTAACCTCGACTCCCCACTACCCCTCCAATAAAAAAGGCTGCAGTGCTCCGCGTCCTCAGGGCCATTCTTATCCCCCCCGCCCAATCTCTTCTCCTTCCCCTTCTTCTCCCCGGCTTTCCCCATATCTCTCTCCCATGGTATGAGCAGCCATGGGTAAGCAAACTGACGACGGAGTGGCGAAGCTGCAAAGGTTGCGAGGTGTAGTTGGGGACAGATGGGTGCTTCCTTTGCAGTGACCTTTCCCTCCCTCTTACGTCAGTACCAAATTCGTTTCTGTAATCTTCAAGTCATCCTCCCAGATGCCCGTGTGGTTAGTCGAGATGATTGCCGTGGAGCCATGGTCCTTACCTTCCATCTCTGACTCTATTCCGACTAAGGGAGCTCCGACGCTGTTGGGGAGATTGGTTCTGCTCGGTCACCGAAACCAAACCAGCCACTGGTGCGACGTCGGGCAGGGCTCAGATCTGTGACGAGAGGATGAGCTCTAGCATCTGGACCGTGCTACTACCTGGCAGCTAGCCGCGCCCAACTTGGGCCATCTTCACATCGGCTGCACAGCCGCCAGTGCATGCTGACCCGCCAACTTGCACCACAGCAGAACAACGAGCGACTCCTTATCCTTCCAACTACTCTTGTATGTATGTTTTCCTGTATGTATGTTTTATTTTTTAGAAAAGTAAGCAATGACCTATGGGTTGCTACAGCCTACAGGTAGAGCAGAAAATGTGAGAAGTCTCTTCCAAGAGGACAAAAAAACTGAATTGGCAATGTCCTATGGGACTGCTATAGTTTCTGAATTCTTGCCATTTGGTATTTGGCATTCTAAATTTTAGTTCAACACCATACACATATATCTTCTGATGTGCAATCTGCTCAACTGAACCCTTTGGTTTGTTTCACTTTTTCCATTACATAAAGTTAGTAAACATGACTATGTTATCTTGCCTAGATTTTTTGCACGTTCTCTATGGATCAGGCCTCTATTAGCTTCTGATGGTTACCTCACACAACCCATCCCATTTGATTATCTAAACTTGAAGCATTATTTTTATTTATTTGTCAGTAAAGCGCAAATTGCACTTTTTAGTTTCAAGTGTTATATCAAAGCAGGCATGAGGAGTAACAATTAAAAAAAATTAAGAAGACACAAGTCTCTAAGTTAACGAAGTTTTGGTTTCAAGTGTGACCCTTTCTTTCCAAATAGTTACCGGCAGCATTTTGCATTTTGTTTTGTTTCAAATGGGATCCATATAATATTTTTAGGAGCATTCAAACTGAATTGGAGGGTGCTACCTCTTGAGCACTGCGTTGGATTTCCCCGAAGAGGAGAGGATGATGCAGTAAAGTAGCGTAAGTATTTCCATCAGTTTTTGAAAACCAAGGTATCAATCCAGTAGGAGACCACGCACAAGTCCCTCGTACCTGCACAAAACGATAGCTACTCGCAACCAACGCGATTACGGGTTGTCAATCCCTTCACGGTCACTTACGAGAGTGAGATCTGATAGAGATGATAAATAATAGTTTTGGTATTTTTGGTTTAGAGATGCAAAGTGAATAGTAAAAAAGCAAAGTAAAAACAAAGCAAGTATTAAAAGTGATGGAGATTGATATCATGAGAATAGACCAGGGGGCCATAGGTTTCACTAGTGACTTCTCTCAAGAGCATAGATATTCTATGGTGGGTGAACAAATTACTGTTGAGCAATTGACAGAATTGAGCATAGTTATGAGTATATCTAGGTATGATCATGTATATAGGCATCACGCCCATGACAAAGTAGACCGAAACGATTCTGCATCTACTACTATTACTCCACTCATCGACCGCTATCCAGCATGCATCTAGAGTATTAAGTTAAAAACAGAGTAACGCCTTAAGCAAGATGACATGATGTAGAGGGATAAATTCATGCAATATGATAAAAACCCCATCTTGTTATCCTCGATGGCAACAATACAATATGTGCCTTGCTGCCCTACATCACATCGGGAAAGGACACCGCAAGATTGAACCCAAAGCTAAGCACTTCTCCCATTGCAAGAACTACCAATCTAGTTGGCCAAACCAAACGGATAATTCGAAGAGACTTGCAAAGATAACTCAATCATACATAAAAGAATTCAGAGAAGATTCAAATATTATTCATAGATAAGCTGGATCATAAACCCACAATTCATCGGTCTCAACAAACACACTTTGCAAAAAGAAGATTACATCGAATAGATCTCCACGAGAGAGGGGAGAACATTGTATTGAGATCCAAAAGAGAGAAGAATCCATCTAGCTACTAACTATGGACCCGTGAGGTCTGAGGTAAACTACTCACACTTCATCGGAGAGGCTTTGATGATGATGTAGAAGCCCTCCGTGATGGATGCCCTCCGCGGAGCTCCTAACAGCCCCAAGATGGGATCTCGTGGATACAGGAAGTTGCGGCGGTGGAATTAGGTTTTGGCC
Organism: Aegilops longissima; assembly: GCA_021605205.1. Lineage (NCBI taxonomy): Eukaryota > Viridiplantae > Streptophyta > Magnoliopsida > Poales > Poaceae > Aegilops > Aegilops longissima. The sequence goes on along the minus strand of CM038678.1, from coordinate 659,540,739 downwards.
CTGCTCGATCATTTGGGGATACGAGGTATATATAGGAGGAAGGAGTACGTCGGTGGAGCAACAGGGGCCCACGAGGCGGGGCACGCCCAGAGGGCGCGCCCCACCCTCGTGACCGCCTCTTTGTTCCTTGGAGTAGGGTCCAAGTCCCCCGGATCACGTTCGTGAGAAAATCACGTTCGAAGGTTTCATTCCGTTTGGACTCGTTTGATATTCATTTCTTCAAACATCAAATAGGCAAAAATACAACAATTCAGGATGGGCCTCGGTTAATAGGTTAGTCCCAAAATAATATAAAGTGGAAAATAAAGCCCAATATAGTCCAAAACAGTAGATAAAGTAGCATGGAGCAATCAACAATTATAGATACGTTGGAGACGATCGGGCATCCCCAAGCTTAATTCACCTTTCGTCCTCGAGTAGGTAAATGATAAAAAGAGAATTTTTTATGCGGAGTGATACTTTGGCATAATTTCAATGTAAATCTTCTTAATTGTGGTATGAATATTCAGATCCGAATGAATACAAAATAAAAGTTCATATTGATAAAAGAAATAGTAATACTTCAAGCATACTAATCAAAGTAATCATGTCTTCTCAAAATAGCATGGCAAAAGAAAGTTCATCCCTACAAAATCATATAGTTAGGCTATGCTTCATTTTCGTCACACAAAGACGTTCCCGACTTCTATACCCCCGATGACAAGCCAAGCAATTGTTTCATACTTAAATAATCTCAAACTTTTTCAACCTTCACGCAATACATGTGTTGGGGAACGTAGTAATTTCAAAAAAATTCCTACGCACACGCAAGATCATGGTGATGGCATAGCAACGAGAGGGGAGAGTATTGTCCACGTACCCTCGTAGACCGTTAGCGGAAGCGTTATAACAACGCGGTTGATGTAGTCGTACGTCTTCACGATCCGACCAATCCAAGTACCGAACGACGGCACCTCCGAGTTCAGACACGCTCAGCTCGATGACGATCCCGGACCGATCCAAGAAAGTGTCGGGATGAGTTCCACAAGACGACGGCGCAGGACGATGATGATGCTCTACCACCGCAGGGCTTCGCCTAAACTCCGTGACGATATGACCGAGGTGGAATATGGTGGAGGGGGGCACCGCACACGGCTAAGGAACGATCACGAAGATCAACTTGTGTGTCTATGGGGTGCCCCCTGCCCCCGTATATAAAGGAGGAAGGGAGGAGGAGGCCGGCCCTACGAGGGGGCGCACCAAGTGTGGAGTCCTACTAGGACTCCCTAGTCCTAGTAGGATTCCACCTCCAATATGGAATAGGAAAACAGGAAGGGAAAAGGAGAAGGAAGGAAGGGGGCGCCCCCCTTCCCTAGTCCAATTCGGACCAAACCAAGGGGAGGGGTGCGGCCACCCTTGAGGCCCTTTTCCTTCTTTCCCGTATGGCCCAATAAGGCCCAATACGTATTCCCGTAACTCTCCGGTACTCCGAAAAATACACGAATCACCCGTAACTCTCCGGTACTCCGAAAAATACCCGAATCACTCGGAACCTTTCCGATGTCCGAATATAGTCGTCCAATATATCGATCTTTACGTCTTGACCATTTCGAGACTCCTCGTCATGTCCCCGATCTCATCCGGGACTCCGAACTCCTTCGATACATCAAAACTCATAAACTCATAATATAACTGTCATCGAAACCTTAAGCGTGCGGACCCTATGGGTTCGAGAACTATGTAGACATGACCTAGAACTATTCTTGGTCAATAACCAATAGAGGAACCTGGATGCTCATATTGGCTCCTACATATTCTATGAAGATCTTTATCGGTCAAACCGCATAACAACATACGTTGTTCCCTTTGTCATCGGTATGTTACTCGCCCGAGATTCGATCGTTGGTATCCAATACCTAGTTCAATCTCGTTACCGGCAAGTCTCTTTACTCGTTACGTAATGCATCATTCCGTAACTAACTCATTAGCTACATTGCTTGCAAGGCTTATAGTGATGTGCATTACCGAGAGGGCCCAGAGATACCTCTCCGACAATCGGAGTGACAAAACCTAATCTCGAAATACGCCAACCCAACATGTACCTTTGGAGACACCTGTAGTACTCCTTTATAATCACCCAGTTACGTTGTGACGTTTGATAGCACCCAAAGTGTTCCTCCGATAAACGGGAGTTGCATAATCTCATAGTTACAGGAACATGTATAAGTCATGAAGAAAGCAATAGCAACATACTAAATGATCAAGTGCTAGGCTAACGGAATGGGTCAAGTCAATCACATCATTCTCCTAATGATGTGATCCCGTTAATCAAATGACAACTCATGTCTATGGCTAGGAAACTTAACCATCTTTGATTCATGAGCTAGTCAAGTAGAGGCATACTAGTGACACTATGTTTGTCTATGTATTCACACATGTATTATGTTTCCGGTTAATACAATTCTAGCATGAATAATAAACATTTATCATGAAATAAGGAAATAAATAATAACTTTATTATTGCCTCTAGGGCATATTTCCTTGATCTCCCACTTGCACTAGAGTCAGTAATCTAGTTCACATCATCATGTGATTCAACACTAATATTCACATCTGTATGTGATTAACACCCATAGTTCACATCGTCATGTGACCAACACCCAAAGGGTTTACTAGAGTCAATAATCTAGTTCACATTGCAATGTGATTAACACCCAAAGAGTACTAAGGTGTGATCATGTTTTGCTCGTGAGAGAAGCTTAGTCAACGGTCCATCACATTTGAGCCGTATGTATTTTGCAAATATTATATGTCTACAATGTTCTGCACGGAGCTACTCTACCTAATTGCTCCCACTTTCAATATGTATCCAGATTGAGACTTAGAGTCATCTGGATCGGTGTAAAAAGCTTGCATCGATGTAACTCTTTACGACGGGCTCTTTTATCACCTCCATAATCGAGAAATATTTCCTTAGTCCTCACTAAGGATGTTCTTGACCAATGTCCAAATGATCTACTCCTAGATCACTATTGTATTCCTTGCCAAATTCAGAGCAAGGTATACAATAGGTCCAGTACATAGCATAGCATACTTTATAGAACCTATGATCGAGGCATAGGGAATGACTTTCATTCTCTTTTCTATTTTCTGTTGTGGTCGGGATTTGAGTCTTACTCAATTTCACACCTTTGCAACAGAGCAAGAACTTTTCTTTGACTGTTCCATTTTGAACTACTTCAAAATCTTGACAAGGTACGTACTTATTGAAAAACTTATCAAGCGCCTTGATCTATCTCAATGGATCTTGATGCTCAATATGTAAGTAGCTTTACCGAGGTCTTTCTTTTAAAGAACTCCTTTCAAATACTCCTTTATGCTTTCCGAAAAATTCTACATCATTTCGATCAACAATATGTTACTCACATACATTTATCGGAAAGGCAGTAGTGCTCCCACTCACTTTATTGTAAATACAGGCTTCACCGCAAGTCTATATAAAACTATATGCTTTGATCAACTTATCAAAGCGTGTATTCCAACTCTGAGATGCTTGCACCAGTCCATAGATGGATCGCTAGAGCTTGCACATTTTGTTAGTTCCTTTAGGATTGACAAAACCTTCTGGTTGCATCTTATACAACTCTTCTTTAATAAAACCATTAAGGAATGCAGTTTTGACATCCATTTGCCAGATTTCATAAAATGTGGCACTTGCTAACATGATTCGGATAGACTTAAGCATCGCTACAGTTGAGAAAATCTCATTGTACTCAACACCTTAAACTTGTCGAAAACCTTTTTGCGACAAGTCGAACTTTGTAGATAGTAACACTACTAGCAACATCTGTCTTCCTCTTGAAGATCCATTCATACAATATGGCTTGCCGTGTTGGGGAACGTAGTAATTTCAAAAATTTCCTACGCACACGCAAGATCATGGTGATGGCATAGCAACGAGAGGGGAGAGTGTCTGTCCACGTACCCTCGTAGACCGAAAGCGGAAGCGTTATAACAACGCGGTTAATGTAGTCGACGCCTTCACGATCCGACCGATCCAAGCACCGAACGACGGCACCTCCGAGTTCGCACACGCTCAGCTCGATGACGATCCCGGACTCCGATCCAGCAAAGTGTCGGGATGAGTTCCACAAGACGACGGTGTGGTGACGATGATGATGCTCCACGACGCGCGGCTTCGCCTAAGCTCCGCGACGATATGACTTCTCCGCGCAGGGCTTCGCTTAAGCTCGCGACGATATAACCAAGTGGAATATGGTGGAGGGGGCACCGCACACGGCTAAGGAACGATCCGTAGATCAACTTGTGTGTCATGGGGTGCCCCCTGCCCTCAGATATAAAGGAGCAAGGAGGAGGTGGCCGCCTAGGAGGAGGCGCGACAAGGGGAGTCCTACTCCCACCGGAGTAGGACTCCTCCTTTCCTAGTAGGAGTAGGAGAGAAGGAAGGGAAGGGAGGAAGGGGTGCGGCCCTCCCCTAGTCCAATTCGGACTAGGCCTTGGGGCGCGCCTGCCCTAGGCAGCCCTCTCTCTTTCCGCAGGGCCCAATAAGGCCCAATACTTCTCCCGGCGAATTCCGTAACTCTCCCAGACTCAAAAATACCGAATCATTCGAACTTTTCCGAACTCCGAATATAGTCGTCCAATATATCGATCTTTACGTCTCGACCATTTCGAGACTCCTCGTCATGTCCCCGATCTCATCCGGACTCAACTCCTTCGTACATCAAAACTCATAAACTCATAATATAACCATCATCGAAACCTTGCGTGCGGACCCTACGGGTTCGAGAACTATGTAGACATGACCTAGAACTATTCTCGGTCAATAATCAATAGCGGAACCTGGATGCCCATATTGGCTCCTACATATTCTACGAAGATCTTTATCGGTCAAACCGCATAACAACATACTTTGTTCCTTTGTCATCGGTATGTTACTTGCCCGAGATTTGATCGTCGGTATCCAATACCTAGTTCAATCTCGTTACGGCAAGTCTCTTTACTCGTTACGTAATGCATCATTCCGTAACTAACTCATTAGCTACATTGCTTGCAAGGCTTATAGTGATGTGCATTACCGAGAGGGCCCAGAGATACCTCTCCGACAATCGGAGTGACAAAACCTAATCTCAAATACGCCAACCCAACATGTACCTTTGGAGACACCTGTAGTACTCCTTTATAATCATCCATTACGTTGTGACGCTTGGTAGCACCAAAGTGTTCCTCCGTAAACGGAGTTGCATAATCTCATAGTTACAGGAACATGTATAAGTCATGAAGAAAGCAATAGCAACATACTAAACGATCAAGTGCTAGGCTAACGGAATGGGTCATGTCAATCAGATCATTCTCCTAATGATGTGATCCCGTTAATCAAATGACAACTCATGTCTATGGTTAGGAAACATAACCATCTTTGATTAACGAGCTAGTCAAGTAGAGGCATACTAGTGACACTCTGTTTGTCTATGTATTCACACATGTATTATGTTTCGGTTAATACAATTCTAGCATGAATAATAAACATTCATCATGATATAAGGAAATAAATAATAACTTTATTATTGCCTCTAGGGCATATTTCCTTCAGTCTCCCACTTGCACTAGAGTCAATAATCTAGTTCACATCGCTATGTGATTTAACATCAATAGTTCACATCTATATGTGGTTAACACCCATAGTTCACATCGACATGTGACCAACACCCAAAGGGTTTACTAGAGTCAATAATCTAGTTCACATCGCTATGTGATTAACACCCAAAGAGTACTAAGGTGTGATCATGTTTTGCTTGTGAGATAATTTTAGTCAACGGTCTCCGCTCACATTCAGAGCCGTAAGTATTTTGCAAATTTCTATGTCTACAATGCTCGCACGGAGCTACTCTAGCTAATTGCTCCCACTTTCAATATGTATCCAGATTGAGACTCGAGTCATCTAGATTAGTGTTAAAACTTGCATCGACGTAACCCTTTACGATTTAACCTTTTTCACTTCCATAATCGAGAAACATATCCTTATTCTACTAAGGATAATTTTGACCGTTGTCCATTGATCTACTCCTAGGTCACTATTGCACTCCCTTGCCAATCTTAGTGGTAGGGTATGCAATAGATCTGGTACACAGCATGACATACTTTATAGAACCTATGGCTGATGCATAGGGAATGACTTTCATTCTCTTTCTATCTTCTGCCGTGGTCAGGTTTTGAGTCTTACTCAATCTCACACCTTGTAACACAGGCAAGAACTCTTTCTTTGACTGTTCCATTGTGAACTACTTCAAAAATCTTGTCAAGGTATGTATTCATTGAAAAACTTATCAAGCATCTTTGATCTATCTCTATAGATCTTGATGCTCAATATGTAAGCAGCTTCACCGAGGTCCTTCTTTGAAAAACTCCTTTCAAATACTCCTTTATGCTTTTAGAATAATTCTACATTATTTCGATCAACAATATGTCATTCACATATACTTATCGAAAGGCTGTAGTGCTCCCACTCACTTTCTTGCAAATACAGGCTTCTCCAAAAGTCTCAGATAAAACCATATGCTTTGATCACACTATCAAAGCGTTTATTCCAACTCCGAGATACTTGCACCAGTCCATAGATGGATCGCTGAAGCTTGCACATTTTGTTAGCTCCTTTAGGATTGATAAAACCTTCGGTTGCATCATATACAACTCTTCTTTAATAAATCCATTAAAGAATGTAGTCTTGACATCCATTTGCAGATTTCATAAAATGTGGCAATTGCTAACATGATTCGGACAGACTTAAGCATCGCTACAGCTTGAGAAAATCTCATTGTAGTCAACACCTTGAACTTGTCGAAAACCTTTTGTGACAAGTCGAGCTTTGTAGATAGTAACACTACTATCGTGTCCGTCTTCCTCTTGAAGATCCATTTATTTAAACATGGCTTGCTCGATCATCGAGCAAGTCAATCAAAGTCCATACTTTGTTCTCATACATGGATCCTATCTCAGATTTCATGGCCTCAAGCCATTTCGCATGAATCTGGGCTCATCATCGCTTCCTCATAGTCGAGGTTCATCATGGTCTAGTAACATGACTTCTAGAACACGATTACCGTACCACTCGTGCGGATTTTACTCGAAGACCTACGAGGTTTGGTAGCAACTTGATCTGAAGTTTCATGATCATCATCATTAACTTCCTCACTAATTGGTATAGGAATCACTGGAACTGATTTCGTGATGAACTACTTTCCAATAAGGGAGAAGGTACAATTACCTCATCAAGTTCTACTTTTCTCCCACTCACTTCTTTCGAGAGAAACTTCTTCTCTAGAAAGGATCCATCTTAGCAACAAATATCTTGCTTTCGGATCTGTGATAGAAGGTGTACCCAATAGTTCCCTTTGGGTATTCTATGAGGACGCACTTTTCCGATTTGGGTTCGAGCTTATCAGGTTGAAACCTTTTCATATAAGCATCGCAACTCCAAGCTTTAAGAAACGACAACTTTGGTTTCTTGCCAAACCAAAATTCATACGGTGTCGTCTCAACGGATTTAGATGGTGCCCTATTTAACGTGAATGCGGCCGTCTCTAAAGCATATCCCCAAAACGATAGCGGTAAATCGGTAAGAGACATCATAGATCGCACCATATCAAGTAAAGTACGATTACGACGTTCGGACACACCATTTCTCTGTGGTGTTCCGGTTGGCGTGAGTTGTGAAACTATTCCACATTGTTTCAAATGTAAACCAAACTCGTAACTCAAATATTCTCCTCCACGATCCGATCGTAGAAACTTTATTTTCTTGTTACGATGATTTTCTACTTCACTCTGAAACTCTTTGAACTTTTCAAATGTTTCAGATTTGTGTTTCATTAAGTAGATATACCCATATCTGCTCAAATCATCTGTGAAGGTGAGAAAATAACGATACTTGCCGTGAGCTTTAACACTCATCGGACCGCATACATCAGTATGTATTATTTCCAATAAGTCATTTGCTCGCTCCATTGTTCCGGAGAATAGAGTCTTTAGTCATCTTGCCCATAAGGCATGGTTCGCAAGCATCAAGTAATTCATAATCAAGTGATTCCAAAATCCCATCAAGATGGAGTTTCTTCATGCGCTTTACACCAATATGACCTAAACGGCAAGTGCCACAAATAAGTTGCACTATCATTATTAACTTTGCATCTTTTGGCATCAATATTATGAATATGTTTATCACTACGATCGAGATCCAAAAACTTTTTTATTGGGTGTATGACCATTGAAGGTTTTATTCATTTAAGCAGAACAACAATTATTCTTTGACTTTAAATGAATAACCGTTTTGAAAACTATTTTCATTGGGTGTATGACCATGAAGGTTTTATTCATTTAAACAGAACAACAATTATTCTTTGACTTTAAATGAATAACCGTTTTGCAATAAACATGATCAAATCATATTCATGCTCAACGCAAACACCAAATAACATTTATTTAGGTTTAACACTAATCCCGAAAGTATAGGGAGTGTGCGATGATGATCATATCAATCTTGGAACTACTTCCAACACTCATCGTCACTTCCCTTCAACTAGTCTCTGCTTATTCAGAACTCCTGTTTGAGTTACTAATCTCAGCAACCGAACAAGTATCAAATACTCGTGGGCTACTATAAACACTAGTAAGGCACACATCAATAACTTGTATATCAAATATACTCTTGTTCACTTTGCCATCCTTCTTATCCACCAAATATTCAGGGCATTTCCGCTTCCGGTGACCATTTCCTTTGCAGTAGAAGCACTTAGTTTCAGGCTTTGGTCCAGCTTTGGGCTTCTTCGCGGGAGTGACAACTTGTTTGCCATTCTACTTGAAGTTTCCCTTTCTTTCCCTTTGCCCTTTTCTTGACACTAGTGGTCTTGTCAATCATCAACACTTGATGCTCTTTCTTGATTTCTACCTTCGTCGATTTCAACATCACGAAGAGCTCGGGAATCTTTTTCGTCATCCCTTGCATACTATAGTTCATCACGAAGTTCTAGCAACTTAGTGATGGTGACTAGAGAATTCTGTCAATCACTATATTATCTGGAAGATTAACTCCCACTTGATTCAAGCGATTGAAGTACCCAGACAATCTGAGCACATGCTCACTAGTTGAGCGATTCTCCTCCATCTTTTAGCTATAGAACTTGTTGGAGACTTTATATCTCTCAACTCGGGTATTTGCTTGAAATATTAGCTTCAACTCCTGGAACATCTCATATGGTCCATGACGCTCAAAACGCCTTTGAAGTCCCGATTCTAAGCCGTTAAGCATGGTGCACTAAACTACCAAGTAGTCATCATATTGAGCTAGCCAAACGTTCATAACGTCTGCATTTGCTCCTGCAATAGGTCTGTCACCTAGCGGTGCATTAAGGACATAATTCTTCTGTGCAGCAATGAGGATAAACCTCAGATCACGGATCCAATCCGCATCTTTGCTACTAACATTTTTCAATACAATTTTCTCTAGGAACACATATAAAAACATAGGGAATCAACAACGCGAGCTATTGATCTACAACATAATTTGCAAAATACTACCAGGACTAAGTTCATGATAAATTTAAGTTTAATTAATCATATTAAAAACCTCCCACTTAGACAGACATCTCTCTAGTCACCTAAGTGATTACGTGATCCAAATCAACTAAACCATGTCCGATCATCACGTGAGATGGAGTAGTTTCAATGGTGAACATCACTATGTTGATCATATCTACTATATGATTCACGCCAACCTTTCGGTCTCCGTGTTCCGAGGCCATATCTGTTATATGCTAGGCTCGTCAAGTTTAACTCGAGTATTCGCGTGTGCAACTGTTTTGCACCCGTTGTAGATGGACGAGAGCTTATCACACCCGATCATCACGTGGTGTCCGGGCACTACTGAACTTTGGCAACGGTGCATACTCGTGGAGAACACTTCTTGATAATTTTAGTGAGAGATCATCTTATAATGCTACCGTCAATCAAAGCAAGATAAGATGCATAAAGGATAAACATCACATGCAATCAATATAAGTGATATGATATGGCCATCATCATCTTGTGCTTGTGATCTCCATCTCCAAGCACCGCCATGATCACCATCGTCACCGGCGCGACACCTTGATCTCCATCGTAGCATCGTTGTCGTCTCGCCAACTATTGCTTCTACGACTATCGCTACCGCTTAGTGATAAAGTAAAGCAATTACATGGCGTTGCATTTCATACAATAAAGCGACAACCATATGGCTCTCGCCATTGCCGATAACTCGGTTACAAAACATGATCATCTCATACAATAAAATATAGCATCACGTCTTGACCACATCACATCACAACATGCCCTTCAAAAACAAGTTAGACGTCCTCTACTTTGTTGTTGCAAGTTTTACGTGGCTGCTACGGGCTGAGCAAGAACCGTTCTTACCTACGCATCAAAACCACAACGATAGTTTGTCAAGTTGGTGCTGTTTTAACCTTCGCAAGGACCGGGCGAGCCACACTCGGTTCAACTAAAGTGAGAGAGACAGACACCGCCGGTCACCATTAAGCAACGAGTGCTCAAGCGGTGAAACCAGTCTCGCGAAGCGTCACGCGTAATGTCGGTCCGGGCCGCTTCATCTCACAATACCGCTGAACCAAAGTATGACATGCTGGTAAGCAAGATGACTTATATCGCCCACAACTCACTTGTGTTCTACTCGTGCATATGACATCAATGCATAAAACCTGGCTCGGATGCCCTTTGTTGGGGAACGAGTAATTTCAAAATTTCCTACGCACACGCAAGATCATGGTGATGGCATAGCAACGAGAGGGGAGAGTGTCTCGTCCACGCCCTCGTGAGACCGAAAGCGGAAGCGTTATAACAACGCGGTTAATGTAGTCGACGTCTTCACGATCCGACCGATCCAAGCACCGAACGACGGCACCTCCGAGTTCTCGCACACGCTCAGCTCGATGACGATCCCGGACTCCGATCCAGCAAAGTGTCGGGATGAGTTCCACAAGACGACGGCGTGGGACGATGATGATGCTCCACCTACGCAGGGCTTCGCCTAAGCTCGCGACGATATGACTTCTCCGGCGCAGGGCTTCGCTTAAGCTCATGACGATATAACCAAGTGGAATATGGTGGAGGGGGCACCGACACGGCTAAGGAACGATCGTAGATCAACTTGTGTGTCATTGGGTGCCCCTGCCCCAGATATAAAGGAGCAAGGAGGAGGTGGCGGCCTAGGGAGGAGGCGCGCAGGGGGAGTCCTACTCCCACCGGGAGTAGGACTCCTCCTTTCCTAGTAGGAGTAGGAGAGAAGGAAGGGAAGGGAGGAAGGTGCGGCCCCTCCCCTAGTCCAATTCGGACTAGGCCTTGGGGCGCGCGGCCTGCCCTAGGCAGCCCTCTCTCTTTCCGCAGGGCCCAATAAGGCCCAATACTTCTCCCGGCGAATTCCGTAACTCTCCGGTACTCGAAAAATACCGAATCATTCGAACCTTTCCGAACTCCGAATATAGTCGTCCAATATATCGATCTTTACGTCTCGACCATTTCGAGACTCCTCGTCATGTCCCGATCTCATCCGGGACTCCGAACTCCTTCGGTACATCAAAACTCATAAACTCATAATATAAGCATCATCGAAACCTTAAGCGTGCGGACCCTACGGGTTCGAGAACTATGTAGACATGACCTAGAACTATTCTCGGTCAATAACCAATAGCGGAACCTGGATGCCCATATTGGCTCCTACATATTCTACGAAGATCTTTATCGGTCAAACCGCATAACAACATACTTTGTTCCCTTTGTCATCGGTATGTTACTTGCCCGAGATTTGATCGTCGGTATCCAATACCTAGTTCAATCTCGTTACAAGCAAGTCTCTTTACTCGTTACGTAATGCATCATTCCGTAACTAACTCATTAGCTACATTGCTTGCAAGGCTTATAGTGATGTGCATTACCGAGAGGGCCCAGAGATACCTCTCCGACAATCGGAGTGACAAAACCTAATCTCGAAATACGCCAACCCAACATGTACCTTTGGAGACACATGTAGTACTCCTTTATAATCACCCAGTTACGTTGTGACGTTTGGTAGCACCCAAAGTGTTCCTCCGTAAACGGGAGTTGCATAATCTCATAGTTACAGGAACATGTATAAGTCATGAAGAAAGCAATAGCAACATACTAAACGATCAAGTGCTAGGCTAACGGAATGGGTCATGTCAATCAGATCATTCTCCTAATGATGTGATCCCGTTAATCAAATGACAACTCATGTCTATGGTTAGGAAACATAACCATCTTTGATTAACGAGCTAGTCAAGTAGAGGCATACTAGTGACACTCTGTTTGTCTATGTATTCACACATGTATTATGTTTCCGGTTAATACAATTCTAGCATGAATAATAAACATTCATCATGATATAAGGAAATAAATAATAACTTTATTATTGCCTCTAGGGCATATTTCCTTCATGCCGATCATCGGTCAACTCCACCAAAGTCCACACTTTGTTCTAATACATGGATCCCATCTCAGATTTCATGGCCTCAAGCCATTCCGCGGAATCTGGGCTCATCATCGCTTCCTCATAGTTTGTAGGTTCATCATGGTCTAGTAACATGACTTTGAGAATAGGATTACCGTACCACTTTGGTGCGGATCTTTATTCTGGAAGACCTACGAGGTTCGGTAGTAAATTGATCTGAAGCTTCATGATCATCATCATTAGCTTCCTCACTGATTGGTGTAGGAATCACAGGAACTGATTTCTGTGATGAACTACTTTCCAATTCGGGAGAAGGTACAATTACCTTATCAAGCTCTACTTTCCTCCCACTCACTTCTTTCGAGAGAAAACTCCTTCTCTAGAAAGGATCCATCTTAGCAATGAATATCTTGCTTTCGGATCAGTGATAGAAGGTGTACCCAACAGTTTCCTTTGGGTATTCTATGAAGATGCACTTCTCCGATTTAGGTTCGAGCTTATTAGGTTGAAACTTTTTCACATAAGCATCGCAGCCTCAAATTTTAACAAATGACAACTTTGGTTTCTTGCCAAACCACAGTTCATAAGCCGTCGTCTCAATGGATTTCGATGGTGCCCTTTTTAATGTGAATGTGGCTGTCTCTAATGCATAACCCCAAAAGGATAGTGGTAAATCGGTAAGAAACATCATAGATTGCACTATATCCAATAAAGTACGGTTATGACGTTCGGACACACCATTATCTTTGTGGTGTTCGGTGGTGCGAATTTGTGAAACTATTCCACATTGTTTTAATTGAAGACCAAACTCGTAACTCAAATATTTGTCTCCGCGATCAGATCGTAGAAAATTTATTTTTCTTGTCACGATGATTTTCCACTTCACTCTGAAATTCTTTGAACTTTTCAAATGTTTCAGATTTATGTTTCATCAAGTAGATATACCCATATCTGCTTAAATCATCTGTGAAGGTCAGAAAATAACGATACCCGCCACGAGCCTTAATACTCATTGGTCTGCATACATCAGTATGTATTATTTCCAACAAGTCAGTAGCTCGTTCCATTGTTCTGGAGAACGGAGTTTTTAGTCATCTTGCCCATGAGGCACGGTTCTCAAGTACCAAGTGATTCATAATCAAGTGATTCCAAAAGCCCATCAGTATGGAGTTTCTTCATGCGCTTTACACCGATATGACCTAAACAGCAGTGCCACAAATAAGTTGCACTATCATTATTAACTTTGCATCTTTTGGCATCAATATTATGAATATGTGTATCACTACGATCGAGATCCAACGAACTATTTTCATTGGGTGTATGACCATTGAAGGTTCTATTCATGTAAACAGAACAACAATTGTTCTCTAACTTAAATGAATAACCGTATTGCAATAAACATGATCAAATCATATTTATGCTCAACGAAAACACCAAATAACACTTATTTAGGTTCAACACTAATATCGAAAGTATAGGGAGTGTGCGATGATGATCATATCAATCTTGGAACCACTTCCAACACACATCGTCACTTCACCCTCAACTAGTCTCTGTTTATTCTGTAACTCCTGTTTCGAGTTACTAATATTTAGCAACTGAACAAGTATCAAATACTCAGGGGCTACTATAAACACTAGTAAGGTACACATCAATAACCTGTATATCAAATATACCCTTGTTCACTTTGCCATCCTTCTTATCTACCAAATATTCAGGGCATTTCCGCTTCCAAAGTGACCATTTCCTTTGCAAGGTAAGCACTTCGGTTTCAGGCTTTGGTCCAGCTGTGGGCTTCTTTCAAGGAGTGACAACTTGCTTGTCATTCTACTTGAAGTTCCCTTTCTTTCCCTTTGCCCTTTTCTTGAAACTAGTGGTCTTGTCAATCATCAACACTTGATGCTCTTTCTTGATTTCTACCTTCGTTGATTTCAACATCGCGAAGAGCTCGGGAATCGTTTTCATCATCCCTTGCATACTATAGTTCATCACGAAGTTCTAGTAACTTAGTGATGGTGACTAGAGAATTCTGTCAATCACTATCTTATCTGGAAGATTAACTCCCTCTTGATTCAAGTGATTGAAGTACCTGCACAATCTGAGCACATGCTCACTAGTTGAGCGATTCTCCTCCATCTTTTAGCTATAGAACTTGTTGGAGACTTCATATCTCTCAACTCGGGTATTTGCTTGAAATATTAACTTCAATTCCTGGAACATCTCATATGGTCCATGACGTTCAAAACGTCTTTGAAGTCCCGATTCTAAGCCGTTAAGCATGGTGCACTAAACCATCAAGTAGTCATCATATTGAGCTAGCCAAACGTTCATAACGTCTGCATCTGCTCCTGCAATAGGTCTGTCACCTAGCGGTGCATTAAGGACATAATTCTTCTGTGCAGCAATGAGGATAAACCTCAGATCACGGATCCAATCCACATCATTGCTACTAACATTTTTCAATACAATTTTCTCTAGGAACATATCAAAATAAACATATGAAAGCAACAACGCAAGCTATTGATCTACAACATAATTTGCAAAATACTACCAGGACTAAGTTCATGATAAATTTATGTTCAATTAATCATATTACTTAAGAACTCCCACTTAGATAGACATCCCTCTAATCCTCTAAGTGATTACGTGATCCATATCAACTACACCATGTCCGATCGTCACGTGAGATGGAGTAGTTTCAACGGTGAACATCAATATGTTGATCATATCTACTATATGATTCACGCTCGACCTTTCGGTCTCCGTGTTCCGAGGCCATATCTGTTATATCCTAGGCTCGTCAAGTTTAACCTGAGTATTCGCGTGTGCAACTGTTTTGCACCGTTGTATTTGAACGTATAGCCTATAACACCCGATCATCACGTGGTGTCTCAAAGACGAAGAACTTTGCAACGGTGCATACTCGGGAGAACACTTCTTGATAATTTTAGTGAGAGATCATCTTAAAATGCTACGTCAATCAAAGCAAGATAAGATGCATAAAGGATAAACATCACATGCAATCAATATAAGTGATATGATATGGCCATCATCATCTTGTGCTTGTGATCTCCATCTCCAAGCACCGTCGTGATCACCATCGCCACCGCGCGACACCTTGATCTCCATCGTAGCATCGTTGCCATCTCGCCAATCTTATGCTTCTCGACTATCGCTACCGCTTAGTGATAAAGTAAAGCAATTACTGTAGCGCTTGCATTTCATACAATAAAGCGACAACCATATGGCTCTCGCCATTGCCGATAACCGGTTACAAAACATGATCATCTCATACAATAAAATATAGCATCACGTCTTGACCATATCACATCACAACATGCCCTGCAAAAACAAGTTAGACGTCCTCTACTTTGTTGCTGCAAATTTTACGTGGCTGTACGGGCTGAGCAAGAACCGTTCTTACCTACGCATCAAAACCACAACGATAGTTCGTCAAGTTAGTGCTGTTTTAACCTTCGCAAGGACCGGGCGTAGCCACACTCAATTCAGCTAAAGTGAGAGAGACAGACACCCGCCAGTCACCTTTAAGCACGAGTGCTCGCAACGGTGAAACCAGTCTCCGTAAGCGTACGCGTAATGTCGGTCCGGGCCGCTTCATCTCACAATACCGCCGAACCAAAGTATGACATGCTGGTAAGCAATATGACTTGTATCGCCCACAACTCACTTGTGTTCTACTCGTGCATATGACATCTACGCATAAAACCAGGCTCGGATGCCACTGTTGGGGAACGTAGTAATGTCAAAAAAATTCCTATGCACACGCAAGATCATGGTGATGGCATAGCAACGAGAGGGGAGAGTATTGTCCACGTACCCTCGTAGACCGTTAGCGGAAGCGTTATAACAACGCGGTTGATGTAGTCGTACGTCTTCACGATCCGACCGATCCAAGTACCGAACGACGGCACCTCCGAGTTCAGCACACGTTCAGCTCGATGACGATCCCGGACTCGATCCAGCAAAGTGTCGGGATGAGTTCCACAAGACGACGGCGTGGTGATGATGATGATGCTCTACCAGCGCGAGGCTTCGCCTAAACTCCGCGACGATATGACCGAGGTGGAATATGGTGGAGGGGGCACCGCTGACACGGCTAAGGAACGATCACGAAGATCAACTTGTGTGTCTATGGGGTGTCCCCTGCCTCAGATATAAAGGAGCAAGGAGGAGGAGGCCGGCCCTAGGAGGGCGCACCAAGTGTGGAGTCCTACTAGGACTCCCTAGTCCTAGTAGGATTCCACCTCCAATATGGAATAGGAAAAGAGGAAGGGAAAAGGAGAAGGAAGGAAGGGGGCGCCCCCCTTCCCTAGTCCAATTCGGATCAGACCAAGGGGAGGGGTGCGACCACCCTTGAGGCCCTTTTCCTTCTTTCCCGTATGGCCCAATAAGGCCCAATACGTATTCACGTAACTCTCCGGTACTCCAAAAAATACCCGAATCACTCGGAACCTTTCCGATGTCCGAATATAGTCGTCCAATATATCGATCTTTACATCTCGACCATTTCGAGACTCCTCGTCATGTCCCCGATCTCATCCGGGACTCCGAACTCCTTCGGTACATCAAAACTCATAAACTCGTAATATAACTGTCATCGAAACCTTAAGCGTGCGGACCCTACGGGTTCGAGAACTATGTAGACATGACCTAGAACTATTCTTGGTCAATAACCAATAGCGGAACCTGGATGCTCATATTGGCTCCTACATATTCTACGAAGATCTTTATCGGTCAAACCGCATAACAACATACGTTGTTCCCTTTGTCATCGGTATGTTACTCGCCCGAGATTCGATCGTTGGTATCCAATACCTAGTTCAATCTCGTTACCGGCAAGTCTCTTTACTCGTTACGTAATGCATCATTCCGTAACTAACTCATTAGCTACATTGCTTGCAAGGCTTATAGTGATGTGCATTACCGAGAGGGCCCAGAGATACCTCTCCACAATCGGAGTGACAAAACCTAATCTCAAATACGCCAACCCAACATGTACCTTTGGAGACACCTGTAGTACTCCTTTATAATCACCCGATTACGTTGTGACGCTTGATAGCACCAAAGTGTTCCTCCGATAAACGGGAGTTGCATAATCTCATAGTTACAGGAACATGTATAAGTCATGAAGAAAGCAATAGCAACATACTAAACGATCAAGTGCTAGGCTAACGGAATGGGTCAAGTCAATCACATCATTCTCCTAATGATGTGATCCCGTTAATCAAATGACAACTCATGTCTATGGCTAGGAAACTTAACCATCTTTGATTCACGAGCTAGTCAAGTAGAGGCATACTAGTGACACTATGTTTGTCTATGTATTCATACATGTATTATGTTTCCGGTTAATACAATTCTAGCATGAATAATAAACATTTATCATGAAATAAGGAAATAAATAATAACTTTATTATTGCCTCTAGGGCATATTTCCTTCAACATGAGCGTGAGCCATGGATATAGCACTATGGGTGGAATAGAATATGATGATGGGGATTGTGTGGAGAAGACAAAAAAGGAGAAAGTCTCACGTTGACGAGGATAATCAATGGGCTAGGGAGATACCCATCAATTGATGTCAACATGAGGAGTAGGGATTGCCATGCAACGGATGGACTAGAGCTATAAATGAATGCTCAACAAAAGAAAACTAGTGGGTGTGCATCCAACTTGCTTGCTCATGAAGACCTAGGGCATTTGAGGAAGCCCATCATAGGAATATACAAGCCAAGTTCTATAATGAAAAATTCCAACTAGTATGAAAAAGACAACTTATGAGACTCACTATATGAAAAACATGGTGCTACTTTGAAGCACAATATATGAGACTTACTACATGATCTGGACGCCCCTCGCCCCGAGCACCATCGCCGGTCGCCGCCCGGTGGCTTCACCCGCCGAGGCCACCTCGCCGTCGCCCGTCATCGTCCCTCCTTCTCCTCCCGTCCGTGTGCCGCCCCGGCCCCTCCACCCTCGATCCGAGCACGGGCTCAACCTCATGGCGCCCGAGCCCCGATGCCGCGCCGCCGCCACCGCCGCCACCCGAGGACCGCTCCGCCGCGTCGACAACGCCGCCTCGCCGGACCTCCTCCCCAACGTCGCCGTCGACCTCGACCTTCATCAAGCCCATTACCCGACCCTACTCCGCCCGGTGAGGCCACGGCCTCCCTCTCGTCACCCCCCCCCCGCGCTAGCGCACACGGCCGCGGCCTCCTCCCCGCGGCGCCCCTAGTCGCGCTCCGGCACCACCGTCGCTGCTCGTCCTCCGCCCTGCGTCGTCCACGGCCGCCCACGCGCGTGCCGTTGCACTCATCGCGTCGCCCCGCCTCCGCTGCTTTCTGCCCAAAGGCGCCCTTTGCTCCGTGCGCCACGCCGTTAGCCGCCAGCGTCCACGGTTCGGACCACGGCACGGCAGCGCCAGCGCGCCGCCGGTTGCATCGACGCGCTGCTTTCGGCTCCCGCTGCTGGCGCTTCGTTCCGATCGGCGCCCGTTCGGGCTGGGCGCCAGCGCCCTGTGCCCGCAACGCCCGACCCGCTAAGGCCAATAGGGCCAATGACAGGGGGCCCCACGCCCAGAACGCAAAAAAAAAGAAATTAAAAAGTATAATAATTAAATTAAATAATTAATTAATTAATTAGTTAACTTAATGAATCATATTTAAATTAAACTAATCAACTAATTAAACTAATCAATTCAGTTAATCCTATACTGCTGCATAGCCTGTCCTTGCTACTACTGTTGTTACCTTTACCTGCTATCCTACTGCTTAGTATAGGATGCTAGTGTTCCATCAGTGGCCCTACACTCTTGTCCATCCGCCATGCTATACTCTTGGGCTGTGATCACTTCGGGAGGTGATCACGGGCATATACTATATACTTTACACTATTACATTACCGTGATACTGTTCGGAGATGGGGCTGAAAGGACGGTGGCTCCATCCCGTAGAGGTGGGCCTGGGTTCCCGACGGCCCCGATCGTTACTTTGTGGCGGAGCGGCAGGCAGGTTGAGACCACCTAGAGAGAGGTGGGCCTGGCCCTGGTCGGCGTCAGCGGATACTTAACACGTTTAACGAGATCTGGGTATTTGATCTGAGTCTGGCCATTTGGTCTATACGCACTAACCATCTACGTGGGAGTAGTTATGGGTATCCCGACGTCGTGGTATCAGCCGAAGCACTTCGTGACGCCAGCGACTGAGCGGCACGCGCCGGATTGGAACGTAAGCCTGCTCTTGTATTAAGGGGGCTAGTTCCGCTTTCGGCCGCCCTCGCAACGTGCAGGTGTGCATTGGGCGATGGGCCCAGACCCCTGTGCGCTTAGGTTTAGACCGGCGTGTTGGCCTCTCTGTTGTGCCTAGGTGGGGTTGCGACATGTTGATCTTCTGTGGCCGGGCATGACCCAGAAAAGTGTGTCCGGCCAAATGGGATCAAGCGTGTTGGGTTATGTGGTGCACCCCTGCAGGGAAGTTTAATCTATTGAATAGCCGTGATCTTGATGCAGGACGACTTGGAGTTGTACCTTGACCTTATGACAACTAGAACCGGATACTTAATAAAACACACCCTTCCAAGTGCGGATACAACCCGATGGTCGCTCTCTCGGGGATACGAGGAGGATCGCGGGTAGGATTATTGCTATGCGATGCTACTTGGAGGACTTGATCTACTCTCTTCTACATGTTGCAAGGCGGAGGCTGCGAGCGTAGTCTTGACGTGATTAGATATCCCCTCTTATTCGGCATTCTGCAGTTCGGTCCACTCGATATGGCCCTTTACACATATATCCATGCATATGTAGTGTAGCTCCTTGCTTTGTAGTACTTTGGATGAGTACTCACGGTTGCCTTGTTCCCCTTTCCCTTTCTTTACCCGATTTCTATAACGGTCGATGGAGCCCAGAGCGACGCCACCGTCGATGGCGACTACTACACCGGAGGTGCCTCATCGCTACGTGCAGCCCGGCGACGATTTAATGGGAGTAGTTAGGAGGATCCAGGCGGGAGGCTGCGCCTCTTCGTCTGTATCCCGGTTTGTGCTAGCCATCTTATGGCAACTTGTTTAACTTATGTCTGTACTCAGATATTGTTGCTTTCGCTGACTCGTCTATGATCGAGCACTTGTATTCGAGCCCTCGAGGCCCCTGGCTTGTATTATGATGCTTGTATGACTCATTTTATTTGTAGAGTTGTGTTGTGATATCTTCCCGTGAGTCCCTGATCTTGATCGTACACGTTTGCGTGTATGATTAGTGTACGATTGAATCGGGGGCGTCACAAGTTGGTATCAGAGCCGACTGCCTATAGGATTCCCCCTTTCCAACTCCTTGGCCGAAGTCGAGTCTAGTCATTGAAAACCTTTTACTAACATGGCTGTGCAGCTTACGGGCCCACGTCGCCATTGGGTGGTATTAGGATCTTTTACTCCTCGATCTTTACTCTTGGATTCTGAACTCTCTTCTATTCGGGTTAAACAATTTTTACTAAAATCTAACTTTAGGATCTCGTTACTACTTCCTCCGGAGAACCCCTCACTACGGTGATTGCTCGTGAACTGTAAGAATTTGAAGATACTCTCCGATATTCTCTCGAGACCTTGTGCTGTCGCTTTTGCAATTCCCTACCACCAAACATCCCTATGGATAAATACTTACACTGTCGTTCTTACTTTTATTCCCGTTAATCTTGTTATTACAAGATACCCTGAAATTCTCTCTAATGTTTCGAGAATACTTTGCACCTACTGCCTTGCAGTTCTTTGCCACCTGAATACCCCTAAGAATAATTTCTCGCACTTTCCGAGTATCCGCTCATCCCCAGTTGTTCAGGTGTTTCACAAAAGTCTTTGAAATACTATTCAATCCTTGAAAATCCTTAGCCGCTTTATTGCTCTGCAAATACTTGTCTACTTGCATTATGGATGCTTCCCATATATCTGGCAATATTCACTAGTATCTTTTGACACCGTCATTTTGATCCTATTGGTTCAACATGTGTGCGAATGCCCACAATCATCTATCAACCCTTCTAAAATATCTTTCCGGCTCAGACATCATTTTGAACATGAGCTGGTTCTCGAACAAACTATCGTAAATCGATTGTGCCTCCGGTATATTCAATTGATCCATCCTTGATCAGAACGTCTGCTTCTGATCCTTTGTTTTGGAAATCATAATTCCTTTGCATTTAAGCTGTGAATTATTCAGATGCTTCCATAACCTGCATTTGCATGCCTTCCTCTTCTGGTTGAGTATCGATACTCATATCAGATCCTTTGTGGACCATCAAGTCCTTTGTTGGATTGTTATCCGACGTTGTCCTTCATAATTAATCACTTTGTGAGTTCTTTCTCCGATACGTATTGCCTTTGGTAAATTGTATCCTCCGCTCTCAGCCCTGCTCAGCTTTCGAGCTGGTGGTATTTCTATTGAAGCTTGTGGTATATATTTCCACGATACCCTGATGGGTTGAACCTATGCCTTCCTTAATATGTGTGAACTCGACAGTTTTCATGAGTCATACACTTCTGGTATTTTGCCAGATAAAATTTCAACACTACAACTTCCTCGAAGGTGAGAAGTGAATGAAAGGTTATGCATTGGAGAAGTGGGAGTCGACCTTGAACTTTGTGTTCATGCCCATGGACACGATGTAGATCTTATCATTAAAGCTTCTCTTAAATTAATTATTCCTTTGGTATAAGTTCATCTTATATCTGGGATCTGGCCTTTTGCAATCGTGGTTCTGACCATGTTCTCTTTTAAATACCATTTCTCGTGCAAGTTTAAGCACTTGTCTTGGTGAAGCAATACCCCAGTCCAACTTCTACTTTGATCTGTCATCGAGTATTACCCCTGGTATCTCGAGATTATCATGGAACTGCATAACTTCTTATGAGCTCTTCATCAAGTGCTACATTCCCCGATTCCAATTTTTCACGGGCTCGAGTTATTAAACACTCAAAGACACCAATAACTGAACCGAGTCCGCACTACGGTTCAACAACTCTTGTAAGCTTCTATAAGTACGAGTTTGTACCCGATCACATCATTCCTAGCCTGATCGGCTATATCATTATCATGCTAAATTTTAACTGTGCTACCGGGTCCTTCTTCTCGGAGCACATATTTCGACGGTGAGCTAATCTTACAATCGATCTCCCTCGTCATACCGTTTGACCTTGTACAGCAAGCTTGATTTCGAGTTTGTGTCGTACCCATGGTTCCAATGACTTTTGGCTTCACCATTCCTTTGACTTGATGTAAATGCTGATTGATTACTTCTTCATGAAATCTGTCGACAAATGTGTCGTGATCCTCATCAACCTTATGAGCTCTTCCAGGATATCAATTGAGATCATGATGAGAAATACCATCCTTGCCCCCGATGATTTGGGTTATCTTTGACCACTTTATTGCCTTCCGTTCAACACAAACTTGTTCGTGTTTCGTGTTATACCTTGAGATCCTTACTATCCAACATTTGTTCTTCTTTAGCTTGGAGTATTACCCTCTTTTATGACAAGAATGTCATGAGGATTACTCCACCTCTTAAGAATTCTTGGTATAGTGATACTTCTCACCATCACCATTCTTTCTTGGTTCCGTGTTAATTCTAACCGAGGTACCTACAAGTGAACGGTGTTGTTTGGATTCTGTACTTCTAGCAACCCTATTGCTTTGAAGTTAATGGTCAACCGTTCATTCCTAGACTATTGATTATTGAATCATCATTCCGACGTTGGTCGTGCAACCCAGCCCATATTTCGGTGCACCTCTCATCCAATGTTTAACTGTGTATGTTCTCCTCGAGCATACACCATTTTATCATTTGATCTGACAAATGTTATCTCCTTGTTCACATAACTGTGGAAATCCACCTTTTTGGAAATCTCGAGGATTTTCGTTGATTCCATCAGCTACCCCCTCATCCTCTCCTTGGTTAAGGATGAACTATTGCTTCAAGAACCCGCTCCCTTAGTTCATTTCCTGAGAATCTTGAAATGTCATTTCGTCTATTTGTGTTGCACCTTTTCTTCTCGGACATTGAGTCTGAGGTATCATGACACCAATCGGATCTGAATCTCAAACAGATATGATGGTTGGGACAACTTTCCAAGAGTTATGATGTTGGTCCTTTGATGACCCGGTAACATGATGTCATGCCTAGCACCCCCCCCCCTTGGGTGGAGGACCTTGTTGGAAATATGCCCTAGAGGCAATAATAAATTAGTTATTATTATATTTCCTTGTTCACGATAATCGTTTATTATCCATGCTATAATTGTATTGATAGGAAACTCAGATACATGTGTGGGTACATAGACAACACCATGTCCCTAGTAAGCCTCTAGTTGACTAGCTCGTTGATCAATAGATGGTTACGGTTTCCTGACCATGGACATTGGATGTCATTGATAACGGGATCACATCATTAGGAGAATGATGTGATAGACAAGACCCAATCCTAAGCCTAGCACAAAGATCGTAGTTCATATGCTAAAGCTTTTCTAATGTCAAGTATCATTTCCTTAGACCATGAGATTGTGCAACTCCCGGATACCGTAGGAATGCTTTGGGTGTACCAAACGTCACAACGTAAATGGGTGACTATAAAGGTGCACTACAGGTATCTCCGAAAGTGTACATTGGGTTGGTACGAATCGAGATGGGATTTGTCACTCCGTAAAGCAGAGAGGTATCTGGGCCCACTCGGTAGGACATCATCATAATGTGCACAATGTGACCAAGGGGTTGACCACGGATGATGTGTTACGGAACGAGTAAAGAGACTTGCACGTAACGAGATTGAACAAGGTATCGGCATACCGACGATCGAATCTCGGGCAAGTACAATACCGCTAGACAAAGGGAATTGAATACGGGATTGATTGAATCCTCGACATCGTGGTTCATCCGATGAGATCATCGTGGAACATGTGGGAGCCAACATGGGTATCCAGATTCCGTTGTTGGTTATTGACCGGAGAACGTCTCGGTCATGTCTGCATGGTTCCCGAACCCGTAGGGTCTACACACTTAAGGTTCGATGACGCTAGGGTTATAAAGGAAGTTTGTATGTGGTTACCGAATGTTGTTCGGAGTCCCGGATGAGATCCCGGACGTCACGAGGAGTTCCGGAATGGTCCGGAGGTAAAGAATAATATATAGGAAGTGAGGTTTTGGTCACGGAAAAGTTTGGGTTATATCGGTAACGTCTGGGACCACCGGGAGGGTCCCGGGGGTCCACCAAGTGGGGCCACCATCCCCGGAGGGCTGCATGGGCTAAGTGTGGGAGGGGACCAGCCCCAGGTGGGCTGGTGCGCCCCCCCACAAGGCCCAAGGCGCAGCTAGGTGGGGAGAGGGGAAACCCTAGGCGCAGATGGGCCTAAAGGCCCACCCTAGGGGGCGCCCCCTCTCTCCCCCTCTTGGCCGCCCCCTTCAAGCCCCATCTAGGGCTGCCGCACCCCTTGGGTGGGAACCCTAGATGGGGGCACAACCACCTCCCCTCCTCCTATAAATAGTGGGGGTTTTGGGGCTGCCCAACACGCGAGAACCTCTCCCTCTTGGCGCAGCCCTACCTCTCTCCCTTCTCCTCTATTGCGGTGCTTGGCGAAGCCCTGCTGGATTGCCACGCTCCTCCATCACCACCACGCCGTTGTGCTGCTGCTGGATGGAGTCTTCCTCAACCTCTCCCTCTCTCCTTGCTGGATCAAGGCGTGGGAGACGTCACCGGGCTGTACGTGTGTTGAACGCGGAGGTGCCGTCCGTTCGGCACTAGGATCTCCGGTGATTTGGATCACGACGAGTACGACTCCTTCAACCCCGTTCTCTTGAACGCTTCCGCTTAGCGATCTACAAGTGTATGTAGATGCACTCTCCTTCCCCTCGTTGCTAGTTTCTCCATAGATAGATCTTGGTGACACGTAGAAAATTTTGAATTTCTGCTACGTTCCCCAACAGTGGCATCATGAGCTAGGTCTATTGCGTAGATTCTTCGCACGAGTAGAACACAAAGTAGTTGTGGGCGTTGATTTTGTTCAATATGCTTACCGTTACTAGTCCAATCTTGTTTCGACGGTATTGTGGGATGAAGCGGCCGGACCGACCTTACGTACTCTTCGTGAGGCAGGTTCCACCGGTGACATGCACTTGGTGCATAAGGTGGCTAGCGGGTGCCGTCTCTCCACTTTAGTCGGATCGGATGTGATGAAAAGGGTCCTTATGAAGGGTAAATAGCAATTGACATATCACGTTGTGGTTTTGCGTAGGTAAGAAACGTTCTTGCTAGAAACGCATAGCAGCCACGTAAAACATGCAAACAACAATTAGAGGACGTCTAACTTGTTTTTGCGGGGTATGCTATGTGATGTGATATGGCCAAGAAGAATGTGATGAATGATATGTGATGTATGAGATTGATCATGTTCTTGTAATAGGAATCACGACTTGCATGTCGATGAGTATGACAACGGCAGGAGCCATAGGAGTTGTCTTTATTTATTGTATGACCTGCGTGTCATTGAACAACGCCATGTAATTACTTTACTTTATTGCTAACCGTTAGCCATAGTAGTAGAAGTAATAGTTGGCGAGACAACTTCATGAAGACACGATGATGGAGATCATGATGATGGAGATCATGGTGTCATGCGGTGACGATGATGATCATGGAGCCCGAAGATGGAGATCAAAGGAGCAATATGATATTGGCCATATCATGTCACTATTTGATTGCATGTGATGTTTATCATGTTTATGCATCTTATTTGCTTAGAACGACGGTAGTAAATAAGATGATCCCTCATTAAAATTTCAAGAAGTGTTCTCCCTAACGTGCACCGTTGCTAAAGTTCGTAAGCTTCTAAGCACCACGTGATGATCGGGTGTGATGGATTCTTACGTTCACATACAACGGGTGTAAGACAGATTTACACACGAAACACTTAGGGTTAACTTGACGAGCCTAGCATGTACGGACATGGCCTCGGAACACAGAGACCGAAAGGTCGAGCATGAGTCGTATAGTAGATACGATCAACATGAAGATGTTCACCGATGATGACTAGTCCGTCTCACGTGATGATCGGCACGGCCTAGTTGACTCGGATCATGTAATCACTTAGATGACTAGAGGGATGTCTATCTGAGTGGGAGTTCATAAGATGAACTTAATTATCTGAACATAGTCAAAAGACCCTTTGCAAATTATGTCGTAAACTCGCGCTTTAGTTCCTTTGTTTAGATATGTTCCTAGAGAAAATATAGTTGAAAGATGACAGTAGCGATTATGCGGACAGTAGAAAGCTTATGTCCTTAATGCACCGCTCAGTGTGCTAAACCCCAAACGTCGTCTGTGGATGTTGCGAGCATCAGACATACACGTTTTGATAACTACATGATAGTTCAGTTAAATGGTTTAGAGTAGAGGCACCAAAGACGTTTCTCGAAACATATAAGATGTTTCGAGGGCTGAAATTGGGATTTCAGGCTTGTGCCCACGTCAAAAGGTATAAGACCTCCGACGATTTTCTTAGCCTGCAAACTAAGGGAGAAAAGCTCAATCGTTGAGCTTGTGCTCAGATTGTCTGAGTGCAACAATCACTTGAATCGAGTGGGAGTTGATCTTCGGATGAGATAGTGATGTTTCTCCAAAGTCATTGCCACCAAGCTGCTAGAGCTTCGTGATGAACTATAACATATCAGGATAGATATGATGATCCTTGAGGTATTCACGATGTTTGACACGCGAAAGTAGAAATCAAGAAGGAGCATCAATTGTTGATGGTTGGTGAAACCACTAGTTTCAAGAAGGGCAAGGGCAAGAAGGATACTTCATGAAACAGCAAATCAGCTGCTGCTCTAGTGAAGAAACCCAAGGTTGAACCCAAACCCGAGACTAAGTGCTTACGTAATAAGGGAACAGCCTTTGGAGCAGAATTACCCTAGATACTTGGTAGATGAGAAGGCTGGCAAGGTCGATAGAAGTATATTGGATATACATTATGTTAATGTGTACTTTACTAGTACTCCTAGTAGCACCAGGGTATTAAGATATAGGTTCGGTTATTAAGTGTTAGTAACTCGAAATAAAAGAGCTACGGAATAAACGGAGACTAGCTAAAGGTGAGCTGACGATATGTGTTGGAAGTGTTTCCAAGTTTGATTTGATCAAACATCGCACGCTCCCTCTACCATCAAGATTAGTATTAAACCTGAATAATTGTCATTTGGTGATTGCGTTGAGCATAGACATGATAGGATTATGTCTATCGCAATACGGTTATTCATTTAAGGAGAATAATGGTTACTCTATTTATTTGAATAATACCTTCAATGGTCTTGCACCTAAAGGAATGGTTTATTGAATCTCGATCGTAGTGATACACATTTTCATGCCAAAAGATATAAGATAGTAATGATAGTACCACCTGCTTGTGGTAATCGCCATTTGATTCATATTGGTATAGAACGCATGAAGAAGCTCCATGTTGATGGATCTTTGGACTCACTCGTTTTGAAAAGTTTGAGACATGCGAACCATGTCTATTGGTGTATATGCATGAAGAAACTCCATGCAAATGGACCGTTTGGACTCACTTGATTTTGAATCACTTGAGACATGCAAATCATACCACATGGGCAAGATGATTTGAAAGCCTCGTTTTTCAAGTGAAATGGAACAAGAAAGCAACTTGTTGGAAGTAATACATTTTGATGTGTGCAGTCCAATGAATGCTAAGGCACGCAGTGGATATCGTTATGTTCTTACTTCATAGATGATTTGAGTAGGTACTGAGTATATTTACTTGATGAAACACAAGTCTGAATTATTGAATGGTTCAAGTAATTTCAGAGTGAAGTTAAAGATCATCGTGACAAGAGGATAAAATGTCTATGATATGATCATAGAGATGAGTATCTGAGTTACGAGCTTTGCACGCTAGTAAGACATCTTGGAAATTGTTTCACAATTAATACCACTTTGGAACACCATAGTGTGATGGTGTGTCCGAACATCATAGTTGCACCCTATTAGATATGGTGCGTACCATGATGTCTCTTATCGAATTACCACTATCGTTCATGGGTTAGGCATTAGAGACAACCGCACTCACTTTAATAGGGCACCACGTAATTCCGTTGAGGCGACCTGTTTGAACTATGGTTTGGAGAAACCTAAGTTGTCGTTTCTTAAAAGTTTGGGGTTGCGACGCTTATGTGAAAAAGTTTCAGGTTGATAAGCTCGAACCCAAAGCGGATAAAATGCATCTTCATAGGACACCCAAAACAGTTGGGTATACCTCCTAATTCAGATCCGATAGCAATAGGGATTGTTTCTTGAATCAGGTCCTTTCTCGAGGAAAAGTTTGTCTCGAAAAGTTGAGTGGGAGGATGGTGGAGACTTGATATTGTTATTGAACCGTCACCACAACTAGTGTGTAGCAGGGCACATGAAGTTGTTCCTGTGGCACCTACACCAATTGAAGTAGAAGCTTATGATAGTGATCATGAAACTTCGGATCAAGTCACTACCGTACCTCGTAGGGTGACAAGGATGCGTACTACTTCAGAGTGGTACGCAATCCTGTCTTGAAGGTCATGTTGCTGGACAACAATGAACCTACGAGCTATGGAGAAGCAATGGTGGGCCCAAATTCCGACAAATGGTTA
This sequence comes from Aegilops longissima, assembly GCA_021605205.1. Lineage (NCBI taxonomy): Eukaryota > Viridiplantae > Streptophyta > Magnoliopsida > Poales > Poaceae > Aegilops > Aegilops longissima. The sequence goes on along the minus strand of CM038678.1, from coordinate 659,511,529 downwards.
GAAGCCATGAAATCCGAGATAGGATCCATGTATCAGAACAAAGCATGGACTTTGGTGGACTTGCCCAATGATCGGCAAGCCATTGAGATGAATGGATCTTTAAGAAGAAGACGGACGTGGACGGTAATATCACCGTCTATGAAGCTCGACTTGTGGCGAAGAGTTTTTCACAAGTTCAAGGAATTGACTACGATGAGATTTTCTCATCCGTAGCGATGCTTAAGTCCGTCGGAATCATGTTAGCATAAGCTGCATTTATGAAATCTGGCAGATGGATGTCAAAATGAGTTTCCTTACCAGTTTTCGTAAGGAAAGGTTGTATGTGATACAATCAGAAAGTTTTGTCGATCCTAAGGATGCTGAAAGGTATGCTAGCTCCAGTGATCCTTCCATGGACTGGAGTAAGCATATCGGAGTTGGAATATACTCTTTGATAAGATGATCAAAGATTTTGGGTTTATACAAAGTTTATGAGAAACTTGTATTTCCAAAGAAGTGAGTGGGAGCACTATAGAATTTTTGATGAGTATATGTTGTTGACATATTGTTGATCGTAAATGATGTAGAATTCTGGAAAGCATATAGGGTTATTTGAAAAGTGTTTTCAAGTGAAAACCTGTATTAAGCTACTTGAACATTGAGCATCAAGATCTATAGGATAGATCAAAACCGCTTAATGGTACTTTCAAATGAGCATATACCTTGACATGATCTTGAAGGTGTTCAAGATGGATCATCAAAGAAGGAGTTCTTGCACGAGATGTAAGGTATGAAGTTAAGACTTAAAGCTCGACCACGGCAGAACAGAGAGAAAGGACGAAGGTCGTCCCCTATGCCTTAGACGTAGGCTCTACAGTATGCTATGTTGTGTACCGCACCGGAAGTGTGCCTTGCCATGAATCAGTCAAGGGGTACAAGAATGATCTAGGAACGGATCATTGGACAGCGGTCAAAACTATCCTTAGAGGAATAAGGATATGTTTCTCGATTATGGAGGTGATAAAGAGTTCGGCGTAAAGGGTTGCGTCGATGCAAGCTTTAACACCTATCCGAGTGACTCTGAGTAGCAAACCGGATACGTATAGTGGAGCAACCATTTGGAATAGCTTCAAGTGGAGCGTGGAAGCAACATTTACAATATGACATAGAGAATTTCGAAGTACATACGGATCTGAATGTTACAGACCCGTTGACTAAAACCTCTCTCACAAGCAAAACATGATCAAACCCTAGAACTCATTGAGACTTAATCACATGGTGATGTGAACTAGTTTAAGACACTACTAGACTCTTTGGATGTTGGTCACATGGCGATGTGACCTATCAGTGTTAATCACATGGCGATGTGAACTAGATTATTGACTCTAGTGCAAGTGGGAGACTGTTGGAAATATGCCCTAGAGGCAATAATAAATTAGTTATTATTATATTTCCTTGTTCACGATAATCGTTTATTATCCATGCTATAATTGTATTGATAGGAAACTCAGATACATGTGTGGGTACATAGACAACACCATGTCCCTAGTAAGCCTCTAGTTGACTAGCTCGTTGATCAATAGATGGTTACGGTTTCCTGACCATGGACATTGGATGTCATTGATAACAGGATCACATCATTAGGAGAATGATGTGATGGACAAGACCCAATCCTAAGCCTAGCACAAAGATCGTAGTTCGTATGCTAAAGCTTTTCTAATGTCAAGTATAATTTCCTTAGACCATGGGATTGTGCAACTCCCGGATACCGTAGGAATGCTTTGGGTGTACCAAACGTCACAACGAATCGGGTGACTATAAAGGTGCACTACGGTATCTCCGAAAGTGTCTGCTGGTTGGTACGAATCGAGGCTGGATTTGTCACTCTGTGTAAGCGGAGAGGTATCTCTGGGCCCACTCGGTAGGACATCATCATAATGTGCACAATGTGACCAAGGGGTTGATCATGGGATGATGTGTTACGGAACGAGTAAAGAGACTTGCGATAACGAGATTGAACAAGGTATCGGCATACCGACGATCGAATCTCGGGCAAGTACAATACCGCTAGACAAAGGGAATTGAATACGGGATTGATTGAATCCTCGACATCGTGGTTCATCCGATGAGATCATCGTGGAACATGTGGGAGCCAACATGGGTATCCAGATCCCGCTGTTGGTTATTGACCGGAGAACGTCTCGGTCATGTCTGCATGGTTCCCGAACCCGTAGGGTCTACACACGTAAGGTTCGATGACGCTAGGGTTATAAAGGAAGTTTGTATGTGGTTACTGAATGTTGTTGAGTCCGGATGAGATCCCGGACGTCACGAGGAGTTCGGAATGGTCCGGAGGTAAAGAATAATATATAGGAAGTGAGGTTTTGGTCCTTTGGAAAAGTTTGGGTTATATCGGTAATGTCTGGGACCACCGGAGGGTCCCGGGGGTCCACCAAGTGGGGCCACCATCCCCGGAGGGCTGCATGGGCTAAGTGTGGGAGGGGACCAGCCCCAGGTGGGCTGGTGCGCCCCCCCACAAGGCCCAAGGTGCAGCTAGGTGGGGAGAGGGGAAACCCTAGGCGCAGATGGGCCTAAAGGCCCACCCTAGGGGCGCCCTCTCTCCCCCTCTTGGCCGCCCCCTTCAAGCCCCATCTAGGGCTGCCGCACCCCTTGGGTGGGAACCCTAGATGGGGGCACAGCCACCTCCCCTCCTCCTATAAATAGTGGGGGTTTTGGGGCTGCCCAACACGCGAGAACCTCTCCCTCTTGGCGCAGCCCTACCTCTCTCCCTTCTCCTCTCTTGCGGTGCTTGGCGAAGCCCTGCTGGATTGCCACGCTCCTCCATCACCACCACGCCGTTGTGCTGCTGCTGGATGGAGTCTTCCTCAACCTCTCCCTCTCTCCTTGCTGGATCAAGGCGTGGGAGACGTCACCGGGCTGTACGTGTGTTGAACGCGGAGGTGCCGTCCGTTCGGCACTAGGATCTCCGGTGATTTGGATCACGACGAGTACGACTCCTTCAACCCCGTTCTCTTGAACGCTTCCGCTTAGCGATCTACAAGGGTATGTAGATGCACTCTCCTTCCCCTCGTTGCTAGTTTCTCCATAGATAGATCTTGGTGACACGTAGAAAATTTTGAATTTCTGCTACGTTCCCCAACAGACCTATTGTTGTACTATCCTTTTTAGCAAGTTTAGCCATTCTTCCCTGAGGAAATTGTAAGACTTATTTTATAAGTTGCTCCTGGCGGATCCTTTGTGAATCCAAAGTATGATCTTTACCCAAAGACCATGCCAACGCTATCTCGAAGCATGTATGTGGTACTCTAATTTTCAACAAGAACATTTGAAGCCCAATGCTAAATGTTTCTTGCTCAATTATCCAAACACCTTTGTATGGGTAATGTCATGAAATTTCTCTCCCCTTACCTAAAGGGTTTTCTACTTTCTATCCTCTTATGGATATCATGCCCTGCTTGTCCTTGGGAAGGATATACCCCTGAATTATGTGTTTAAACACATATTTCTTTCCATTGTTCTTGTTAAATCTGGTAATCACCTTTCCTTTACATTGGATTACTTAACCCTACTTGTGATCTATATTATATAAGCAGTAGTATTCTTCTGCTTATGTAAACACCTCGGTGTACAAATTCTGTCAGCAAGACCCTGTTACTATAGTTGATGACATTTCGGTAACCACCGATGGATGAGAACTTTGCCTATTGGTCCGCCTCGTTCAACGAGCAGGAGAATGGTTCTCTTCGTACCTCGTCCTTGGTACCGATGTTGTTGCTGACATAACTGACAGGCTATCCTCCGGCAGGCCTTGCTTACATGATCGTGCAAGATGTCACCACCCTTCCTACTTTTAACCCACATGGTGGGCCCATAACCCACAGGTCCCAAGATCGAAACCTGACTCACCTGTACACCCCTGGTTTCCAAAGTTATTCCTCGCACTTGACTTCTTATGTAACTCACGGGCCACCTGCCAAGTGATCTATTCGGGTATCAGACGCAATACTTATTCCCGATTGCTTTGAGCCCCTTTCACGCCCTGTTTCAGGCATCGAACGGTTGCCTGCTCGCTCGAAACTTCCCATGAAACCTCATTACTTTGCTCTCGATATTTCCTTAAGTTTCAATTCGAGAGTTACTTTCCGCCACCTTCCCCGATGTTAGCTACCAGGTAGCGACCTTGTAGATGTCTGACCTTTTGAAGCTACCCCTTACCCTTTTCGTAAGTACGATGGAGATCCCGAAGAAAGGACGTCGACTTCATCATGATGACCTGAAGCAGAGAAATGAAGACATCAGCGAAAGGGATCAACCTCTTCGAAAGGGCAGCCAAGACCGAGAAGACTCGTTAGGTTTTTCGCTACCAGCACCTTCCCCCCTTACTCCACCGCTTAAATCTCGGGACGAGATTTCTTGTAGTGGAGGAGAATTGTGACGCCCGGGTAATCAAGCTACAGTAACCCTGCGCTAATGATGCCACGTCACCTAGGTTACTGTTGGTAAACTCGTGTTAGTTCAAAACGATTCAAATTCAAATTTAAAATATAGGCAAACAACAAAAGTTTTCAAATAATAAAACTAAAAAGTTCTGGTTGTGCCAAATAATGCATAGGTAATTATGGTGGAGAAACCACACTTGTATAAAATATGTAAATACTCAAAATGAATAAAATAGTAGCAAAAACAATTAGTTAAATGATTATAAAATAATAAACAATTACAAAATGATTTTATATTAGGTGCCAAGTTAATTGCGGTAGTGGCATAAGTATTAAAAATATTTTAGGTGCAACTTGGGGTTTTCATAAACACCGAAATTTAATAAAACAGAAAAGAAGAAAAGAAATAAAATAGAAAAAACAAACTAACAGAAAACTAAACTAAAACAAAAGAGAACCCCCCCCCCCACTGGACCCCTTGGCCCAACTGGGCCATGGCCCAGCCGGCCGCCCCCTGGCCTATAGGCCACCTCACACCCCAGAAACCCTAATCCCCTCCCTCACAATCCCCTGATCCAGTCCTCCCCTCTCCCTATCTGGCGCCCCGCCTGAGCACCATGCAGTCGCCGCCCGGTGGCTTCACCGGCCGAGGCCACCTCGCCGCCGCCCGTCATTGTCCCTCCTTCTCCTTCCGTCCGTGTGCCGCCCCGGCCCCTCCACCCCGATCCGAGCGGGCTCAACCCATGGCGCCCAGAGCCCGATGCCGCGCCGTCGCCACCGCCGCCACCCGAGGACCGCTCCGCCGCGTCGACAACGCCGCCTCGCCGGACCTCCTCCCCAACGTCGCCGTCGACCCCGACCTTCATCAAGCCCATTGCCCCGACCCCTGCTCCGCACGGTGAGGCCACGGCCTCCCTCTCGTCCCCCCCCGCGCTCGCGCACACGGCCGCGGCCTCCTCCCCGCGGCGCCCCTAGTCGCGCTCCGGCACCACCGTCGCTGCTCGTCCTCCGCCCTGCGTCGTCCACGGCCGGCCACACGCGTGCCCGTTGCACTCACCGCGTCGCCCCGCCTCTGCTGCCAAAGGCGCCATCGCCTTTGCTCCTGGCGCCACGCCATTAACCGCCAAGCGCCCACAGTTCGGACCACGGCACGGCAGCGCCCAGCGCCCGGCCGGTTGCATCGATCAGCGCCTGCTTTCGGCTCCGCTGCGGCGCTTCGTTCCAAGATCGGCGCCCGTTCGGGCTGGGCACCAGCGCCCTGTGCCCGCAACGCCCGACCCGCTATGGCCCCTAGGGCCAATGACAGGGGGCCCCACGCCCAGAACGCAAAAAAAAGAAATTAAAAAGTATAATAATTAAATTAAATAAATAAATAATTAATTAGTTAACTTAATTAATCATATTTAAATTAAACTAATCAACTAATTAAACTAATCAATTCTGTTTAACTAAGCTCAGTCAATGACAGTAGGACCCGCGGGTCAGTTTGACCAGTCAACGGTCAGATTTGACCTGCTGACATCATGGTGGTGTCATGATGACATCACCTTTCACTATTCTGGATAATGTTGAAATTAAATAATTAAATAAATCCTAAAAATGAAATAAATCTTTTAAAATTAATATAAAATAAACCGTAGCTCGGATGGAAAAACTTTGTACATGAAAGTTACTCAGAACGACGAGACGAATCCATATACGCAGCCCGTTCATCCACCACACATCCCTAGCATAGCAAACATGCAACTTTTCCCTTCCGGTTCATGTGTCTGACAGACGCCCCGAACCGGGAATACTTTTCCGGATGTTTTCCCTCTTCGCCAGTACCGCCTAGCGCTGCGTTAGAACACTTCTAGCCCCGCTTATTGTCTTGTTATGCATATGTTTGCGTGTATTTGCTGTTTCTTCCCCCTCTTCTCTTCGGTAGACCCCGAGATCGCTGCTGATGCCCCTGTGATCGACTACGGAGTTGACGACCCCTCTCTCTTGCCAGAGCAACCAGGCAAGCCCTCCCTTTGATCACCAGATATCGCCTACTCTTCTCTATACTGCTTGCATTAGAGTAGTGTAGCATGTTCTTATTTTTCGATTAATCCTATCTTTGCTACATAGCCTTTGTCCTTGCTACTATCGTTGTTACCTTTACCGCTATCCTCTTTGCTTAGTATAGGATGCTAGTGTTCCATCGGTGGCCCTACACTCTTGTCCATCTGCCATGCTATACTCTTTCGGGCTGTGATCACTTGGGAGGTGATCACGGGCATATCTATATACTTTACACTATTACATTACCCGTGATCTTGTTAGGAGATGGGGTGAAAGGACGGTGGCTCCATCCCGGTAGAGGTGGGCTGGGTTCCCGACGGCCCCGATCGTTACTTTGTGGCGGAGCGGCAGGCAGGTTGAGACCACCTAGGAGAGAGGTGGGCTGGCCTGGTCGGCGTCGCGGATACTTAACACGCTTAACGAGATCTGGGTATTTGATCGAGTCCGCCATTTGGTCTATACGCACTAACCATCTACGTGGGAGTAGTTATGGGTATCCCGACGTCGTGGTATCAGCCGGCACTTGCCGTGACGCCTTGGCGAATGGAGCGGCGCTGGCCGGATTGGAACGTAAGCTGCTCTTGTATTAAGGGGCTAGTTCCGCTTTGGCTGCCCCTCTAGAACGCAGTGGTGTGCATTGGGCGATAGGCCGGACCCTGTGGCGCTTAGGTTTAGACGGCGTGCTGGCCTCTCTGTTGTGCCTAGGTGGGGCTGCGGCGTGTTGATCTTCGCGGCGGGCATGACCCGAAAAGTGTGTCCGCCAAATGGGATCAAGCGTGTTGGGTTATGTGGTGCACCCTACTGGGAAGTTTAATCTATTGAATAGCCGTGATCTTCGGTAACAGGACGACTTGGAGTTGTATCTTGACCTTATGACAACTAGAACCGGATACTTAATAAAACACACCCTTCCAAGTGCCAGATACAACCCGCTGGTCGCTCTTTCTCAGGGATACGAGGAGGGGATCGCCGGGTAGGATTATTGCTATGCGATGCTACTTGGAGGACTTGATCTACTCTCTTCTACATGTTGCAAGGCGGAGGCTGCCGAGCGTAGTCTTGACGAGATTAGATATCCCCTCTTATTACGGCATTACGCAGTTCAGTCCATCGATATGGCCCTTTACACATATATCCATGTATATGTAGTGTAGCTCCTTGCTTGCAGTACTTTGGATGAGTACTCACGGTTGCCTTGTTCCCCTTTCCCTTTCTTTACCCGATTGCTGCAACCAATCGATGGAGCCAGGAGGCGACGCCACCGTCGATGATGACTACTACACGGAGGTGCCCATCGCTACGTGCAGCCCGGCGGCGACGACCAGAGTAGTTAGGAGGATCCTGCACCGGAGGCTGCGCCTCTTCGATCAGTATCCCGGTTTGTGCTAGCCATCTTATGGCAACTTGTTTAACTTATGCCGTACTCAGATATTGTTGCTTCCGCTGACTCGTCTATGATCGAGCACTTGTATTCGAGCCCTCGAGGCCCCTGGCTTGTATTATGATGCTTGTATGACTCATTTTATTTGTAGAGTTGTGTTGTGATATCTTCCCGTGAGTCCCTGATCTTGATCGTACACGTTTGCGTGTATGATTAGTGTACGATTGAATCGGGGGCGTCACAATCCATTCATACAATATGGCTTGCCGATCATCGGGCAACTCCACCAAAGTCCACACTTTGTTCTAATACATGGATCCCATCTCAGATTTCATGGCCTCAAGCCATTTCGCGGAATCTGGGCTCATCATCGCTTCCTCATAGTTTGTAGGTTCATCATGGTCTAGTAACATGACTTTGAGAATAGGATTACCGTACCACTTTGGTGCGGATCTTTATTATGGAAGACCTACGAGGTTCGGTAGTAACTTGATCTGAAGCTTCATGATCATCATCATTAGCTTCCTCACTGATGTATTCCCTTGCCAAATTCAGAGCAAGGTATACAATAGGTCTGGTACATAGCATAGCATACTTTATAGAACCTATGACTGAGGCATAGGGAATGACTTTCATTCTCTTTTCTATTTTCTGCTGTGGTCGGGATTTGAGTCTTACTCAATTTCACACCTTTGCAACTGAGCAAGAACTTTTCTTTGACTGTTCCATTTTGAACTACTTCAAAATCTTGACAAGGTATGTACTTATTGAAAAAACTTATCAAGCGTCTTGATCTATCTCAATGGATCTTGATGCTCAATATGTAAGTAGCTTTACTGAGGTCTTTCCTTTAAAGAACTCCTTTCAAATACTCCTTTATGCTTTCCAGAAAAAATTCTACATCATTTCTGATCAACAATATGTTACTCACATACATTTATCAGAAAGGCGGTAGTGCTCCCACTCACTTTATTGTAAATACAGGCTTCACCGCAAGTCTATATAAAACTATATGCTTTGATCAACTTATCAAAGCGTGTATTCCAACTCTGAGATGCTTGCACCAGTCCATAGATGGATCGCTGGAGCTTGCACATTTTGTTAGTTCCTTTAGGATTGACAAAACCTTCTGGTTGCATCTTATACAACTCTTCTTTAATAAAACCATTAAGGAATGCAGTTTTGACATCCATTTGCCAGATTTCATAAAATGTGGCACTTGCTAACATGATTCGGATAGACTTAAGCATCGCTACAGTTGAGAAAATCTCATTGTATTCAACACCTTGAACTTGTCGAAAACCTTTTTGCGACAAGTCGAACTTTGTAGATAGTAACACTACTAGCAGCATCTGTCTTCCTCTTGAAGATCCATTCATACAATATGGCTTGCCGATCATCGGTCAACTCCACCAAAGTCCACACTTTGTTCTAATACATGGATCCCATCTCAGATTTCATGGCCTCAAGCCATTCCACGGAATCTGGGCTCATCATCGCTTCCTCATAGTTTGTAGGTTCATCATGGTCTAGTAACATGACTTCGAGAATAGGATTACCGTACCACTTTGGTGCGGATCTTTATTCTGGAAGACCTACGAGGTTCGGTAGTAAATTGATCTGAAGCTTCATGATCATCATCATTAGCTTCCTCACTGATTGGTGTAGGAATCACAGGAACTGATTTCTGTGATGAACTACTTTCCAATTCGGGAGAAGGTACAATTACCTTATCAAGCTCTACTTTCCTCCCACTCACTTCTTTCGAGAGAAAACTCCTTCTCTAGAAAGGATCCATCTTAGCAATGAATATCTTGCTTTCGGATCAGTGATAGAAGGTGTACCCAACAGTTTCCTTTGGGTATTCTATGAAGATGCACTTCTCCGATTTAGGTTCGAGCTTATTAGGTTGAAACTTTTTCACATAAGCATCGCAGCCTCAAATTTTAACAAATGACAACTTTGGTTTCTTGCCAAACCACAGCTCATAAGCCGTCGTCTCAACGGATTTCGATGGTGCCCTTTTTAATGTGAATGTAGCTGTCTCTAATGCATAACCCCAAAAGGATAGTGGTAAATCGGTAAGAAACATCATAGATTGCACTATATCCAATAAAGTACGGTTATGACGTCCGGACACACCGTTATGCTGTGGTGTTCCAGGTGGTGCGAATTTGTGAAACTATTCCACATTGTTTTAATTGAAGACCAAACTCGTAACTCAAATATTTGTCTCCGCGATCAGATCGTAGAAAATTTATTTTTCTTGTCACGATGATTTTCCACTTCACTCTGAAATTCTTTGAACTTTTCAAATGTTTCAGATTTATGTTTCATCAAGTAGATATACCCATATCTGCTTAAATCATCTGTGAAGGTCAGAAAATAACGATACCCGCCACGAGCCTTAATACTCATTGGTCTGCATACATCAGTATGTATTATTTCCAACAAGTCAAGAGCTTCGTTCCATTGTTACGAGAAGCGGAGTTTTAGTCATCTTGCCCATGAGACACGGTTCGCAAGTACCAAGTGATTCATAATCAAGTGATTTCAAAAGCCCATCAGTATGGAGTTTCTTCATGCGCTTTACACCGATATGACCTAAACAACAGTGCCACAAATAAGTTGCACTATCATTATTAACTTTGCATCTTTTGGCATCAATATTGTGAATATGTGTATCACTATGATCGAGATCCAACAAACTATTTTCATTGGGTGTATGACCATTGAAGGTTCTATTCATGTAAACAGAACAACAATTGTTCTCTAACTTAAATGAATAACCGTATTGCAATAAACATGATCAAATCATATTTATGCTCAACGAAAACACCAAATAACACTTATTTAGGTTCAACACTAATACCGAAAGTATAGGGAGTGTGCGATGATGATCATATCAATCTTGGAACCACTTCCAACACACATCGTCACTTCACCCTCAACTAGTCTATGTTTATTCTGTAACTCCTGTTTCGAGTTACTAATATTTAGCAACTGAACAAGTATCAAATACTCAGGGGCTACTATAAACACTAGTAAGGTACACATCAATAACCTGTATATCAAATATACCCTTGTTCACTTTGCCATCCTTCTTATCTACCAAATATTCAGGGCATTTCCGCTTCCAGTGACCATTTCCTTTGCAGTGTAAGCACTCAGTTTCAGGCTTTGGTCCAGCTGTGGGCTTCTTCGCGGGAGTGACAACTTGCTTGTCATTCTACTTGAAGTTCCCTTTCTTTCCCTTTGCCCTTTTCTTGAAACTAGTGGTCTTGTCAATCATCAACACTTGATGCTCTTTCTTGATTTCTACCTTCGGTGATTTCAACATCGCGAAGAGCTCGGGAATCGTTTTCATCATCCCTTGCATACTATAGTTCATCACGAAGTTCTAGTAACTTAGTGATGGTGACTAGAGAATTCTGTCAATCACTATCTTATCTGGAAGATTAACTCCCTCTTGATTCAAGTGATTGAAGTACCCAGACAATCTGAGCACATGCTCACTAGTTGAGCGATTCTCCTCCATATTTTAGCTATAGAACTTGTTGGAGACTTCATATCTCTCAACTCGGGTATTTGCTTGAAATATTAACTTCAATTCCTGGAACATCTCATATGGTCCATGACGTTCAAAACGTCTTTGAAGTCCCGATTCTAAGCCGTTAAGCATGGTGCACTAAACTATCAAGTAGTCATCATATTGAGCTAGCCAAACGTTCATAACGTGCGCATCCGCTCCTGCAATAGGTCTGTCACCTAGCGGTGCATTAGGGACATAATTCTTCTGTGCAGCAATGAGGATAAACCTCAGATCACGGATCCAATCCGCATCATTGCTACTAACATTTTTCAATACAATTTTCTCTAGGAACATATCAAAATAAACATATGAAAGCAACAACGCAAGCTATTGATCTACAACATAATTTGCAAAATACTACCAGGACTAAGTTCATGATAAATTTAAGTTCAATTAATCATATTACTTAAGAACTCCCACTTAGATAGACATCCCTCTAATCCTCTAAGTGATTACGTGATCCATATCAACTACACCATGTCCGATCGTCACGTGAGATGGAGTAGTTTCAACGGTGAACATCAATATGTTAATCATATCTACTATATGATTCACGCTCGACCTTTCGGTCTCCGTGTTCCGAGGCCATATCTTTATATGCTAGGCTCGTCAAGTTTAACCTGAGTATTCCGCGTGTGCAACTGTTTTGCACCGTTGTATTTGAACGTAGAGCCTATCACACCCGATCATCACGTGGTGTCTCAAAGACGAAGAACTTTCATAGCGGTGCATACTCGGGAGAACACTTCTTGATAATTTTAGTGAGAGATCATCTTAAAATGCTACCGTCAATCCAAGCAAGATAAGATGCATAAAGGATAAACATCACATGCAATCAATATAAGTGATATGATATGGCCATCATCATCTTGTGCTTGTGATCTCCATCTCCAAAGCACCGTCGTGATCACCATCATCACCGGCGCGACACCTTGATCTCCATCGTAGCATCGTTGTCGTCTCGCCAATCTTATGCTTCTACGACTATCGCTACCGCTTAGTGATAAAGTAAAGCAATTACAGGGCGTTTGCATTTCATACAACAAAGCGACAACCATATGGCTCTGCCGATTGCCGATAACCGGTTACAAAACATGATCATCTCATACAATAAAATATAGCATCACGTCTTGACCATATCACATCACAACATTCCTGCAAAAACAAGTTAGACGTCCTCTACTTTGTTGTTGCAAATTTTACGTGGCTGCTACGGGCTGAGCAAGAACCGTTCTTACCACGCATCAAAACCACAACGATAGTTCGTCAAGTTAGTGTTGTTTTAACCTTCGCAAGGACCAGGCGTAGCCACACTCGATTCAGCTAAAGTGAGAGAGACAGACACCCGCGATCACCTTTAAGCACGAGTGCTCATAGCGGTGAAACCAGTCTCGCGTAAGCGTCTGGCGTAATGTCGGTCCGGGCCGCTTCATCTCACAATACCGCCGAACCAAAGTATGACATGCTGGTAAGCAGTATGACTTGTATCGCCCACAACTCACTTGTGTTCTACTCGTGCATATGCATCTACGCATAAAACCAGGCTCGGATGCCACTGTTGGGGAACGTAGTAATTTCAAAATTTTCCTAGGCACACGCAAGATCATGGTGATGGCATAGCAACGAGAGGGGAGAGTATTGTCCACGTACCCTCGTAGACCGTTAGCGGAAGCGTTATAACAACGCGGTTGATGTAGTCGTACGTCTTCACGATCCGACCGATCCAAGTACCGAACGTACGGCACCTCTGAGTTCAGCACACGTTCAGCTCGATGGCGATCCCGGACTCGATCCAGCAAAGTGTCGGGATGAGTTCCACAAGACGACGGCCTGGTGACGATGATGATGCTCTACCAGTAGCAGGCGAACTAAACTCCGCATGACGATATGACCGAGGTGGAATATGGTGGAGGGGGCACCGACACGGCTAAGGAACGATCACGAAGATCAACTTGTGTGTCTATGGGGTGCCCCCTGCCCCCGTATATAAAGGAGCAAGGGAGGAGGAGGCCGGCCCTAGGAGGGGGCGCACCAAGTGTGGAGTCCTACTAGGACTCCCTAGTCCTAGTAGGATTCCACCTCCAATATGGAATAGGAAAACAGGAAGGGAAAAGGAGAAGGAAGGAAGGGGGCGCCCCCCTTCCCTAGTCCAATTCGGACCAGACCAAGGGGAGGGGTGCGGCCACCCTTGAGGCCCTTTTCCTTCTTTCCCGTATGGCCCAACTAGACCATAAAGACGCGCGTTGCCGCGCCCGTTCATCTTAAAAAAAAGCTATGATATATTTGAAAAAGTTGAATAATATAAATATTTGATGAAATTTGAATGCCTTTAAGCTAGAATGACATGGCAGCAGTAACGGGGCATATTTATTTGAAGTTTGAACCAATCCGTTAGCATATTTTTTTGATCTGGTCCACATATTTGAAATAGTTAGCATATTTGAACTTAAAACTGATCCATTGGCATATCAGGATTGGCAGTAGTATTGGCTTAGAACCTAGTAGTAGTCACAACAGGTGAGTCTCCTCCTAAATTAATCATGAATGGAGCTGGTGCTCTTCTACTTATGCTAAACAGGAGCACCAAATATGTGTCTAAATATGCATGTCCATGCGGCATCGAGATCAAGATGGTTCTGCTATTATTCCTATATGAAGTTATAAACGGAAAAATTGAGAAAACACAAACATGAACAATAACTGATCTCAATTTAGAAATTAACTTCTAAATTTATACGGGTTGTGAGAGGGCGAGCCAAAAATGGGGGTACATGCAAGGAAAGAGGAACAAGACTATGGTACCTGATGAGAAATGTTTCCGTCGCTGGATTCAAGTGGAGCCTTGTACTATGACTTTACAGGTAGTAAGAAAAGAAAAAAAAGCATTCATGACAAACGGCTGGAGGTCTGAGATGACAAAGAAGGGAGAAAGAAAAATATCCTGCACATCATAACATAATCCATGCATGAGCAATGGGAGGATGTAGTAACGCATCAAGAAATGATAGGACGCGGTATGATGGCGGAAATTGTTTCTCCATAGAGAGACGTCAACCTTTATGGCTTTATTTATCTATATGATTTTGATGGTGGATGCGAAAGCCCACAACAAACAGTGGATGATGAAGAAATCAACTTCCTAGACGTATGAACTGATGAACATATCTGGGCGAACCTGGATCTGGATACAGAGGAAAGGTACTACCGCGACAGCACGTGCCGCCGGCGCTAAATGGAACGACCACATCTTCGCACATCGTGGGTACAGGGGAAAAAGAATTGACGGCCAGGCACTGGGAAAGATGGGCAAAGAGAAAAAAAACTAGTGATTGGAGAAAGATCGGGATGGACGGAGGACGCACACGGAACGGGTGGAAGAATAATCACGTTGTTGGGCCCATATGGGCTTCTGGCCAGCGATCAGCCCGACGAACGAGGGGTTCCTAGCTCGGCCTGCGGAGCAGCAGCCCGAGTACGTGCGCTAGTTGACCTTTCAGTGCTGGGTGAGATGACCGAACGATCTGGGTCGTTCCAGTGACTGATCTGACGGTTGATGACGTCAAAACGCTGTGGTGGCTCATAGGTAGCTAAGTCTTACTATTTAGTAATAAGGCCCAATACGTATTCCCGTAACTCTCCGGTACTCCGAAAAATACCCGAATCACTCGGAACCTTTCCGATGTCCGAATATAGTAGTCCAATATATCGATCTTTACATCTCGACCATTTCGAGACTCCACGTCATGTCCCCGATCTCATCCGGGACTCCGAACTCCTTCGGTACATCAAAACTCATAAACTCATAATATAACTGTCATCGAAACCTTAAGCGTGCGGACCCTACGGGTTCGAGAACTATGTAGACATGACCTAGAACTATTCTTGGTCAATAACCAATAGCGGAACCTGGATGCTCATATTGGCTCCTACATATTCTACGAAGATCTTTATCGGTCGAACCGCATAACAACATACGTTGTTCCCTTTGTCACCGGTATGTTACTCGCCCGAGATTCGATCGTCGGTATCCAATACCTAGTTCAATCTCATTACCGGCAAGTCTCTTTACTCGTTACGTAATGCATCATTCCGTAACTAACTCATTAGCTACATTGCTTGCAAGGCTTATAGTGATGTGCATTACCGAGAGGGCCCAGAGATACCTCTCCGACAATCGGAGTGACAAAACCTAATCTCAAAATCGCCAACCCAACATGTACCTTTGGAGACACCTGTAGTACTCCTTTATAATCACCCGATTACGTTGTGACGTTTGGTAGCACCAAAGTGTTCCTCCGTATGGCGGAGTTGCATAATCTCATAGTTACGAGGAACATGTATAAGTCATGAAGAAAGCAATAGCAACATACTAAGCGATCAAGTGCTAGGCTAACGGAATGGGTCAAGTCAATCACATCATTCTCCTAATGATGTGATCCGTTAATCAAATGACAACTCATGTCTATGGCTAGGAAACTTAACCATCTTTGATTCACGAGCTAGTCAAGTAGAGGCATACTAGTGACACTATGTTTGTCTATGTATTCACACATGTATTATGTTTCCGGTTAATACAATTCTAGCATGAATAATAAACATTTATCATGAAATAAGGAAATAAATAATAACTTTATTATTGCCTCTAGGGCATATTTCCTTCAACATGAGCGTGAGCCATGGATATAGCACTATGGGTGGAATAGAATATGATGATGGGGATTGTGTCGAGAAGACAAAAAAGGAGAAAGTCTCACGTTGAAGAGGATAATCAACGGGCTAGGGAGATGCCCATCAATTGATGTCAACATGAGGAGTAGGGATTGCCATGCAACGGATGGACTAGAGCTATAAATGAATGCTCAACAAAAGAAAACTAGTGGGTGTGCATCCAACTTGCTTGCTCATGAAGACCTAGGGCATTTGAGGAAGCCCATCATAGGAATATACAAGCCAAGTTCTATAATGAAAAATTCCCACTAGTATGAAAAAGACAACTTATGAGACTCACTATATGAAAAACATGGTGCTACTTTGAAGCACAATATATGAGACTTACTACATGAAGAACAAGGTGCTACTTTGAAGCACAAGTGTGGAAAGAGATAGTAACATTGCCCTTTTTATTTATTTTCTTTTTTTTGGGCCTTTCTTTTTTTTCTTTTTTTGGCCTTTCTCTTTTTTTTGGGCAATGCTCTAATAATGATGATCATCACACTTCTATTGATTATAACATAAGGATTACAACTCGAAACTAGAACAAGATATGACTCTATATGAATGCCTCCGGCGGTGTACCGGGATGGTGCGAAGAATCAAGAGTGACATGTATGAAAAATACATGGTGGCTTTGCCAGAAATACGATGTCAACTACATGATCATGCAATGGCAATATGACAAAAGTAAGGTATGTCATGATGATGATGAACGGAACGGTGGAAAGTTGCATGGCAATATCTCTGAATGGCTATGGAAATGCCATAATAGGTAGGTATGGTGGCTGTTTTGAGGAAGATATAAGGAGGTTTATGTGTGATAGAGCGTGTCATATCATGGGGTTTGGATGCACCGGCGAAGTTTGCACCAACTCTCAATGTGAGAAAGGGCAATGCACGGTACCGAAGAGGCTAGCAATGGTGGAAAGGTAAAAGTGCGTATAATCCATGGACTCAACATTAGCCAAAATAACTCATATACTTATTGCAAAAATTTAGAAGTCATCAAAAATCAAGTACTACGCGCATACTCCTAGGGGGATAGATTGGTAGGAAAAGACCATCGCTCGTCCCCGACCGCCACTCATAAGGATGCAGAAGCCAGGTACACTTCATGTTTCAAATTTGTTACACAACTTTAACCATACGTGCATGCTACGGGATTTGCTAACTTCAACACAAGCATTCTTTAAATTCATAATCACCCAACCAGCATGACCTTAATATTACCACCTCCATATCTCAAAACAATTATCAAGTATCAAACTTTTCTTAGTATTCAACGCACTCAAAAGAAAGTTTCACATATCTTGAATACCAAGTATATTAACTTTAAGCAAATTACCATGCTATTAACGACTCTCAAAATAATCTAAGTGAAGCATGAGAGATCAATAGTTTCTTTAAAACAGATCCACCACCGTGCTCTAAAAGATCTAAGTGAAGCACTAGAGCAAAAATTATCAAGCTCAAAAGATATAAGTGAAGCAATTGTGAGCATAACTATCAAACTCAAAAATATAAGTGAAGCACTATGAGCATTCTATCAAATTCCAATTCATGTATGGCTCTCTCAAAAGGTGTGTACAGCAAGGATGATTGTGGTAAACTAACAAGCAAAGGCGCAAATAATACAAGGCGCTCCAAGCAAAACACTTATCATGTGGTGAATAAAATATAGCTCCAAGTAAATTACCGATGGAAGTAGGCGAAAGAGGGATGCCTTAGGGGCATCCCCAAGCTTTGACTTTTGGTGTCCTTGGATTATCTTGGGGTGCCATGGGCATCCCCAAGCAAACTCTTGCCACTCCTTGTTCCATAATCCATTAAAAGAATTCACCCAAAACATGAAAACTTCACAACACAAAACTCAATAGAAATCTCGTGAGCTCCGTTAGAGAAAGAAAACAAAATACTACTTTAAGGTATTGTAATGAACTCATTCTTTATTTATATTGGCGTTAAACCCACTGTATTCCAACTTCTCTATGGATTATAAACTATTTTACTAGCCATAGATGTCACGACCGGATTTTCAACAAAATACTTATTGAGAACCCGATCTTTAGGTCCCAGTATAAGAAGAATTATCCTTACTGGTAGACAAATACTTGATACAGAAGGCCAGTAGCATTCAATATATTACAGGGTTGAGCTGAAGCTGCTCAACAATTTATTACAAACACGCCAATATTGTACATAAGGGCGGTCATGACACAAGGGCGTGGTGGCATGCTACTGACTCGAGATAAAAGTGGTGGATATATCAAAGTGGAGTGGATAACGTAACTCCTAAACTGGCAGCTCATCGAACGTCGAGGTGAGGCTCGATGAATTTATTCGGGTAGCGGAAGCGGTTATAATACAATGACCAAATCCAGGATCGCATGAGACTGACTAGGACTCCTCTAGGCGTCGGACTCGCTAACGAACTCTTCATCCATGAGATCGCCTTCATCAACATCTGGCCAAATCAACAAGCCAGGTGAGTACTTTGAAAGTACTCACAAGACAGTTCAGACATAAGATATAACAAATGCATGCATGAATCGTCATGAGCAAAATAACAATGCACATTCAAATAATAAATATTGCACAACCTGGTATGTAAAAAGGAAGTCGGGCGGTAGTCCTCCCGAAATCCCAACAAAATAACAGAAAAAAAAAGCCGATCGGGTGTCTGGAGCGACGCCTCGAAGGGTAAAAGAATAAATAATCATGCCGCAGTCGGGCGTCTAAGCGACACCACATAAAGGGCTTATATTGAAAAGTAAATGACAAGCGTGCCACAGTCGGACGTCTGAGCGATATCGCAGAGGGGGCTTATATCAAAAGTAAATGACAAGAGTGCCACAGTCGGACGTCTGAGCGACATCACAGAAAGGGCTTATATTGAAAGTAAATAACAGGCGTGCCACAGTCGGACGTCTGTGCGACATCGCAGAAAGGGCTTATATTAAAAGTAAATAATAAGCGTGCCACAGTCGGACGTCTGAGCGACATCGCAGAAAGGGCTTATAGTGAAAGTAAATAACAAGCGTGCCACAGTCGGACGTCTGAGCGACATCGCAGAAAGGGCTTAAATTGCATTATTCATATCTGATAATTTCACGAAGACATAACACTCATAGGAATTATTCAACACATAATAATAAACGGGTTAGTCCAACCACAGGAATAAGCACTTAACTCTCAAGTGTTTCACCGGAGTTTTTGTCACTGAGACTGACACCTGACAAGGTAAGTTTAACACAGTACCTGGACATGGATAAGATGATTCAAAGGATTTTTGACTCTGCAGAGTTTGTACTAATTACCCACAGCCAACGGGTTTCCGTAGTCACGAAGGACTAGTTCCGTTTACGGTATTTCGGTAGAAACACATCTAACCAGTACACACCCATCCCACCTCACGATGTCAGGAATCACCCTAGACAACGTACAAGAAAAACTTTGAGACGGGGAGATCACAACCTCGAATAGCATGGGATCAAATTTATATACGCGCGCTCTAAGGGGTGCCCCCCTCTCGGTCCCAACAGGAAACACCCATGCCCCCTGACCGGATGACTTGCTTTAATCCAGGGCCATGGAACCCTCATCACGGCCTCTCTATTTGGTGTGTACCAGGAAAGCGGTTTGCAACTTACTAAGCCATATCCCTACGGAAAACATGTGGTAGTACAGGAAGGAAAAGCGAATGGAAACTGGACTTGATTCATGATGACACTGGAGTCAGAATAGTCTGGCATAAGACTGGCATGCTTCAACACAGCCATCTTACCCACTCTCATGCCATCACATGGTCATGCAAACTCATAGCCAACAACATATGGATTTTCGAAACTCACTTGCCTCAACTTTGCATGTAATATAACACTTATCGGAATCCTCATAAACATGCCATGTAACTACTTGATGCAAACATGCAACGAACACTCATCATATCAAAAGTTCAAACATGCTTGCCTGGTTTGGAGTAGTCGGAGTCTAGCTTGGCGAAGTTCGCGGTTCCGTCACCACCTCCGGTATCTACGTTATAAGAAAATACGTACTTAACGTAAATACTGTGAGTGCACAGAAAAGTGTTCCAAATATTTTTCAAAGAAATGTGACAAAAAACTAGACAGGAAAATAAAGATGATAGAAAAAGAATCAATCAAAAATCAGTTTATGTTTAAAAGTTATAAAGGTTTTAATCCAGGGACTCATCTGTAATGAAACAGAAAGTTTCCATGGGCCAACTTATAAAAACAGAAAACACTTCGGCTAAAAAGCCGTCAACTGCAAAGGAAAGCGTACTCTGCCCGAAGGCGTTTTCAGAAAACGATTCGAATAAAAAGAAAACACTGACGAGGGGTCCCACCCGCCAGGTTTGAAATTTCAAACGGGGAGGAACAGAGCTCGTCGGCGCCCGAGGGCTGCGGTGGTCGCCGGCGGCGATCCACGGCGAGTTGGGAGGATCAGAGAGTACCTACGTGCTCAGTGTGTCCTTCCACGTCGGTGGGTGGTGGTGGTGGTCGTCGGCGAGCACCACGTCGACGGCGGTCCTTGCTCCGGCGGACGACGGCTCGGGTGGAGTTAGATCTCGTCGGGGAGGGCTGCGGAGGTCAAATTGAAGCCGGTGTTAGATTACTGGGTTCCCGAGGAGACTACTGACGAGATTTGGGCGGCGGGGATGGCCTCACCGGAGTGGATCGAGCTGGTGGCCGAGGCGGATCGGGGCGGCCGGAGTTGGGGGAGGAGACCTCCTAGAGGTCCTCCTAGTGGCTTGGCGGGGTTCTGGTGGGGTGCAGTGGTGGTGCATGCTCGAGGACGAGCTCGGGACTCCATTTTATAGGCGACCCGAGGTGGTGGCCAAGAACGGGGATCTCCGGTGATGGTTACGGCGGCGCAGTGCTTGGTCGGAGTGTTTAGGGGGTTGGGCATCAACGTGGAGGTCCACGGGCTCCGTTTAGGGGCTAACCCCGGTTGGATTTGGCGCGCAAGGGTGGTTTCGACAGAACGGGGCGGCGCGGGCCCGTCGGTGGCAGAGCGCGCTACTGTGCTTGCCGGGCCACGGCGACGGCAGTGCTGCGGTGTGTCTGGCATGCATGAGGCCACGCGAGGGCTAGGGAGCGTTGGGCGGCGCAGAACGGTGTAGCGAGCCGGCGTTGGCTCCGTTGGCCGCCACGGGTGGCTCTGCCACCGCAGAAGCTGCCGGCGTCGGCGATGCTCGCCGCCACCGACACCTGCGTCCGTCCAAGGGGCGGCGGTGCTCGTCAGGAGAAGGGGCGTGCGCAGCGCGCCAGAGTGCACGGTGATCGATGACAAGCCAGCGGCAAAAACGACATCAAGATAACTCTGAAACTCTGAATTTCACTGAAAGTGTATAGGAACAGTGTCGGCCAAGTGTTTGATGAAATGATTCAAGCATGAGAAAAATTTATCTAGGGCTGATCTTTGGTGTGGTGGTCTCTCAAAGCACCTGGGGATTGCCTGAATTTTTGTGAAATTTTTGGAGAAGGAAAAATATGAATTTCACCAAAAATGATGAATCTGGTCCAAACTTGCAGAGGTTGAAACTTGAAAATTCTGAAAAGAGGAAGAGTGGATCTTGATGGATCTAGGTTGGGGGTGCTAAGGACTATCCAGAGGAGTTGGTTTGAGATCAAAACTCAAAGGAAAATAGGTACTTCCTTTGTAAATCATCTAGGCTTAGAATAAATGACAGAATTGTTTTGGGGAGTAAAGTAAATGAATTAAAATCCAAAAATGGATTGAACTTGTTGGAACAGAATGTTTGGGTTGCCCCAAAGTGGAGGGAGGAGTTTTGGGAGAATTTACCACATGAGGCATGGTAAAACCAAGGATGGTTCAAAAAAAAGAGTAGCTCCAAAACCCTTAGGGTTTCTTTTTAAAAGAAAAAAAATAAATTCCAAGAATATTTTTGAGATGGGAAACTCAGAATAAAGGTTTGATAACCAAACACCAGGGTTGAATAAGATACAAGAAAGATGAAATCCTTGCCAAGGGGAATAGTTTTTTGAGAGAGAGAGAGGTTTTAGGAAGGATTTAAATGACCTTCTTCAAATCAAGCAAGGTTTTTGTTAAATTTTAAATAAAAATTTTTGGAGTGTCACAACACCTACCCCCTTAGGAAAAATCTCGTCCCCGAGATTTCAGCTGATCCTCAAATAAGTGTAGGTGCTCTGTCCGAAGAAAATCCTCTCTTTCCCAAGTCGCTTCCTTCTCGGTGTGATTGCTCCACTGAACTCTGAAAAACTTGATGGTTTTCTGTCGGGTCTTCCTCTCAGACTCCTCCAATATTTTTATTGGACGTTCTCGATAAGTGAGGTCTGGTTGCACGTCAATGTCTCCATGGGATACTTGCTTCTCTGGGTTGCTCACGCACTTCCTCAAGTGCGAGACGTGGAACACGTCGTGGACATCGGATAATTCTTCGGGTAGGTCTAGCTGGTAGGCTCTCGTGCCTCTTCGTGCCACTATACGTGAAGGTCCGATGAATCTTGGTGCTAGCTTTCCTTAACCTTGAATCGTTGCAGGCCCCTCATAGGAGATACTCTTAGGTACACAAACTCACGGGTTCAAAACTGACTCCCGATGTTTTGATCGTAATAACTCTTCCATCGACTTTGAGCTGTCTTGAGTCGATCCTAATTGTCTTAACTTTATCTTCAGCCTCCTTGAGCATGTCTGGGCCGAAGATATGGCTGTCTCCGGTTTCTGACCAATTTAGCAGGGTACGACATCTTCGCCGTACAGAGCTTCAAATGGTGCCATTTGCAGGCTGGCTTGGTAACTGTTGTTATATGCGAACTCTGCGTATGGCAAGCTCTCTTCCCAACTAGTTCCATAGGTGAGGACACATGCCCTCAGCATGTCTTCTAGAATTTGGTTCACGCGTTCGGTTTGTCCATCTGTCTGGGGGTGGTATGCGGTACTAAACGCTAGTTGAGTTCCCAGAGCTTGTTGTAATTGATCCCAAAATCGGGAGACGAATTGAGTGCCTCTGTCTGATATTATAGTCTTTGGAACTCCATGTAAGCAGACGATACGGGAAAGATAAAGTGTGGCGAGCTTCTGAGTGGTGTGGGTTGTCTTCGCGGGGATGAAGTGTGCTACCTTAGTCAGTCTATCTGTGATGACCCATATGGCATCATTCTCATGTCGTGACCGAGGTAGTCCAATAATAAAATCCATTCCAATTTCGTCCCATTTCCACTCGGGTATCTTATTAGGTTGTAAAAGTCCGTCCGGCTTCTGGTGCTCGGCCTTGATGCGTTGACAAGAGTCACAACATGCAATGAACGTGGCTATGTCCCTTTTCATACCGTGCCACCAAAAAATTTCCTGAAGATCCTTGTACATTTTTGTTCCTCCAGGATGAATTGAATACGGAGCGGTGTGGCCTTCAGCTAAAATTTTCTGTTTAAGGTCCTCGATATTTGGTACACAAAGCCTCTCTCCGTACCACAATATTCCCTGCTCGTCTATGATGAACTCTGAGGCCTTGCCCAAACTCACTTTCCTTTTTATGCCTTTAATGCCGGGGTGTCCATGCTGAGCCTCCTTAATATTTTCTATCAGGGTAGGCTGTATTTCCAAATTCGACAAAGTGCCTTCGGTGACCACCATCAAATTGAGTTTAGCAAACTCCTGTCGAAATTCAGGTCTCAGGTTTGGTAGGTTGTCGTTGTCCGAGCTAGGGTTCCGACTTAGAGCATCTGCCACTACATTTGCTTTTCCTGGATGGTAGTGGATTCCAACATCATAATCCTTTACTAATTCCAACCAGCGTCGTTGTCGTAAATTAGTTCCGGTTGTGTGAAAATATACTTGAGGCTCTTATGGTCTGTGTATATTTCACAACGATTTCCAAGTAGGAAGTGTCTCCACTCCTTGAGTGCATGGATGACTGCTGCCAACTCTAGGTCATGAGTAGGGTAATTTTCTTCGTGCTTGCGAAGTTGTCTGGAGACATATGCGACCACCTTGCCTTCTTGCATCAATACGCATCCGAGGCCCTTCCGGGATGCGTCACAATACACCTCAAAATTCTTGTGTATGTCGGGCACAATTAATACTGGTGTTGTCGTCAATTTCCTTTTTAGCTCTTGGAAACTTTTCTCGCAAGCTTCGGTCCATTCAAACTTCTTGTCCTTCTTGAGTAACTGCGTCATTGGCTATGCTATGGTGGAGAATCCTTCAATAAACCTTCGGTAGTATCCTGCCATTCCCAAGAAACTTCGCACGTCCGTTACGCTGGCTGGTGGTTTCCAGCCAAGTACGGCCTTGACCTTTTCCGGGTCTACGGCAATACCTTCTTTGGTCAGTACGTGGCCCAGAAAGCCTACCTGTCTTAGCCAAAATTCACATTTGCTGAACTTGGCGTACAATTGATGTTTCCTGAGTTCTCCTAGTACAATTCGGAGATGCTTAGCTTGCTCTTCTGGTGTTTTGGAGTATATCAGAATATCGTCGATGAATGCCACAACAAACTTATCCATAAACTTCATAAATACTTTGTTCATGAGGTGAACAAAATATGCGGGGGCGTTTGTTAGTCCAAACGGCATTACTGTGAACTCGTACAGTCCGTATCTGGAGGTGAAGGCTGTCTTGGGGATATCTTCTGTTCGTACTTTTAATTGATGGTATCCCGACCTTAAATCAATTTTTGAGAAGACCTTGGCCTGAGCGAGCTGATCAAATAAACCATTTATCCGTGGCATTGGGTATTTGTTCTTGATTGTGACCATGTTAAGTGCTCGATAGTCTATACACAATCTCAGTGTCCCATCCTTTTTCTTGGCAAATAAAATTGGTGAACCCCAAGGTGAGGAACTGGATCGTATATATCCTTTGTCCAGTAATTCTTTTATTTGCTTCTTCAATTCTACCAACTCGGATGGTGCCATTCTGTATGGTTTCTTGTAAATGGGAGCGGTTCCGGGTGCTAGCTCAATGCTGAATTCTATCTCTCGGTCTGGTGGCATGCCTGGTAGTTCTTCGGGAAATACGTCTGGAAATTCACACACTACTGGAACTTTGCTTAACTCAGAAACGTCCACCTTGTTCAACCTCGGTTGCCGAGATATTTGTCTCTCTTTGGCTGAAACCTTTATTGTCTTCCCGTGATGGTGGGTGAGAATTACGGTCCGGTTGAAGCAGTCAATAAAACCTTTGTTGGTGGTTAACCAATCCATCCCTAGGATGACATCCAGTCCTTTATTTTCCAATACAATAAGGTTGGCGTGAAACTTCAATCCTTCAAATTCAATAACCACACCTTGGCAGTAACTCTGAGTCACTTGCTTAATCCCAGGGGACTTGATGATCATGGATTTTTCCAAGGGAAGCATCGGAAAATTATTTTGCAAAGCAAATCTCTTTGAAATGAATGAGTGAGAAGCTCCAGAATTAAACAAAACCGTGGTAGGTATTGTGTTAATAGGGAACGTACCGAGTACGATATCCGGGGCGTTTTGTGCTTCTTCTCTGGTCACGTGGTTCAGATGACCCTTCCTCTGATTGTTATTGGGGTTGAAATTGTTTCGCTTGGGCGCTGAATTATTGCCACCGTTGTTCGGCTTTGGGGTCGAGTTCCTTGGCTTGGGGCACTGCTTGGCATAGTGCCCTCCTTCTCCACAAGCGTAGCAAGTAACGCCTGGGCGATATGTGAAGTCCTTGTCGCTTGCATGGAAATTCTTGATTGGGTGTGAAGCATTCGTCGTGGTTTTGTGTGTCCCATCTTTCTGAAAATCCGTCTTGCTCCGGTGGTTGCGAGCAAGAGTAGTCTGGTCCCTTTTTCGCTTGCGAAAATCCTCCAAGCTGCGTCACTCATTTTCCAAGGTAATAGCCTTATCCACCAGTGTTTTGAAATCTGGAAAGGTGTGCACAACCAGCTGGCATTTAAGCGCGGGTGCCAGACCGTCCAGGAATTTTTCCATCTTCTTGCTTTCAGTCATACGCTCTTCGTTGGCGTAGCGAGACAACAGACCGTTGTATTCTGACACCGTCATGGTCCTTTGTTTGAGGTCATCAAATTCTCTCTTCTTGATCTTCATAACACTTTTAGGAATGTGCGCCCCACGAAAACCTTCTTTGAACTCCTCCCAGGTTATATTATTTTCGTTGGGGTGCATGTGTAGGAAATTTTCCCACCATGATGCAGCTGCTCCAGCGAGATAGTGCGGTGCATATAGTACTTTCTCACGGTCTGAACACTGTGCAATAATTAATTTTCTTTCCATGTCTCGAAGCCAGTCGTCGGCCTCAAGAGGTTTGTCAGTATGAGAAAATGTTGGGGGACGCGTCTTCTGTAGCTCAGATAACTTGGATTGCTGCTGATACTGTCCACGGTGATTTCCCATATTGATAACTTGGTTCATCATTTCCTGATGTTGTTGCTGACTCTGTTCATAAAGGCGGCATACTTGGGTAAATGCTGTTTCACTGCCCTGTTGACTTGACCGCCCCTGTGTGAAATTGTTGTTTGGTGGTGTGCCATAATTTTCTTCTAGCGGGTTTGGCATGGAGCGCGTCCAAGGACGAGAGTTTTTTCACTCTGGGGATATATTTTGTAAAACTCATAAGAAAAGAAGAAAAGAGTCGCAAAAGTCAATAAATTCATAAATACAGGAAGTTTTAAATGCTCCAAGATTTTTCAAGAGAATAAACGATTGCGCACGGAGAAGGACTGCTCATTACATATCTTACACGCAATCAGTAATTATACAATACATCACTCAGGATATGCGTACATATTCCTGACATGTTATTTAGGCTAGTGCACTTCTCTCAGTTCCTACATGATGCGCAAACAAGCTACTTCCCACAACCTATGTACATATAAACATATCATACAAGTCGGTACATCGCATGGCGGCTAAGCGTACTCAGTCGGAGATGGTAAGGATCTCCCTTGGCCTGCCGAGGGTGAGGCGCAGTGAGGCTGGGGACTCAACCTCCTCCTCGCTAATAGGCTCCAAACGTGAGGCGCTGCGCTGAGTTGATGGAGCGGACGCCATAGGCGGAGCACCACGAATAGGCGTGGGCGCAATAGGTGGTGCAGAACTGACTGAAGTGGGTGCAATGACTTGGTTGAACTCCTCAGTGGTAGGCAGGCGCCGAGCAGTGGCGAGAATGGTAGGAGAATAAGATGCCGATGACGAGACGAAAGTCAGCGGTGGTGCGGTGTGCAGGAGCTCCCTCCTGTTGGCGGCACAGCCATGGACCGAGTCCATGCGGGCAGCCACAAGGTCGTCCACCAGGTTGTCGAAGGCTGCCTCCAGAGCTCGGAGGTACTCGACAAGCATCTCAATAGCCTCGTCTCGCTCTCCTCTGGGGCAAGCGAATGAGTAGTGACAAGTGTATGACACGTGGCATGGAAGGTAGCGGTAGCGACGAGTCTTCATTGAAGGAAGAACATCCCGGAGACGAGCTATCGCCTCACAGGCAGCCATCTACATAGCATGCCTCTCCGTAGGCATCGCTCTCCCCAAGAATCGGAAGCGGCGTAACTCAACACGCCCTCCCTTTAATTGCACTGCGGCCTGGTGCATGGTCAGACTGTCGCTGATCTTGTGCGGGTAGAGTGTGAGGACTGGGCGCACTGATGGCCCCATCACGACCTGGACGATGAAGGAGAGGAGCTTGACGAACCCCTCAGGCACGTTGGCGAACACCTGTGACTCACAGTCGTTGCCAGCCATCTACAAAAGTAGGCAAAAATTTTGAATGGTCGGATCATAAATTTATGCCATTGTCGAAAAATGACTACATTTGCAAAATAATAAGTTAACTCTATTATGCTAATAACCGATTAGCGATCGCACCTAGTGGCTTCCTACAGTCAGCCTGGCTCTGGTACCAAGTTTGTCACGACCGGATTTTCAACAAAATACTTATTGAGAACCCGATCTTTAGGTCCCAGTATAAGAAGAATTATCCTACTGGTAGACAAATACTTGATACAGAAGGCCAGTAGCATTCAATATATTACAGGGTTGAGCTGAGGCTGCTCAACAATTTATTACAAAGACGCCAATATTGTACATAAGGGCGGTCATGACACAAGGGCGTGGTGGCATGCTACTGACTCGAGATAAAAGTGGTGGTGGATATATCACAGTGGAGTGGATAACGTAACTCCTAAACTGGCAGCTCATCGAACGTCGAGGTGAGGCTCGATGAATTTATTCGGGTAGCGGAAGCGGTTATAAAACAATGACCAAATCCAGGATCGCACGAGACTGACTGGGACTCCTCTAGGCGTCGGACTCGCTAACGAACTCTTCATCCATGAGATCGCCTTCATCAACATCTGGCCAAATCAACAAGCCAGGTGAGTACTTTGAAAGTACTCGCAAGACAGTTCGGACATAAGATATAACAAATGCATGCATGAATGCGTCATGAGCAAAATAACGATGCACATTCAAATAATAAATATTGCACAACATGGTATGTAAAAAGGAAGTCGGGCGGTAGTCCTCCCGAAATCCCAACAAAATAACAGAAAAAAAAGCCGATCGGGTGTCTGGAGCGACGCCTCGAAGGGTAAAAGAATAAATAATCATGCCGCAGTCGGGCGTCTAAGCGACACCACATAAAGGGCTTATATTGAAAAGTAAATGACAAGCGTGCCACAGTCGGACGTCTGAGCGACATCGCAGAGGGGGCTTATATCAAAAGTAAATGACAAGAGTGCCACAGTCGGACGTCTAAGCGACATCGCGGAAAGGGCTTATATTGAAAGTAAATAACAGGCGTGCCACGATCGACGCGTCATGCGACATCGCAGAAAGGGCTTATATTAAAAGTAAATAATAAGCGTGCCACGATCGGACGTCTGGCGACATCGCGAAAGGGCTTATAGTGAAAGTAAATAACAAAGCGTGCCACGATCGGACGTCTGAGCGACATCGCAGAAAGGGTTTAAATTGCATTATTCATATCTGATAATTTCACGAAGACATAACACTCATAGGAATTATTCAACACATAATAAAAAACGGGTTAGTCCATCCACAGGAATAAGCACTTAACACTCAAGGGTTTCACCGGAGTTTTTGTCACTGAGACTGACACCTGACAAGGTAAGTTGAACACAGTACCTGGACATGGATAAGATGATTCAAAGGATTTTTGACTCTGCAGAGTTTGTACTAATTACCCACAGCCAACGGGTTTCCGTAGTCACGAAGGACTAGTTCCGTTTACGGTATTTCGGTAGAAACACATCTAACCAGTACACACCCATCCCACCTCATGATGTCAGGAATCACCCTAGACAACGTACAAGAAAAACTTTGAGATGGGGAGATCACAACCTCGAATAGCATGGGATCAAATTTATATACGCGCGCTCTAAGGGGTGCCCCCCTCTCGGTCCCAACCAGAAACACCCATGCCCCCTGACCGGATGACTTGCTTTAATCAAGGGCCATGGAACCCTCATCACGGCCTCTCTATTTGGTGTGTACCAGGAAAGCGGTTTGCAACTTACTAAGCCATATCCCTTGCGGAAAACATGTGGTAGTACAGGAAGGGAAAACGAATGGAAACTGGACTTGATTCATGATGACACTGGAGTCAGAATAGTCTGGCATAAGACTGGCATGCTTCAACACTGCCATCTTACCCACTCTCATGCCATCACATGGTCATGCAAACTCATAGCCAACAACATATGGATTTTCGAAACTCACTTGCCTCAACTTTGCATGCAATATAACACTTATCGGAATGCTCATAAACATGCCATGTAACTACTTGATGCAAACATGCAACGAACACTCATCATATCAAAAGTTCAACCATGCTTGCCTGGTTTGGAGTAGTCGGAGTCTAGCTTGGCGAAGTTCGCGGTTCCGTCACCTCCTCTGGTATCTACGTTATAAGAAAATACGTACTTAACGTAAATACTGTGAGTGCACAGAAAAGTGTTCCAAATATTTTTCAAAGAAATGTGACAAAAAACTAGACAGCAAAATAAAGATGACAGAAAAAGAATCAATCAAAAATCAGTTTCTGTTTAAAAGTTATAAAGGTTTTAATCCAGGGACTCATCTGTAATGAAACAGAAAGTTTTCACGGGCCAACTTATAAAAACAGAAAATGCTTCGGCTAAAAAGCCGTCAACTGCAAAGGAAAGCGTACTCTGCCCGAAGGCATTTTCAGAAAACGATTCGAATAAAAAGAAAACACTGACGAGGGTCCCACCGTCAGGTTTGAAATTTCAAGCGGGAGGAGCAGAGCTCGTCGGCGCCGAGGGCTGCGGTGGTCGCCGCGGCGATCCACGGCGAGTTGGGAGGATCGGAGAGTACCTACGTGCTCAGTGTGTCCTTCCGCGTCGGTGGGTGGTGGTGGTGGTCGTCGGCGAGCACCACGTCGACGGCGGTCCTTGCTCCGGCGGACGACGGCTCGGGTGGAGTTGGATCTCGTCGGGGAGGGCTGCGAGGTCAAATTGAAGCCGGGGTTAGATTACTGGGTTCCCGAGGAGACTACTCACGAGATTTGGGCGGCGGGGATGGCCTCACCGGAGTGGATCGAGCTGGTGGCCGAGGCGGATCGGGGCGGCCGGAGTTGGGGGAGGAGACCTCCTCGAGGTCCTCCTAGTGGCTTGGCGGGGTTCTGGTGGGGTGCAGTGGTGGTGCGTGCTCGAGGACGAGCTCGGGACTCCATTTTATAGGCGATCCGAGGTGGTGGCCAAGAACGGGGATCTCCGGTGATGGTTACGGCGGCGCAGTGCTTGGTCGGGGTGTTTAGGGGGTTGGGCATCAACATGGAGGTCCACGGGCTCCTTTTAGAGGCTAACCCCGGTTGGATTTGGCGCACAAGGGTGGTTTCGACAGAAGGGGGCGGCGCGGGCCCGTCGGCGGCAGAGGGCGCGCCCTGTGCTTGTCGGGCCACGGCGACGGTGCTGCGGTGTGTGCTGGCATGCATGAGGCCACGCGGAGGGCTAGGGAGCGTTGGGCGGCGCAGAACTGCGTAGCGAGCCGGCGTTGGCTCCGTTGGCCGCCGCGGGTGGCTCTGCCACCGCAGAAGCTGCCGGCGTCGGCGATGCTCGCCGCCACCGACACCTGCGTCTGTCCAAGGGGGCGTGCGGTGCTCTGCTCAAGAAGAAGGGGCCGTGCGCAACGCGCCAGAGTGCATGGGTGATCGATGACAAGCCACTGATGAAAAACGACACTGAAGATAACTCTGAAACTCTGAATTTCACTTGAAAGTGTCTGAGAACAATGGCCGCCAAGTGTTTGATGAAATGATTCAAGCATGAGAAAAATTTATCCGGGGCTGATCTTTGGTGTGGTGGTCTCTCAAAGCACCTGGGGATTGCCTGAATTTTTGTGAAATTTTTGGAGAAGGAAAAATATGAATTTCACCAAAAATGATGAATCTGGTCCAAACTTGCAGAGGTTGAAACTTGAAAATTTTGAAAAGAGGAAGAGTGGATCTTGATGGATCTAGGTTGGGGGTGCTAAGGACTATCCAGAGGAGTTGGTTTGAGATCAAAACTCAAAGGAAAACAGGTACTTCCTTTGTAAATCATCTAGGCTTAGAATAAATGACAGAATTGTTTTGGGGAGTAAAATAAATGAATTAAAATCCAAAAATGGATTGAACTTGTTGGAACAG
The DNA here is from genome assembly GCA_021605205.1 of Aegilops longissima. Lineage (NCBI taxonomy): Eukaryota > Viridiplantae > Streptophyta > Magnoliopsida > Poales > Poaceae > Aegilops > Aegilops longissima. The sequence goes on along the minus strand of CM038678.1, from coordinate 659,479,713 downwards.
AATGTTTGGGTTTCCCCAAAGTGGATGGAGGGGTTTTGGGAGAATTTACCACATGAGGCATGGTAAAACCAAGGATGGTTCAAAACAAAAGAGTAGCTCCAAATCCCTTAGGGTTTCTTTTTAAAAGAAAATAAATAAATTCCAAGAATATTTTTGAGATGGGAAACTCAGAATAAAGGTTTTTTATAACCAAACACCAGGGTTGAAGAAGATACAAGAAAGATGAAATCCTTGCCAAGGGGAAAAGTTTTTTTTGAGAGAGAGGTTTTAGGAAGGATTTAAATGACCTTCTTCAAATCAAGCAAGGTTTTTGTTAAATTTTAAATAAAAAATTTTGGAGTGTCACAATAGATTCATCAAAATAAGCAAACAACACACGTAAAACAGAATCTGTCAAAAACAGAACAGTCTGTAGTAATCTGTAACTAACGCAAACTTCTGGAACTCAAAAAATTCTACCAAAATTAGAAGACCTAGACAATTTGTTTATTGATCATCAGCAATTGGAATCAGTATTTTATCACGTTCTGGTGATTTTTAACAATTCTGGCACTGAGCGCAAAGTTTCTGGAAATTACAGCAAGATCAAATAACTATCATCCAAGAAGATCCAATAGGTCTAGTTTGGCACAAACACTAATTAAAAGATAAAACCACATCTAAACAGAGGCTTGATGGATTATTTATTCCTAAACAGAAACAAAAACTAAAAACTAAAAATAAAATTGGGTTGCCTCCCAACAAGCGGTATCGTTTAACGCCCCTAGCTAGGCATAAAAGCAAGGATAGATCTAGGTAGTGCTGTAGTAATAAGATAGATCGGTGAAACTCATTTCATATTCTCTATGTTCGGCAGAAAGTTTTCTTTGAGGCAAGCAAAAGTAATCAAAAGGGCTATTTAATAGGGCAAAAATCCCTAAGATCAATTTTAGGAGGTATAGGTTCCTCTTTTGGCCCTTCATAGTGCACAACCAATTCATCATTATAAGCGTTCTTTTGACAGAACCTTGTGAGTCTACACTCAAGAGAGTATCCTAACTCATTAGTTCGAATAGCCAAATCATCATTAAGTTCAGAGATTCAATTAATTAAAATATTGGTTGGCACCTTTTTTTCTAAGGTTTTCATTGATAGCAACATAGTCAAGAGATTGAAAACGCATATTTTCTTCTTGATCAAAGAGGATAGATTTTATGGGAGGACGGCCGGCGTCCACCCTATAATGCGCAAATATTTCTTTGGCCTCTTTTATTATAAATCTGAATTCATGAGCCAAAAAGATAGTAGCGGCACACTTAACAGAGGAGTGTTCGATATTATAAAATTCTAGAAAAAATCCTTTGTATAGAAGGGTGCATATGCATAAATTGCCTTTCAAGTTCAACGATAAGCATGGCAATGGCGTCCGCAAGACTACTAGTTCTATGAAGAATAGAACAGCCCATAGAGGGCAAAGCACCGGCACAAGTAAATAAATCTTGAATAACTCCTTTTCCAATAATATTACCACTACCGATTCGAAATCTCTTTGTATGATAGGTAGGGGATTCTTCAGCGGGAGCATCAGAATTTTCTATGATATTGTTATCGCCCATACCGGCGATAACTTCCCCAATTTCAGACATAGCGACAAACAAGCGATCCAACACACGAGCAAACAAAAGGCAAGCGGAAAAGGCAACGGAAAGAGAGGAGGAGATTGGGAAAGAGAGGGCGAATAAAACGGCAAGGGTGAAGTGGGGGAGAGGAAAACGAGAGGCAAATGGCAAATAATGTAATGTGAGAGATAGGGATTGTGATGGGTACTTGGTATCTCTTGACTTGCTCTTGCGTGAGCCTCCGCGGCAACGGCGCCAGAAATCCTTCTTGCTACCTCTTGAGCACTGCGTTGGATTTCCCCGAAGAGGAGAGGATGATGCAGTAAAGTAGTGTAAGTATTTCCCTCAGTTTTTGAGAACCAAGGTATCAATCCAGTAGGAGACCACGCACAAGTCCCTCGTACCTGCACAAAACGATAGCTACTCGTAACCAACGCAATTAGGGGTTGTCAATCCCTTCATGGTCACTTACGAGAGTGAGATCTGATAGAGATGATAAATAATATTTTTGGTATTTTTGGTTTAGAGATGCAATGTGAAAAGTAAAAAAGCAAAGTAAAAACAAAGCAAGTATTAAAAGTGATGGGATTGATATGATGAGAACAGACCCGGGGGCCATAGGTTTCACTAGTGGCTTCTCTCAAGAGCATAGATATTCTACGGTGGGTGAACAAATTACTGTTGAGCAATTGACAGAATTGAGCATAGTTATGAGTATATCTAGGTATGATCATGTATATAGGCATCACATCCATGACAAGTAGACCGAAACGATTCTGCATCTACTACTATTACTCCACTCATCGACCGCTATCCAGCATGCATCTAGAGTATTAAGTTAAAAACAGAGTAACGTCTTAAGCAAGATGACATGATGTAGAGGGATAAATTCATGCAATATGATAAAAACCCCATCTTGTTATCCTCGATGGCAACAATACAATACGTGCCTTGCTGCCCTTACATCCTTTGGGAAAGGACACCGCAAGATTGAACCCAAAGCTAAGCACTTCTCCCATTGCAAGAACTACCAATCTAGTTGGCCAAACCAAACGGACAATTCGAAGAGACTTGCAAAGATAACTCAATCATACATAAAAGAATTCAGAGAAGATTCAAATATTATTCATAGATAAGCTAGATCATAAACCCACAATTCATCGGTCTCAACAAACACACCGCAAAAAGAAGATTACATCGAATAGATCTCCACGAGAGAGGGGGAGAACATTGTATTGAGATCCAAAAAGAGAGAAGAAGCCATCTAGCTACTAACTATGGACCCGTAGGTCTGAGGTAAACTACTCACACTTCATCGGAGAGGCTTTGATGATGATGTAGAAGCCCTCCGTGATGGATGCCCCCTCCGGCGGAGCTCCGGAACAGGCCCCAAGATGGGATCTCGTGGATACATGAAGTTGCGGCGGTGGATTAGGTTTTTGGCTCCTGTTCTGATCGTTTGGGGATACGTAGGTATATATAGGAGGAAGGAGTACATCGGTGGAGCAACAGGGGGCCCACGAGGCAGGGGGCGTGCCCAGGAGGGGGGCGCCCCCCGCCCTCGTGACCGCCTCTTTTGTTCCTTGGAGTAGGGTCCAAGTCCCCTGGATCACGTTTGGTGAGAAAATCACGTTCCTGAAGGTTTCATTCCGTTTGGACTCTGTTTGATATTCTGTTTCTTCGAAACACTGAAATAGGCAAAAAACAACAATTCTGGGCTGGGCCTCCGGTTAATAGGTTAGTCCCAAAAATAACATAAAAGTGGAAAATAAAGCGCAATATAGTCCAAAACAATAGATAAAGTAGCATGGAGCAATAAAAAATTATAGATACGTTGGAGACGTATCAGAGGGGGAGAAAAAAACTTAGTAAACTATTTTTTTATTTGTCATTTGAGGGCTCCAGGTCATGCCTCTATCCGAGGCATTCAAGTTTGGAGCTTTCAGGCTGTACTTAAGAAAAAAAATTTAGTTACCGCCAAATTCTATTCATGCATGTATAGAATATCGACAAATGTAACATACTCATTTTATTGTTATGTAATTCAAGAAATCAGTAACATGTGTGATATCTAAATATGACCAAGATTGTAACGACATCTGTGAACATCTTGTTGGTTGGGATGATATTAGTAACTAAAACCTTTCAGCCTAACCATAGGTACATACACGAAAGGTTAAGTTGTTATTAGTTATCTTTTTTAGGTGGTTATATGTTGTTATTAGTTACCCTTTTTTAGGAATGACTTTTTTTCTTTGTAAATGGTCGAAACATCATTTGATGTGATGAGAATGCATACATGAAACTTCCGCATTAGTACATTCTTTGTTGTCCGATGCATATAATATATCTGAAATTTTGTTCCTTACATATTCGTTGCTACAAATTCCTGCCGCAACGCGCGGGGTATTATCTAGTGTTCTGAATGTTGGATGGATGATGAGTTCAGCTAGAACAAATTGAGTCCCAACAAGCAAAGTAAAATGGACACGTGAATTCAAGGAGAGATGGTCTCTTGTTTCTAGAGAAAGGGAGTCATACATGACAGAACTATAATCTGCTATGATAAAATTCTTCCGTTGAATCTGTTACGTAGGAGGAGCCAAGAATATCCTTGTGCTTATTCTCACAACAAGAATTTCAAAGCCATTTAAAAGTCTATGGTATTGGGTTATGTCCTATCTGTTTTAGTACTTTTCATGCGCCAGAAGACCTTCTATTTCTAGCTCTCCGAGTCTACATGTTCTAGATGTGCATTTTAAGCAAGGAGGGTGTACTATTGAACCATGTTATCCTAGTCCTGACAAAAAAATGTTCAAAATGCAGCTAGCTAAATTATGGGTGAGTTGAAGTTTGGAGTAGCTACGGCCATATATGGCTTGTCCGGCATTTTCTCAACCATTTTAAATTTTGATTCTCTATAAAATCAAACACAAAGCTCAGACTATATAGGCAGAGTGTACTGTGTACAGTGGCGTCCCGGGTCCAATGTCTCTACACCCACGGTTTTTTAGACATTCTCGCTAAGCTTTATTCAAACTCCAAAATGTTTACAGGTAAAGAATGTAGCTCCCCAAACCAACCCCACATGGCGACCAAAACCGAGTGTTAAAGCATGCTTAGCGAGATTGTGAGCCTCAAAATACTTGGTTTTTGTGCAAACATCCCATTCCAGCAAGGCTTCCTCTTCCCTCTCTTGCTTCCCCACCAGAACTGCATGGCGACCAAAACCGAGTGTTAAAGCATGCTTAGCGAGATTGTGAGCCTCAAAATACTTGGTTTTTGTGCAAACATCCCATGATATCCAGCAAGGCTTCCTCTTCCCTCTCTTGCTTCCCCACCAGAACTGCCTATTCATCGATGTTACACTCTCACAAATACCTCTAAGCAGCCTAAAGCAGGACATAGAATATACCGGAATCGCTTAAGCAACGGCCTTGATTAACACCTCCTTTCCAGCATATGACAAAAGCTTCTCCATCCGACCCTTGATTTTTTCCATACTCTGTCTCTCAAATATTTGAAAGTGCCATTCCTAGCTAGAATGTCCCACATCAATAGGCACCCCTAGGTACCTGTCACTTAGTTGTTCATCATGTACATGGAGAGTATTCTTTAGACCATCACGAACCACTTGAGGACAACCCTTACTGGAAAAGATGGATGATTTGTCATTGTTCACTCTTTGTCCCAAAGCATTACAGTATGTATCCAAATTTGACACAACCACTACCTCTTTTGTACTTGCCTTGAAAAGTAGTAGGCTATCATCAACAAAGAGCAAGTGGTTGACAACCTGGGCTGTCGACGCCATCTGAACTCCAGTAAAGCTGGCGACTAAGGACACGAAAGGCCCTCCGGTGCTATCAAGAAAAGATAAGGGGAGATCAGGTCTCCCTGCAGAATACCTCTTGTAGGTTTAAATGGCTCCTGTTGCTCTCCATTAGAAAGGATCGAGAAAGATACTGATTTGATCATGTTCATTACCACACTTATCCATTGTTGAGCAAAACCAAGCTTTACCATCATTGCTTGAAGATAATTCCACTCAAGCCTACCATAAGCCTTCATCATAACAAATTTTAAAGCACAATGACTATTACTCTTTGCCTTGCTCCTTTTCATGAAATGCAAGCACTCATAAGCGGTGATGGAATTCTCTGAACCAATACATGCATCCATGCATTATTTCCAACAGTTATCAGTTATAAGTCTACCAAGAACAAAAGGTGTCTGCTCTTTTAAGATTATGTGTGGTAGTATTTGCTTCAATCTGTTTGCAATCAATTTTGAAGCTATTTTGTACAAAACCTTCCACAAACTAATAGGTCTAAATTGAGTTAACAAAGATGGACTCATTACCTTAGGGACAAGTACCAAAAAAGTGTCATTTATGCACTCTGCTTTCTCCTCTCCTCTAACTATCTAAAGATCACCCTTTGTTACCTCGTCACCACAAACATCCCAATGACATTGATAAAAGCGTGCTGAAAATCCATCCGGCCCTGGTGACTTTCTTGGGAACATTTGAAACAACGCTGATTTGACCTCTTCCTCGGTGTAGTCAGCACACAAGGTTGCATTCATCTCCGGAGTAACTTTTCGAGGCACATGTGTAAGCACTGCCTCCATATCGGTCACCCCCTCTGAGGCATACAAGTTTTTATAAAAAAAACGGTGACCATCTCCTTTAGTTCAGCCAGATCATCAACCTGAATCCCTAGTGACTTCATCGAGGCCTTTATCATGTTCTTATTTGGTCTCATACTAGCCCTCATGTAAAAGAAACTTTGTATTTTTATCTCCCGCTGTTAAGCCACGGGTGGGTGTTAGCCCACCAGGCTCTTCAATGCCGGCCTAGATAGTCCGGCCCAAAAAGAGGGAAATGGAAATGCCTGCCCAGCTTGCGAACTGGACACGGATCTCCCGGGCGAGCCACGACGGCCGGCGAGACCCGCGCCGCCTACGAGCCACGCCGCCGCGTCTGGGGAGAGTCGGGGATGTTCGGGTTGCAGGCGAGAGGCGCGGCGGCTACGTGGGTGGTGGGGCGGACGGGCATGGACGCGCCCCTCTACGACGACGGCGCCGCCATCCCGGCGCTCCTCGACTCACCTCTACGACGCCGACGCGCTCAAGCGCCTCCTCGTCGTCATAGCGCACGGCGTCAACGTCGCCCCAATCTCCCCGCAGTTTCTGCTCGGTCAAATCCCCCCTCCTCTCGCCGTCGATCCTGACGGGATTTCGACTACTGGCTGCGTGCAGGTGGTCAAAGAACGTGGCGGCGCAGTCGTCTGCCTCTACTACCTGCGCCGTCGCTGGAGGTGAAGAAGCTAGTCTTCCTCTACCAGAGTCGCCGGATTGCCGACAAGAGAAGCAAAGGGGAGGGGGCCTTCAAGTTAGACTCGCTCGCTCGTCCGCCCCACCGCCCGCCATCAGTTCGACGAAATGCCGCCTACCCTCCTCCTTCGGTGTCTCTGTACACGCCGGTTTAAGAGTATCATAACTGGAGGTGACAGGTCGTTATTCTTATCTGAATTTGACCCTTCAACCTTTCAACCATATAACTGCCCCCAATTGTAGTGACAGATAACAATTGGTGAACACGTTTATACCTTAATAATTGCCCCCAATAAGCAAATAAGCAGCCAGAAGAGTCATCCCCAGTTGAGCATATAAAAAGAAGAATTGAACTTCCACTCTGCAAGCACATGCAAGGCCTCAAAATGTCAAATCTGCTGATCTAAAACAAACTCCAGTAGTGACAGTTGTTAATTTGTTATCTTGATGTTAATTTGACCGACTCTTTCATTCAATCTTCCTGTTAGCAGCCCCTATCGGTCCACCCAATAAGCAGCCCGAACAGCGTATAAAAGGTAGAACTGAAGGGTATCATCACCATCTCCTTCCTAACCTTGTTTTCTCAGGTTCAAGGTCTGCCTGCTGCACGGAAAGCCATGGCCTCCAAACCGACGGCGCCGATTATGAATCAAGGACAAGGGGAAACTAGCTATGCTAACAACTCTAGTATTCAGGTATTTTCTGCTCTACTGGTTAATTTGGTAGTGTTGTTTCTACGGTCTCCTGATTCTTGGCTTCTGAAGATTGTCTCGCCAAGAATTTGTTCATAATTATGTGTCGTATGTATTCACTACAACACGGTTGATATTGCAAGGGTTAAAAAGCCCGCCTTCTAATCATTTGCTCGGCATTTCTAAAAAAGCACCGTCCATGTTTTACATAGACTCCTAAGCATCAAACCCATTAGCTAGTACTCCCTCCGTCCGGAAATACTTGTCGGAGGAATGGATGTATCTAGATGTATTTTAGTTTTAGATGCATCCATTTATATCCATTTCTGCGACGAGTATTTCCGGACGGAGGGAGTACTAGTCATGATTTCTCAATCAGTGACCACGTTGTCGAACTTTTGTTGGCTAAGCAGTATGGGACTAAAAGACAGACGTAACAAGACTCGAACACAGGAACCGCTGCAAGCCATTGTAGGACACTAACTACCATGTGAGTATATTAGTAGCTAACACAGATATACGTAGGCACGTCCCACGATCTGTATAACGTCCTATTCGCACAACACGAAGGCAAGAACAGCGACGCCTAGTAGGCCGGAAGCAAGAGTGTCATGCAAGCTGACTGAAAATCGTGCCACAGGCTCGGCCGCCTGTCCATTGCACCAGCCGCAAATACGGCCAGCTTGCAGACCGACCATCCTGCCGCGCCATCCGCTCCTCTGAACACAGAGCCACGATTGGAGGCGATTTCTGAGAAAAGCCACAATCGATTAAGAGGCGTTTATGAGAATCGCCTCAAAATATCTTCCAGTTTCAGACTTTTCGAAAAACACGTCCAAAGATGCATACAATCCGAGGCGATTTTGTAGAACGCCTTAAGATAGAGATGATTTAAGGCGATTCCCCCGAAACGCCTCCTTAAACACGATTTTGAGGCGTTTAGAAAAACGTCCTGGCCAAAACGCCTTCCTTCAACAACCGTTTTGTAGTGACTACTGGCATTTAAACTAACCGGATTGTGCAAAATAAGAACAAGAAATATATTTGGATTTTCTGAATAAGTACATGTCCACTGCAGAACGCTGAGCAGAACAAGATGAAATCCCTGATTGAAGGGGTTATCGTTGAATTATGCAGCAACGGTGGCACCTTGGAGCCCAGGAAGATAGTGATCGCGGACTTGGGCTGCTCCACTGGTCCAAACGCGCTTGCACTGGTATCGATTGCTGTCAAGGCGATCCACGCTCACTGTCTTCAGTTCCAGCAACCATCACCAGAAGTTTCTGTGCTCCTCAACGATCTTCCTGAGAATGACTTCAACACGGTGGTGAAGAGCCTAGTCACGCTACGTCAAAGCAACGATCCTGTTGTTGTGACCGGTATCACACCAGGGTCGTTTTACGAGCGTCTCTTCACTAGTAAATCTGTGCATCTTGTTTGCTCGTCCAATAGCTTGCATTGGCTCTCAAAGGTGCGAGTCTGATGCTACTTTGATGGATCGATCCTGTTGCATTACTCATTGACTCTGTAAGCAAAACCTTATCTTTACAGGCTCCAGAAGATCTAAAAAGGAATCACATCCCAGCATATGACATTGATGAGCATTCTAGGCGTGAAAGGCTTCCTATAGTGCTTGAGGCTTATGCAAAACAATACAGGAAAGATTTCACACTTTTTCTGGAGCTGAGAGCCAAAGAGTTGGTCTCAGGAGGCCGAATGATTATTTCGCTGCTAGGGAGGCGTTCTGATATAATCGCCACCAAATTCCCTTTCCTTCCAGAAATTGTAGCTCAGATTCTGTGTGTCATGGTCTCAGAGGTAGATTTCTTTACTTTCTTTTCTAGCATGCATCTTTTGCAATTGAAGGTGCGAGCATTATATTTGACCTCATGATCTTATGGTTATATTAACAGGGTGTGATCGACAAAGAAAAGTTTGATTCTTTTTATGGGCTAATGCATGAACCTTCGCTTGAAGAGCTGAGAGAGATCATCCAAGAAGAGGGCTCCTTTTCAATCAGGGAGATGCGGGAGCATGACCCTAGAAACGATATAAACAAGACTCTCAGCACCCCAGGCATATTCGCGGGATTTCTGAGATCTTTGTTTGAGCCGGTAATAGTCCAACATTTTGGATATGTCATGGATGAATTCGTGAGGACCGTGGAGCGGCGGTATATCCTAGAGGGAAGCTTGCAAGACGAGCGCGCCAAATGCCCTTATGCTATGCTGGCCGTATCCCTTGCAAAGGCATGATTATCAGGTACCTAAAGGTACATCACATTTGATGATGGTGAAACTGATGCTTTCTTTGAGGCCAAATGTGTGTCCATTTGATTGTGTATACACCCATGGTGTGCTTTGAAGTATTAAACATCGTGATTAGCGTATGCACATTTTTTAAGGAACCCCCTTTTTTTATGGAACATGGTCATGGGTGAATTCGTAAGGGCCGAAGAGAAGCACTGGAGCCTCCAGCCCAGCTCGCAAGCTGTGTGCCAGAAACCAAAGAGTGATGCTCGCTGTATCGCCTACCAAGGCATTGTGTGACTTCTTAGCTTTGTATCTCTCAGCACGACATGACATGTTTGTAAAATTGAATATCAAATTCAATCATATTTGCAGGAGACGAAAAATATAAATACCTGCTGAAATAATATTTCCATTATCGTTGCCAAGTGTTTGTATTTTCCCCTTATCTCGAGAAAACGCAACTGGCTTTTGCGTTTCATTGCATTGGAAAGAGAGGGAATTTACATCCTCCTAGGAGGCAGGTTTTACATGGCCGTCAGGGGCTCAGTGGACATCCCACGATGATGGCAAAACGACCCTGAGCCCTTGAGCTCCGGCCTTTGCCCAACATCTGGCCTCGTCCTTGATCGAGTCAACAAGCTCATTGAGCGAGGGGCTAACATGGTCAAAAACGCACGCGTTCCTATGCTTCCAGGTCATCCACGGCACCAAGAGCGCCACGGATTTCAGCGCCTTGCGTTGAGCGGGTGGCGTGAACTCCTTCGCGTGCAGCCACCAGTCCATAAGCGAAGCGTCGTGCTCGGGCCTCGGTGCCGGCAAACGCAGCCAGGATAGGACCTCATGCCATGTCTGTCTGGAAAATGGACAGGTGAGCATCAGGTGCCTGATCGTCTCTGGTTCCTGGTCGCACAGCAAGCACCGAGGGTGGTGCTGCAGGCCGCGGCGCGCGAGCCGTTCGGCTGTCAAGCAACGATCTTGGCAAGCCAGCCAGTGGAAGAACTTAACCCTAGGCGGTGCCCAGGTCCTCCAAATGAGCTTCCAGGAGTGGAAACCCATCGCTCCCTGGAAAGTTGCCCGGTAGCATGACTTGGCCGTGTAGGTGCCATTGGTGGTCCAGCGCCACAGCAGCTTGTCCGGCTCATTGGACAGCTGGACGTGCTGCACCAAGTGCCAAAGCTTCAAGTACTGGCCGATCTCAGGGAGTCCGATCAGGCCTTGAATGTCCCGTGCCCAGCGATTGTTGGTGAGGGCCTCCGCCACCGTTCTCGCCTTCTGGTGGTGCTTGGGGATGCATTCATAGAGCATGGGCGCGAGCTCGCGGACGCCCTGGCCGCCAAGCCAGCGATCGTCCCAGAAGAGTGCAGCCCTTCCGTCCCCAAGTGCCATGGTCGTGGAGGCGTAGAAAAGCGCGCGCTCCTCCGAGGTAAATTGCAGGTCCAGCCCCTGCCATGCTCGGTCCGTGTCCGTGCGCGCAAGCCATAGCCAGCGCAACCGGAGCGAGAGGCCGGTGCGCTCCAGGTCCCGGACGCCCAGGCCGCCATACTCAAGTGGTCGGCAGACTCGACGCCAGTTCACGTGGCAGTGCCCACCATGGGCATCCTCGCGGCCGGCCCAAAGAAACCCGCGCTGGATCTTCTCAAGTTGCTTCAAGGTTTTCTTTGGAGGCGCGAGCGCGAGCAGCTGGTGAATCGGTATCGCGTTGAGCACCGACTTTACAAGCGCAAGCCGTCCAGCCTTGTTCATCAGCCACGCCTTCCACGAGGGAAGCCGGCTGGCCACCTTGTCTACGAGGGGTTGCAGTTGAGCCGCAGCAGGGCGGCGGGTGGTGAGCGGGATGCCCAGGTAGGTGACCGGCAGGGGCGCGATGGGGCATCCAAGCAGTTGGACCAGCTCCGCAGCAGAATCATCGCCGTGTATAACCGTGACCGAGCTCTTGGAGTAGTTCACCCGTAGCCCCGATGCCATGCCGAACACGTCCAGGATGCCTTTGACAGCGGATATGTCGTCACGCGTGGCGTGGCAGAAAAGCATCACGTCGTCGGCGTAGAGAGATATCGCCGGAATGGCGCGACGGGGGTGAAGTTGTTGGAGAATGCCGGACTGAAGGGCCTGATGCATCAGCCTCCCAAGGGTGTCCACAGCGAGCACAAAGAGCTGCGGTGAGGTGGAGTCGCCTTGCCGTAGCCCGCGGCGATGCCAGATCGGCGGGCCAGGGGCTCCGTTGAGCATGACCCGAGTGCTTGCCGAGGACAGCAGGATGGTCAGCCACTCTCTGAAGCGGTCCCCAAACCCATATTGGCGCAGCGCCTCAAAGAGGAAGGGCCATGAGATGGAGTCGAATGCACGAGTGAGGTCGAGCTTGAGCATGATCCTGGGTGCGCCAAGTTGGTGTAGCATCTTGAGGGATTGCCGGACTAGAATGAAGTTGTCGTGAAGACTACGTCCGGCGATGAACGCGTTCTGGTTGCGGCTGACAAGGTTGTTGAGCTTGGGGGCAAGCCGCAACGACAGGACCTTCGCGAAGATCTTGGCCACAATGTGAATCAAGCATATTGGCCGGTAGTCGCCGAGCTGTTGAGCGTCCGCGCGTTTGGGCAGAAGGGTGAGCAGCGCCTGGTTTAGCCTGCTAAACCCGCGCCCTCGCAGCGCGTACAGCAACTCGAAGGCGCTCCAAATGTCTTGTCGGATGATGGTCCAGCAAGCACGCAGAAACTCCGTGGTGAAGCCGTCCGGTCCGGGCGCTTTCCGCGCCGGCAAGCGCTTGACCGCCTCCCATATCTCCTCCGGGGTAAACGGCTCGTCTAGGCATGATAAGTCGATGGGTGCAATGAGCTGGGAGAGATCCAGGGTGCGCTCGCGGTCCACGGCCGTGCCCAGCAGGCCATCAAAATGCATAAACGCCGCGCTGGCCATCTCCTCATGGTCGGTGAGCACCTGGCCGTCCACGACGAGGCTGTGGATGCGATTCTTCTGCCGCCGGAAGGAGCATTGCCTGTGGAAGAAGCTCGTGTTGGCGTCGCCGTCCTTGAGGTTCGCGATGCGGGCGCGCTGCTCGCATAATGTGGTTGACTTTGATATTTTAGTTCTCCTGTGGTATAGGAAATTCCCTTCTATTCATATGGTAGTTTGAAGAACACAATAAGACTCCTCACTAGTACAGAACATGCCATCTCTAGCAGCTCAAAAAAACCCATTAATGGTGGTTTACCCAACCGCCAGACCTAGGTGTCAGTGATAGGTCAGTCCATCAGAGGCAGCTGACCAAACTGCTTGAAATAGGACAATATGTGAGCACTCCAGTTTATTGTTCTTATTCAGTAAAGCTCATGGTGCTTGTGTTAATGCTAATACTGTACTAGAAATTACAGTAAAAATGTATACCGCAAATCCAGTTAGTATCTTATTCAATGCTCAACTGGAAGAGGCAACAAGATTTAACCATGTCAAATAATGATTCTGCTGGTGTAAACAAATATCCTCTGTAGTAGTGACAGGTCGTCATTCTTATCCAAATTTGAGCCTTTAGCATTTCTACTTGCTGGCCCAAACAGTAGTGACAGATAACAGATTGAGAAGCACATTGACCATATTATTGCCCCCAATAAGCAGCCAAAACAGTCATCCATGCTGAGCATAGAAAAAAGAAAAGTTGAACTTCCAGTGCAAGCAAGCCCATGGCCTCAAAATAAAAAGTATGCTGGTATAAAACAAACTCTAGTGGTGATAGGCTGTTAATGTATTATATCCTGATTTGAATTTGACCTAATCTTTCATTCAACATTTCTATTAGCTGCTCTATGATTGATAAGCACGTTGACCTGTCTGTTTCACCCAATAAGCAGCCAGAAGAGCCATCCCAGTTAGCATAAAAAAAACAGGAGCTGAACTTCCAGTACATCTCAGTCTCACCATTTCCTTCCTAATCTTGCTCTATCAGGTTCAAGTCTCTGGAGGTTAGCTCTGCTGCAAGCAAAGCCATGACATCCAAACAGATGGTGCATATGAATAAAGGTCAAGGGGAAACTAGCTATGCTCACAACTCCAGTTTTCAGGTAATTTCTGCTCTCTTAATTAGTTCAGGAGTGTTGTTTCTACGGCCCCTTCTCCTGAAACTTGGCTTCTGAAGACTGTCTCATCAAGAATTTGTTCATAATATATCTTATATTACTAACAACTAAACTAACACCATAATAGGAATCATTAAACTAGATTTCTGAAGTACAAGTCGACTGCAGAGTGCTGTGCAGAACAGGATGAAGCCCCTGATAGAAGCAGCGATCGTTGAATTATGCAGCAACACCACCACCTTGTCACGCGGGAAGATGGTGATCCCGTACTTAGGCTGCTCCTCTCGCCCAAACGTGGTAGCACTAGTGTCAATTGCCCTCGAGGCCACCTGCAGCCACTTTCTTCAGTTGCGGCAGCCACCTCCAGAAGTCTCTGTACTCCTTAAGGATCTCCCATACAATGGCTTCAACTTGGTCGTGAAAAGCTTGGTTGGCAAATCGGCGAGCCTGTTGTTGTAACTGGTGTCGTACCAGGGTCATTCTATGAGAGGCTCTTCCCTAGTGGCTCCGTGCATATTTTCTGCTCATCCAACAGCTTTCATTGGCTCTCAAAGGTGTATCAATTTAACACCACTCCAGTAGCATTTGTCCCTTCACCATCTGATCCTTCAGAGGTACAGGCTCCTCAAGATTTAAGGATAAACCAAATCCCGGCGTATGACATCGATGAAGAATATCAGGTGTGAAAGACTCCCAGTGGTCGCTGGAGCTTATGCACGACAATTCAGGATAGATTTCACACTTTTCCTGCAGCTGAGAGCCAAAGAATTGGTCCCAGAAGGTCGGATGATGGTTGTTTCCTTCCCGGGGAGGCGTTCTGATGAGCCTCTTTGTACATACCGGTGCATGAACCTTCTGATGAAGAGCTGAGAGGGATCATCCAAGAAGAGGGCTCCTTCTCAATCACAGAGATGCGGGTGCACGACCCTACAAGCGGCCTCCTCACCCCAAACAGGATGGTGAATAGTCTGAGAGCTGCATTCGACCAAATAATAGTCCAGCATTTTGGCTTGTCCAGAGAGCTCATGGATGAATTTGTGAGGACCGGTGAGAAGCACTTGAGCCTGCTTCGCAGCTCACAAGTCAAGCATACCAAAAACCCGAGAGTTAGAGCATCTCCAGCCGTTGGCCCCCCATGAGGCGCTTAAAATCGGCGCACCGGCACTAAACTGCGGCTGGGGGCGTGATGCCCCCAGTCGCGGCGCCCACGTTTTTCTGAAAATTTAAATTCCGGCACAAACACGGTGCAAATTAAACCAAACTTCGGCGAGTTCGTTCATATTTAAAACATTTTACAAAAAAGAAAAAAAGAACGCTACTGCTCCTCGCCGTCTCCCTCGCCGCCCGCCGCCCTTGCAGTTCTACATGCCGAGGAGGCTGTAGAACCGCGTGTAGTCGCCGCCGTCGCCGTCGTCGTCGTCGTCGCCTCCGCCGCGGCCGCCGTCCCTGTTGCAACCCTTCCCCGGTTGGCGCGGCGGGTTGGCGCGGTGGGTTGGACGATTCGGGGGCGTCCTCATCGTCGTGCTCGTCCTCGCGCCACGTTTGCGGGCGGCTATCTCCTCCAGGGCCCGGCGCTGCCGGACCATCTCGTCGCGAAGGTAGTCGTCGCGCGCCCACTGTAGGGCGTCCTCGTCGGAGAAGCCGCGCCGGGCTATCTCCTTGTACTCCGGGGGGAGGCCGGGCTCCGGCTTGGGCGCGACGAGGACAAGGCGGCCAGAGGCGGGGTGGAGTCGCCGATGCGGACGCCGGAGCTGCGGGTGCGCCGGCTGACAGGTGTGTCCTGGGGCTCTGGCTTGACGGGGCGGAGGCAGGGAGAGCCGGTCGACCGACCGGACAAGGAGGAGGACGCCCCGGGGTCCATTCGCCTCGGCGTCCACAAGCTCCCACGGCGGCGAGAGAAGGACGGGGGGCGGGGTATTCCAGCCTCGGCGTGTTCCCGCCCTCGATGTACTCGAGGACGGCCTCAACAGGCGGCCGCACGCACGCCCACCATCGCCGCCCCTCGGAGTTGAGCCTGCCGGAGGGCACGACGCCGTTGGTGGCCTCGAGCTGCTCGGCGTAGCGGCGGCGGAAGTATGGCTCCCAGAGCGGGCTGTCGGGGACGTAGCGTGGCCCCTCCCTCGCCGCCCGCGGCAGGGAGGCGCGGATACGTGCGATCTCCGCATGCCGCGCCGCCCCGGTGGGCGGTGGTGGCACCGGGACCCCGCCGACGCTGATTCTCCACGCCCCGGGCACCCGCATGTCCGGCGGGACCAGGTACTCGGCCTCGAAGAGGAGCCGAGTTTCGTCCTCGTGAAGTTGGCGGCGGCCGAAGCCGTTCGCCGCCGCGTCGTCACCTGGGAAGCGTTCGGCCATTCTTTGAACTGGAGACGACGAGAGGAGAGGGAGGAAGGGGGGGGAGAAAGGGCGCATCGGCGGTGGAGACTGTGCGTGCCACCGGCGCGCTGGGGGTCAGCTTATGTAGGCGGAGGCGCCGCGCGTACGCGTGGCATGCAAGGGGACGCGCGTCGTCTCGTCTTCACTGCGCCGCCCGTGAGGCATCAATGGCGGAGGCTGACCGGCGTGGCAGCTTTGGCATTGTTTCGCCGCGGCTCTTTCGCGCCAAAAACGATTCGCCCGGCGCCCCCGAGCGCCCCCCAGCGCTCCGGGTCTGGGTTGGGTCCGCCGGCGCCAATTTCGGCCCGAGCCGGCGAAAAATGGGCCCTTGGGGGCGCGACTGGGCCGATTTTTCGGCGCCGGCAGCCGAAAAGTCGCCTGGGGAGCCTTGTTGGGGGCGCGGCTGGAGATGCTCTTATGCTGGTTGGATCGCTCACCAAGGCATGATATGACAATTGGCGTGTTACTGCTACTAGCCTGTATCTCTCACCAATTCGTGATATGTCTGTAAAATTCAACATCAAACTTAATTGGATCTGTGAGATACGAAAATGGCAAATAATTGCTGAAATTGCATTATGAGACATATATTTTTCATTGTTTCAGCAAAGTATCTATCTCACAGCGCAATTGAGTGACACTGAAGTTCTACAGAGGTACAAGATATTGACTTCTGTTCCATGATAATTTTGTAAGAATATAAACAAAACTCCTATGATATATTATAGGATATTATTTCATTATATTTCCTTTGGACGCATCATGAATCGAAGACCGTATACGTGCTAGTTTGTTATTCGGCTTCTTGATGTACGTGCATTTCTTCTGCACTTGCTTGTTTCCATTGGCAAATGCATTGTATAGCAGCATAAAGCACAAAAGAACTCGAAGGCACAATCATGTACACCAATGAATTTATCTCCAAAAGAAAGGTTGCATTTGTACTGCTCTAAATTATCTGAAATGCTTGTTTTTTTTCATTGGATCGCATGCTAACAGTTTAACCAGATGAAAATAATTAGTGTGCTAGTCTAAAACAAATAATTGTCTTTACTAGTGACAGGTTGTTAGTATTATGTCCTGATCCTGATCTGACCAACGTGAAAAGTAACAAAGCACGCTGGCCTTAGTACCTTACTATTGCCCCCAATAAGCAGCCAGCCCATAAGCCTAGGAAATACAACCCAAGCAGGTGAGCATAGAAAAGAGAAGCGATGAGTGTCAAGTACGGTGTCAGCATTGTCTACCTAATCTGATTTCTGTGGATTTTAGGTATGGAGTTTAGACCTGCTCTAGGCAAAGCCTCTGTCTCCAAATAGGTGGCGGATATGAATCAAGGTCCTTGAATATTCAAGGACACGTTGAAACAATATGCTAACACAACTCTGGCCTGAAACGGTTTGGATTATTTCTCCTGTGCATTAATTCATTCATATGCCTGGTCACCAATTTTTTTGGCTGCTTGATGTATATGTATTAGTTCTGTAGTTGCTTGTGAACAATCGCAATTCCAGAAGGTATTTCTGCATAAGCACTAAACAAAAACTAAGTGAACGGTGGGTGTAAATAAAGAACTCTACGTATTACTACTTACTACCCAACAAATGTAGCATCGGTGCTGCTCTAGAATGTCTATTTCATTGGATTCCATTTTGATAATTTAACCAGATACAAATAGCAAGCCTGCTAATTAAAAAAATGTCGCCTCTGCTAGTGACAGGCTGTTTGTATTATATGCTGATCAGAATTTGACCCCATTAATGTCTTTCCATCATCCTTTTGAGCTTTTAAAAATCCAACCTTTCAACACAAGTGGTTTAAGTGTTGATTGAACCCATTGCCTTCCCAATCTGGTTCTTGCAGATTAAGGACTCTAGCCTAGCTTTGTTCCAAGCAAAGTCATGGCCTCCAAGCAGATGGTGTATATGAATCAAGGACAAGGGGAAACAAGCTATGCTCGCAACTCCGGTATTCAGGTACCTTCTCTTATCTCGATTAATTCATTGATCTATGCTAACCTGTTCTTTTACTCTTGCCTTCTCAATATATGCTTTCATTGCTGAGATTGAAAAGAATTTTGTCACGACCGTGGGTCGGAGCGGATCGCCGGCGGCGAGGTGGCTAGTGAGAGGAGCAGGGTAGCGCACTCATGGCGAGAGGAAGGAGAAAAGAGAGCAGCTCGGGAGAGGATAAGAGCAGGAGAGGGGAAAGACAGACGAGAGGCTCAGAATGATTTCAATTTTCAAAACTTGATCGTTACAGAGACCTCGCTTGCTTATAAACCCGCAAGCCCACGCCACACCACACGGCCCACTGGCTCAAGGCCACACACGGCCCACCACACGTCACGCAATGCCCATTCTAATCTTCCCGCTTCCACCAGAGCTCCCTTGCCTCTTCTTGCGTCCGTCAGCACTGACTGAACCTGATGCCATCGCCTCGGCACTTACAATACCCACCCATGAAGAACCAGCGTGTCCCCATGCTGGTGCGGCTGGAAACCTCTGCTTGAGCACCTCGTAATCCTCCCACGTAGCTGAAGTTGCCGGAATGGTAGCCCACTTAATTAGCACTTGCAAGTGAGAGGTGCTGCCCTTCTTGACCAGACGACGATCCAAAATCTCTTCAAGAAAAACGCCAGGATCAGACAGATCGATCGGAACAGGCAACGACGAAAACACTGGTGTATGATCTGGCACATGGTTCTTCAGTTGGGACACATGGAAAACTGGGTGCACTTGACTGCCTCGCGGTAATTTCAGGCGATAAGCTGCTGTTCCAATCCTGTCCAGTATTTTATAAGGTCCAAAATATTTCAGTGCCAGCTTGCGGCAGGGTCGGTTCACAACTGTGGACTGAGTGTAAGGCTGTAACCGTAAGTACACCATCTCCCCGACAGTAAATTCTCTCTCGGAGCGTTTTGTGTCAGCAAAATGCTTGTATTTACACTGAGCTCTGGTCAAGTGTTCTTTGAGTGCTGTAGTGTGTTGAGTATGATCTGCCAGCCAAGTATTCACATCTGAGTTGAGAGAGGTTGGATGTCCCAGCAGCTGTCCCATGTTAGGAGCACACCCATAGAGGGCTTTGTAAGGTGTACACCCCAGAGACGAATGATATGAGGTGTTATACCAAAATTCAGCCTGAGGCAGCCACACTGCCCACTTTGCTGGACACTCATGTACTGCACATCTTAGGTACATCTCAAGGCACTGATTTACTCGTTCAGTTTGGCCATCAGTTTGGGGGTGGTATGCTGTACTCATTTGCAGTTCAGTGCCCCATACTCGAAAGAGCTCCTTCCAGAAAGCACTAGTAAAAATTTTGTCCCTGTCAGACACAATAGTCAAGGGCAGACCATGCAGCTTAACTATATTGTTCAAAAACACCTTGGCAACAGAGGCTGCAGTGAATGGATGTTTCAAAGGAAGAAAGTGCCCCACTTTGGTGAAACGATCCACCACCACTAAAATAGCAGAGAAGCCATCATATTTTGGTAGTCCTTCAATGAAATCCATACTGATGGACTGCCAAGGACTGTCAGGCACAGGCAAAGGCTGTAATAGACCTGACACTTTGCACAATTCATGCTTTGCTTGTTGACAAGTTCCACACTGTTTGACAAAATTTTCCACATCAGTCTTAATATTTGCCCAACTGAACAGCTGTTTAACCCTGTGATATGTTGGCAAAATTCCAGAGTGACCCCCAACAGGAGTAGAATGGAAGGCCTGGATCAATTTAGTTTGCAGTCCAGTGTTGGCCCCCACCCATATCTTGTGATCCTGCTTTATCAATCCTTCCTGCAATTGGAATCCAGGGCAAGCACTAGGATCCACTACAAGCTTTTGCAACATGGAGAGAGCCATGGGGTCTACAGAGTAAGAATTTAGAACTTCATGCACCCAAATAGGTTTGCTTGTGGACACATTCTGAGTAGCAAACAGATGTGCAACCCTGGACAAGGCATCAACAGCAGTATTTTCCACCCTTTTCCTGTACTGTATGAAGAATTGTAAGCCCACTAGCTTAGTCATTGCTTTCCTCTGCAGATCAGATGTCAGATTTTGATCACTCAAGTGGCATAGGCTTTGATGATCTGTTTTTATAACAAAAGGTGCTCTGGTCAGGTATGATCTCCACCTGTCTATAGCCATCATAATTGCCAAAAATTCCTTCTCATAAATGGATTTCTTCTGACTGGTCACTCCCAGAGCTTTGCTATAGTAAGCCACAGGATGGCCTTCCTGAGATAACACAGCCCCCACACCAGTGTTACAAGCATTTGTCTCTACAGTGAATGTTTTCTCAAAGTTTGGTAAGGCTAGCACTGGTGTGTTACTCATAGCTTGCTTGAGGAGTTGAAAAGCCTGATGAGCTGCATCAGACCATTCAAAAGCATGTTTCTTCAGTAGGGCTGTTAGTGGTTTTGCCAATAGTCCATAGTTCTTCACAAACTTTCTGTAATACCCAGTTAGACCCAAAAATCCTCTGAGTTCAGTGACATTTGTAGGCACTGGCCACTGTAGCATTGCCTCAGTTTTTGTAGGATCTGTAGCCACACCTTTGTCAGAGATTATGTGGTCTAAATACTCCAGTGACTATTGCGCAAACACACACTTGCTTTCCTTGAAAAACAGCTGTTGTTCTTTTAGTATATCAAAAACTGACTGAAGATGTTCTAAGTGTTCTTCCAAAGTAAAATTGAACACAAGAATATCATCCATGAAAACCAGTACAAATTTCGTGTTTGCTCCAGCAAATATAAAATTCATGACACACTAAAAAGTGCCAGGAGCTGTAGCAAGACCAAATGGCATAACTCTGAACTGGAACTGCCCATGATGTGTTTTAAAAGCAGTTTTAAACTCATCCTCCTCTTTCATCCTGATTTGGTGATACCCAGCTCTCAGGTCTAGTTTGGAAAACCACTTAGCCCCTCCTAACTCATCCAGAATTTCATCAATTACTGGCATAGGGAACTTGTTTTTTACTGTCACTGCATTTAGTCTCCTGTAGTCCACACAGAACCTCCAAGTGCCATCTTTTTTCTTGACCAAGAGCACAGGAGCAGCAAATGGGCTCATACTAGGTGTGATCAGACCACTATCCAACATTTCCTTGACTTGTCTCTCAATCTCATCTTTCTGTAAGGGAGAGTATCTGTAAGGCCTGCAATTCACAGGCACAGTATTTGACATTAAATTGATTTTGTGGTCAATCACTCTATGTGGAGGCAGACTGTGAGATGCTTGAAACACTTCCTTGTTTCTGTCCAAAACCTGTTGGACTTCAGTAGGAATTTCAGTGGCAGGTACCATTACTATTCTGTTTAGTAAGGCAGTAGCCCCATTCCCTCTTTCCCACTTCAGCAACTGATCAGCAGAGACTTCAGTAATTTCTTCTTGTTGGGCAGGTAGTACTCCTTGCAACCTAACTGTCTGGCCTTCATATTGGAACTGAATTCATTTGTCTGCCCAGTGACATTGCATGACACCCCACTGTTCCAACCAATCCATACCCAGTATAATGTCATGCCCTCCTAAAGGCAGCACTTGCATAGCATTGGTGAAACTGTGGCCCTGCATCCACCAAGTGACTTTAGGTGCTACTTCAGTGCTCTGAATAATGTTTCCATTCGCCACTCTGACTTGCATTGGTTGTTTCAGTGTTTCAGTTTTGACTGTAATCTTGCTTAGTAATGCCTGATCCACAAATGTGAGTGTGCTGCCTGAGTCCACTAATATCAACACCACTTTGTTTCCCACAAGAGCTCTCAACTGAATTGTTTTCGGATGTGCTGCCCCTGACAAAGTTGTAGCTGAAATTGTAGCACACTCCTCTGGTCCCCCTTGCACTAAAGCATCCAGTACAACATCAGAGATTATTTCATGTGGGTCTACTAGTTCAGCTGCTTTGAGTTGAGCACTAGGAGCTGGTGCTTGGTTGCACATATGGCCATGAGCAAATTTCTCCCCACACTTGTAACAGAGTCCATTCGCTCGCCTATATTCCTTTAGTTGTTTGGCTTTCCACAAATCACCTGTAGCCAGACTGGGCTTGATCTCTGTCTTTGCATATTGTGCCTTTGGAAAACTTGATTTGGTGGACTTTTGTTGCAAAAGTAAACCCTCTTGAACAGATGCATAAAGAGCTGCCAGTTGCACATTCGATGGAATTTGCAGTTCCACTGCTGACCTGAGTTCCTCCTTGAGCCCCATGATAAATCTAGTGACTAGGAATGTATCACTGATTGTAGGCTCATATAATTTGACTGTGTACACCAACTGTAAGAACTGTTGCTTGAATTCTTCTACAGTAGCTGTCTGTTTGAGCATCATCAGGTCCTTCATCTTCTGGCGATACACATTTACGTCAAACTCTTGCAAAATTGCCTGACAAAATTGATCCCAAGTGTGCAGCGCACCAGTCTGCTTAAATGCTTGGTACCAATGAGCTGCGTTGTGTGTCAGATAGAGGGAGGCTGATGTGACTTTAAAACTGTCAGGTATGTGGTACAACTTGAAGAACGCCTCACACTTATCAAGCCAAATTCGCACATCAGACCCATCAAACCTTGGAAAATCCATTTTCGGCATCCACTGGCGCTTTGCCGTATGTTCCTCCTCAGCCGGTAACACAGGGGACTGAAATTCGACGGGTTTGATTGGTACCTGAACCGGACGCGGTGGAGCATGATTTGTGATCCCAGGGCCAGCCCCCAGTATTCCATCCGACACTTCTGATGTTGTCATGTGCTGCTTCCCCGTCTGAACCGCATGGAAGTGCGTCTGCTGCACTTGCCCCAGTGTGTCGCAGGATAGGTCAACCTCGACTTGCACCTGATCCAGCCTTGCAGATTGCTCGGAAATCTTCGCGTCGAGGGCTTCGAGCTGTGCACAAATTCCGTCCACCGCTTCCCATTTGCTCTGCGCCGCGCGCAGCTCAGCGAATTCCTTGAGCATCCGCTCCTGGAACGCCTCCATCTCGTCCGGATGAATCGCGTCTGCGGGTTGGGCTTGAAGGTCGTCGTCGTCGCGGATTTCCCCGAATCAACCCACCTCAGGTCAGGAATTACGCAGATCGAACCCTAGGGTGATCCGCCACCGTCGCCTCGGATTTGCTGGGTACGAGACGGGAAAAAAAATTTACGCGACGCGGAGCGGCGGAGAGGATCGACGGCTCTGATACCATACTGTCACGACCGTGGGTCGGAGCGGATCGCCGCCGGCGAGGTGGCTAGTGAGAGGAGCAGGGTAGAGCACTCATGGCGAGAGGAAGGAGAAAAGAGAGCAGCTCGGGAGAGGATAAGAGCAGGAGAGGGGAAAGACAGACGAGAGGCTCAGAATGATTTCAATTTTCAAAACTTGATCGTTACAGAGACCTCGCTTGCTTATAAACCCGCAAGCCCACGCCACACCACACGGCCCACTGGCTCAAGGCCACACACGGCCCACCACACGTCACGCAGTGCCCATTCGAATCTTCCCGCTTCCACCAGAGCTCCCTTGCCTCTTCTTGCGTCTGTCAGCACTAACTGAACCTGATGCCATCGCCTCGGCACTTACAAATTTTTAGTGAAGTTAAGAAGCATACCATTTAGCTAAAAGATTAGACAAGATTTTCTAAAGAGTTAAAACTCTATTGCAGAATGCTCTGCAGAACAGGCTGAAGCCCCTGATAGAAGCGGCCATCGTTGAGTTATGCAGCAGCACTAACACCTCGTTCCCCGAAAAAATGCTGATCGCGGACTTGGGCTGCTCCTGTGGACCAAACGCACTAGCATTGGCACCGATTGCCGTCGAGGCCATCCATAGCCACTGCCTTCAGTTGCAGCAGCCACCACCGGAAGTGAGTGTGCTCCTCAACGACCTGCCTGACAACGACTTCAACACGGTGGTGAAGAGCCTGGTCATGCTCCATCAAAGCAACAAGCCTGCTGTTGTGACTGTTGGGATCACGCCGGGGTCGTTTTATGAGAGGCTCTTCACTAGTGGTTCCATGCATCTTTTCTGCTCGTCCAACAGCCTGAATTGGCTCTCAAAGGTGCGGCTTTGATACTGCTCGATGGATCGATCCCATTTCCATTAACTTTTGATTCCGTAAGCAAAATCTTATCCCTTACAGGTTCCTGAAGATCTAACGAGGAACTGGAGTCCGGCTTATGACGTTGATGAGCATGCTAGGAGTGAAAGGCTCCCTATGGTCCTTGAGGCTTATGCACAACAATTCAGGAAAGATTTCACGCTTTTTTTGGAGCTGAGAGCCAAAGAACTAGTCCCAGGAGGCCGGATGGTTGTTTCCCTTACAGGGAGGCGTTCTGACGACCGCGCTTCGAAACTCTCTCACGTGTGGGAAATCTTTGCTCAAATTCTAAGTGTCATGGCCTCGGAGGTACATTTCTTTACTGTTTTTCCTACAGTCATTATCTCGGTTCCTACTGAACGCGCCTATTTGCACTCTCGGTCTCGTGCCATGATTGACAGGGAGTGATTGACAAAGCGAAGTATGATTTGTTCTACGTGCCGGTGTATGGACCTTCGGATGAAGAGCTCCGGGAGATCATCCAAGCAGAGGGCTCCTTTTCGATCACTGAGATGCAGGCGCACAACTTCACACGCGGTCGGGACGCCAGTCTCATCACTGCAAGCTGGTACGTTTGATGAGACTGAAACATTACCTTCTCGTTTCAAAGAAACAATGTACTCCCTCCGTAAACTAAACGCTCCTATATTAGTTTACGGAGGGTCATTAAAGCACATCCTTTTGTGTGTTACCAGGTTATCATCCACAACGATTAGTTAGTAGCAAAATGTTGTTTTCCAGGCAGTTGTGATGTAGACTAGTGTGTATGTCGTATGTACATTCCAGCCCAAGGTTTGTGTTATGTGTGAAGCACAAGCAATACTATTCCGATTGACTACCAACAGCAACGGCCGCCTGCCCACGGAGACGCTTAATGCTGGCGTCTCGTGGCCGGCCAGTTTGGGGCTCTCTGGAGCAGGATGCAGACAGGGCTCGGATCGCCGGCCAAACAGCACGACGCTTCACATCTTCTCTTTGCTGCTAACTGCTATATATGCACACAGTATGTATGTTTGTTTCTGGTCGCTTGACACGATTCGTTGGAGAAACACGCGCGTACGTGCGTGCTCGTATGGCAATGATGAGGAGGAAGTTGTATCCATTGTGTTCTCGTTCTAGATTAGAAAGGACTTTACTACGCGAACCAACCTGTGATTGGATGGTTCAAATCCTGGTGCTCGCATTATTTCTGAATTTATTTCAGGATTTCCGATGATGCGCAGTGAAAGGAGATGTTTCCGTCGACTACGAGGCGTTTATGGTGACCTCGTCAATCTCAAAATAATATGCCGGCTCAGTATCTCGGAGGTGCTCATATGGGTAGGGTCTGTGTGTCTTTGTAGGGATAAGTGTGTGTGTATATGAACGTTAAGAAAAAAGAAAGGACTTCACTATAGGCTGCATGCATATTCATTGACGAAAAACAGTGTGGAACTTGATAACGAAACCGCGGACCTTGTGAACCAACCTGTGGTTGGATGGTTCGAAGGACAGTGATATCCACAGAGCCCAGTGAAAATGTGCGAAAAATCAAGGGCAAAATGCTCGTTTAACAAAGTTTGGTTCGTGCTCAACTGCAGAATTTTCTTCCGCAAAAAGGGAAGCTGCATTATACTCCCTCCGTCTCATAATGTAAGACGTAAATCTTTCAACAGCGACAAAAGAAAAACTGCCGGAGAACCTGAAGCTTTTGATTTTTCTTGACTGTTTATTTCCTTTCTTCGTTTTTGTTTCTCTCTCGCCGTTTCTAGTCTTTTCGATGCACCAATTAGAACCAGGAAGATGATAGATTCCTCTGCTCAAGCATTGGCTGCACGCGTTTGTCACTTGCCAGGAAGAAACACTGCATGCAACGGTACAACGTACGAAAGAGACACTGCAAGCAACAGTACAACGTACGAAAGGCCACAGTGGACTAAAGGAGCTAAATGACATTCGATTAACGTGTGGGTAGCGCTGGTAGGCCTTTCCCACCACTAGCACGTTTTTAGCATTGCCTTGTTAATCTGGTTATTGCAGGTATAAAATCTGGAGGTGAGGTTTAGTCTTGCTCCCACAAGCAATGGCCTCCAAGCAGATGAAGCAGATGCTGCATATGAATCAAGGACAAGGGGAAACTAGCTATGCTCGCAACTCTAGTATTCAGGTACCTTCTCCTCATATCTTGATTGTCTCGCAAGTCATGGTTCTACGGACTGGCATTGACAACTGGCTTCACGAAACTATCTCATCGACAACTTATATAAAATTTAGAATTTTTTTCGCCGGTTCATAATTTGGATTATACTATTGGTATTTGAAAGAACAAACCAGAAAGTTAATATCCACGTTGTTTAGCTAAAATATTTGACTAGATTTTATTAGTAATTTTGGGTGCTTGTATCAATCGATGCAATGCCCGAGGATGTCTTCGGTTTCGAGGAAAAAGATTTTCTTAACTAGTGCAAGCAAACTGCAGACAGCCGAGCAGAAGAGGATGAAACCCCTAATTGAAGCGGTCATCGCTGAATTATGTAGTAGCACTAGCACCTTGGTGCCCGGTAAGATGGTGATCACGGACATGGGCTGCTCCACTGGCCCAAATGCGCTCACACTTGTATCAATTGCCGTCAAGGCGGTCCAAGATCACTGTTTTCAGGTCCAACGACAACCACCGGAAGTGTGTTTGCTCCTCAACGATCTCCCTAACAACGACTTCAACACGGTGGTCAAGAGCCTAGTCATGCTTCGTCAAAGCAACGAGCATGTCGTCGTGACTGGTATCACACCGGGGTCATTTTATGAGCGCCTCTATACTAGTGGCTCTTTGCATCTTGTCTGCTCTTCGAACAGTTTGCATTGGCTCTCAAAGGTTTGAGTTTGATACTGCTTGATCGATCCATCCATTACATTATTAGTCGACTTTGTAAGCAAAAAATTATCTATGCAGGCTCCTGAAGATCTATTCAGAAATCCCATCCCAGCATACGACATGGACAAGGATGCTAGGCGTCAAAGACACCGTATAGTGCTTGAGGCTTATGCAAAACAGTTTAGGAAAGATTTCACAAATTTCCTGGAGCTGAGAGCCAAAGAATTGGTCTCAAAAGGCCGAATGGTTGTTTCCCTGGTAGGGAGGCGTTCTGATGTAACCGCCTCCAAATTCTCTTACCTTTTAAGAACTATATCTCAGATTCTAAGTGTCATGGTCTCAGAGGTATATTTCTTCATATATTATAATACATCATTTTATCTTTTGCAATTGAGCGCAACATTTGACCTCATGTTTTTATGGTATTCTTAATAGGGTGTGATCGACAAAGAAAAGTTCGATTCCTTTTACGTGCCAGTGTATGAACCTTCTAGTAAAGAGGTGAGAGAGATCATCGAAGAAGAGGGCTCCTTTTCAATCAAGGAGATGCAAGTGCATGACCCTACAACTGATATGAACAATGCTCTCAACACCCCAAGCAAGTTCGTCAATCTCTTGAGAGCTTTATGTGAGCCGATATTAGTCCAACATTTTGGAGATGTCATGTATGAATTTGTGAGCGCCGTAGAGCGTCACTGGAGCCTGGAGGGCAACTTGTTAGGTCCTTATGCTATGTTGGCCATATCCCTTGCAAAGGCACGATGGTCATGTACATCAAGGATATGTCCACATTAAGTTACATCATAGTTGATGAGATTGAACTGTAACTTTATTTGAGGCAACAATGTATGGATACTTCGTAATGCAAACTACATCCCGTGGTGTGTTGTGAAGGTATTCATGGATGCACAAAATGAACTATCATTATATCTCTACTATTAAAGGGGAGTTGATCGTTGTACTTGCCTTTGCCACCATCCGCTCTCCTCCGCCCCACGCCCACATCATGCATTAACTCAATCAAATGAGATCTTACCAAAACCTAACCGAATTAAAACTTTCCTTGCCTTCCTCTACCCATACCCGAATAAAATTAAACCTTACCAAAACCTTACATAAAGCAAAACTTAAAACTTACCTTTGCTTTTCCCTACCCATACTCAAATCAAATAAAATCCTACCAAAATCAGGAATACGGTCAGCGTAATATTTATGTCGAACATGATTGATGTTGAACCATTAGAATATGTATACTCCCGTTGAAACACACGTGTAATTATCTAGTATTGATTAGCCGAACACTCTTGTCCATGAACTTGGTCATCTAGCTAAGCCTACGGAACATTGTATTATGGTGTATGCAAATTTAGTGTTAGGTTTGTGTTATGTATCTATTTTAGTAATATCTGCAATGAGACCGAAATAAATGAAGATCAAAGTATTCTTGACATAAGAATTATACATGACAATTACATGAAATCCCAACTTATTGCATTTATTTAGTGAAGTTCTTACCACATGGTGAGATCTAGAAATTCATAGAATACAGATTAAGCGCAACCACATGGAGGGTGCACTCCACAAGGGCATGTACATGTTGTTTCAAGAGCCATGTGTATCGCTCATGAAGTGTCCCTCCCGATCATATTTTTAGTGGAAGTTTGGCTTTTCAACCCTCTTTTTTTGTTCATTTCTAGAGGTGGTGAATAGGCGACTATCGGTTTGTTATCAATTCACTGATTTTAGGGAAATTGTTGGTGTGTAAAGATTATCCAAAATGAAACTATGTGATTGAACTTATATGCAAGGCAAGCTAGCAAAATCAAATTTAACAAGCTAGGTTTATCTCTAAACAAGCAAGTAAACTAGTAAAGGCAATATAAATAACCAAAGGGAGCATACAGACAATGAGGTTATGCATGGAGTTCAAATCCTTGAGGCGGCAGTGAGGATTCTACTTTCTTCTTGTTGAAAAACCTAGTCACAAAGACCTACCCTCTCTTCTCCAACTTTTGACACAAAGTCCAAGATCAACTACCGGCAGTTGATCTTGAGGTGATTTCCAAATTCATACAGTTCCTAGAGCAAATCCAAATCCCAGGTAACTCCAACCATCTCAGAGTTCCCATAACATCATTAATAACAAGCTCAATGAAGATCTCGAACGGGATTTCAATTTTCAAGTTTGCCTCGGTTGGATCTTGATTCTCGAATCTCACTTCTCCTTACAAATATTGAAGCTTTGTGGGCCTGGAAGGGGCACCACAATGTTGATTATGAAAATAGACAATATATTTGTGTGCAGGGCACCATTATTTTCATTTCAATTTTGTGTGCAGGGCACCATTATTTTTATTACAATTTTGTCTGCAGGGCACCATTATTTTCATTTCAATATATTTTGTATCCCACATGATGGTCCGAGAAGGCCATTGTTGGCCAGATCTTGATAGTGGTAGGAAGTCTAGCTTGCCACAACCCACCTAGTTTCATTTAGCTAACCCGGTAGGCTCAAAATAAAAGCTAACCCAGTAATAGACAATATATATCTCTGGATGGAAATGTTGAGAGGGGGCAGATAGATAAATAAAGCTTTATGATCCAACATCTAGTAAAGATTAAGTAAGATAACCGATTTGCATCACCCAAACAATTAGTAATAGAAAATTTTACCATATTATCAATCAAAAGTACTTGAAACTAAAATAACAGAAGAAAGTTTGTCTCTTACTCTCTCCCTCGTTTGACGATATTGAACTGTAACTTTATCTGAGGTAACAATTTTCTGGTAGTGTATGGGGAAAATATCTCTTACTCTCTCCCTCGGTTTTAGTAAGGTCACTATGTTTTTTTCCAACTTTGACTTATAATTTTGGTGAATAATAAATGGGTTATTATGTCATCAAAAATATATTGCCGGAAAGTTCTTTGAAATGTCGCTCGCTCTGGCTACCGCCATGACGCCATGGTCAACAACATTGAGCATCAAGTAGCAGCTAGCGCTTATAGTTCAGTAGAGGAGGTACACGTATCTATTCAAGAGCTCAAGGGCATATTGGATGGCCTGCCGTGTGGAGAAGGCGTACCCGGTTAACGGTGGCCGCTCCCCTTTTATAAACTACCGTGAAAGCAAACAATCATTTAACTGCGCCGCAGGCTTCGTCACTTCCCGATATAATCATGATGTTATGCGCAAGTGGGGGAATTGAATTCATTGATCATATCCCTTAAAAGACGGGTACGATTTCCACCTCGATGGGATGTGCCAACAGGGGCGCTGCCTCAAACCGCGAATCGAGCTTTCACAACGGTTCGATGTTTATGACCGTGTGTGACCCTTCGCCCAAAAATTGTCAGTCAAGGGTACTATTCACACTTGGGCGGTTGACCTTCAAGGCTAAGCAACATCTGTAGTTCGGATTCCGTACATTACCCGGTTAGAACATGGCCGAACTCTAGCTTAGCAGCTCTGGGAACCTGGCTAAAGGAGGTGGTGCAGAACATGAAGAAGGAGAGGAACTCACCACGCAAGCCGGAGACATCGGGGATATCAAGATCAACAGCGTTGGAGGCTAGTTCGGGGGCTACTGAGGGAGCCCTGGTTTAGGGGGTCCTCGGCCTACCGGCCTATCCCTCTTGGGCCGGACAGCTGGGCCGCATTGCCAGTGCTAAGAGGCCGAACTATGAGGAGACTCCGTGTGACGCCCCCGATTCAATCGTACACTAATCACGCACGCAAACGTGTACGATCAAGATCAGGGACTCACGGGAAGATATCACAACACAACTCTAAAACATAAATAAGTCATACAAGCATCATAATACAAGACAGGGGCCTCGAGGGATCGAATACAAGTGCTCGATCATAGACGAGTCAGCGGAAGCAACAATATCTGAGTACAGAAATAATTTAAACAAGTTTTCCTTAAGAAGGCTAGCACAAACTGGGATACAGATCGAAAGAGGCGCAAGCCTCCTGCCTGGGATCCTCCTAACTACTCCTGGTCGTCGTCAGCGGGCTGCATGTAGTAGTAGGCACCTCCAGTATAGTAGGAGTCGTCGTCAACGGTGCCATCTGGCTCCTGGACACCAGCATCTGGTTGCGACAACCAGAAAGAAAGGAAAGGAGGAGAAGGGGGGAGAAAGCAACCGTGAGTACTCATCCAAAGTACTCGCAAGCAAGGAGCTACACTACATATGCATGGGTATATGTGTAAAGGGCCATATCGGTGGGTGAACTGCAGAATGCCGAATAAGAGGGGATAACTAATCACGTCGAAGACTACGCTCGACAGCCTCCGTCTTGCAGCATGTAGAAGAGAGTAGACTGAAGTCCTCCAAGTAGCATCGCATAGCACAATCCTACCTGGCGATCCCCTCTTCGTCGCCCTGCTAGAGAGCGATCACCGGGTTGTATCTGGCACTTGGAAGGGTGTGTTTTCTTAAGTATACGGTTCTAGTTGTCATAAGGCCAAGGTACAACTCCAAGTCGTCCTGTTACCGAAGATCACGGCTATTCGAATATATAAACTTTCCTGCAGGGGTGCACCATATAACCCAACACGCTCGATTCCATTTGGTCGGACACACTTTTCTGGGTCATGCCCGGCCGCGGAAGATCAACACATCGCAGCCCCACCTAGGCCAACAGAGAGGTCAGCACGCCGGTATAAACCTAAGCGCACAGGGGTCTGGGCCCATCGCCCATAGCACACCTGCACGTTGCGAACGCGGCCGGAAGAAGACCTAGCCTAGCAGGTGTTCCAGTCCAATCCGGCGCGCGCCGCTCAGTCGCTGACGTCACGAAGGCTTCGGCTGATACCACGACGTCGAGTGCCCATATCTTTCCCACGTAGTTGGTTAGTGCGTATAGACCAAATGGCCAGACTAAGATCAAATACCAAGATCTCGTTAAGCATGTTAATGATGTAACCGCGGACACCGACCAGGGCCAGGCCCACCTCTCACCTAGGTAGCCTCAACCTGCCCTGTCGCTCCGCCACAAGATCCACTCGCGGGTGCTCCTATGAGCCGACCCGACTTTAGTCACCACATGTATCATGTATAAAGTATATAGTATATACCCGTAATCACCTCCCGAGTGATCACGACCCGATAGTATAGCACAGCAGACGGATAAGAATGTAGGGCCACTGATGGAAAACTAGCATCATATACTAAGCATATAGGATTGCAGATAAAGGTAACAACAGTAGTAGCAAGGACAGGCTATGCATCAGGATAGGATTAACGGAAGGCAGTAACATGCTACACTACTCTAATGCAAGCAGTATAGAGAAGAATAGGCGATATCCGTGATCAAGGGGGGGCTTGCTCGAAGCTCGCAAGAAGGAGGGTCGTCAACACCGTAGTCGTCTTGGAGTAGCAAGGCGTCGGTCTCGGGTCTACCGAGAAGAAGGGGGGGAGAAACAGAATACGGAGCAAACAAAGCATAAAAAACATAACGAGGCAATACGCGGTGTAGGTATGCCCTAACGCGTAGTAGGTGATACCGCGAAGGGGAAAACATCCGGGAAAGTACTCCCGGTGTTTCGCGTTTTCACACAAATGAATCAGAGGGGAAAAGTTGCGTGTTTGCTATGCTAGGGATGTGTGGCGGATGAACGGGCTGCATATCCGGATTTGTCTCATCGTTCTGAGCAACTTTCATGTACAGAGTTTTTCCATCCGAGCTACGGTTTATTTTATATTAATTTTAAAAGATTTAAAACATTTTTAGGATTTATCTAATTAATTTGATTCAACATTATCCAGAACAGTACATGCTGACGTCATCATGACATTAGCATGATGTCAGCAGTCAACAGAGGTGTTGACTGGGTCGCTGATGTGTGGGTCCCACATGTCATAGGTACAATAACCTAATTAACCTATTAACCAGTTTAATTAGTTAATTAGGTACACAATGTTTAATTAGTTTAATTAAATAGGATTAATTAAGTTAATTAATTTTGATAATTAATTAATTAATTAACATTTTTATTTATTTAGTCATTATTTATTTATTTTAATTTCTTCTTTTTTTATAAAACATTCTGGGCCGTGGGGCCCCTGTGTCGATGTACAGGGGCTTTTGGGCGGGCGTGCTAGCAGGCGGGGCGTGGGCGCCCGATGGCGAAGGCCGACGCTGGCTTCACCCGAGCGGGAGCGCCGTAGTAGGGCGGCTGCGACGCAGGTGGAGGCTTGGCGAGGAGGGCGGGCTAGCGGTGGCGGAGTAGCCAGTCACTGGCCTGGGGTTGAAGTGGGGCGAGGCCACCGGCGGGCGGCAGGCTCGACAAAGACCGGCTGGGCGGTGGAGAGCAGGACGCTGGGAAGCGGGGGTTCTGGCGGCTGCCTGGGTGGTGTGGGTGAGGCACAGGCGAGCGTGGCCGGAGCGCGAGCTCTGTCGCTCGGCCATGGTGATCGGCAGAGGGAAGGGAAGGAGGAGGTCGAGGCTCACGGGGAGTTTGCAGGGCACAGGTAGTGGTGGTCGAGGAGGAGACGGAGACGGCGCGTCGGCGGCGGGGAGGCAGTCTGGCGATGGCGTGGCGGCACCGGAGACGGCGGGTGGCGACGCAGGTACTCCCCGGCTCCGATCCAGCGGCGTGGGAGTCGAAGGCGAGGGGAGCAGAGGTCCACAGCACGATGGTGCGGCGAGTCGCGGCCAGCGGCCACGGCGGCGATGAGGCAGCGGCGATGGGGTCGATGCCCCCTGATCTGGATCGGGGGGCAGAGGAGGGGTGAGGGAAAACGTGGGGGGAGCAGGGACGAGTGGGAGGTGTCGGTGGTGGCTAGGGTTGAGGGGGTGAGGGGATAAGGAGAGGAGTGGGGTTGGCCGGTTGGGCCTTTGCCCGGTGGGGCTGGTGGCCTGCTGGGCCGAAGCCGAGTGGGAGGAGGGTTTCTCCTTCTTTTCTTTAGTTAGTTTTGTTTTTTTTAATTTATTTTCTCTTCTATTTTATTTCATTTTAAATATTTAGGCCTTTTATAAAAGCACGGTTCCTTCACCATAAACACCTAAGCAATTATTTGCACACTCCGAACATTTTTAGTTTAATATTTTGAAAACTTTTATGTTTGCCTTTTATTAAATTTTGAATTTGAATTGATTTTTGAACTAACGCGGGATTATCAACAGTAACTGCAGTGACGTGGCATCATTAACAGGGGATTACTGTTGGCTAATTATCCGGGCGTCACAATTCTCCTCCACTACAAGAAATCTCGTCCCGAGATTTAAGAGGCGTAAGGTGGGGAGGTTTTGGTTACGAAATTCTAACGATTCTTCTCGATCTTGGTTGCTTTTCTCGAAGAGGTCGATCCATAGCGTTGATGTCTCCATTTCTCTGCTCCTGTTCATCATGATGAAGTAGGCATCCTTCCTTCGGGATCTCCGTCGTACTTACGAAAATGACAAGGGGTAACTTCAAATGAACGGGCCTCTAAAAGGTTGACTATCTCATTGATAACATCGAGGAAGGTGGCGGAAGTAACTCTCGGATTGAATCTTAAGAAAATATCGAGAGCAAAGTAAGGAGGTACCATGAGAAGTTTCAAACGGATAGGCAAGTGTTCGACGCCTAATCAGAAGGTGAAAGGGGTTCAGAGCAACGAGAATAAGTATTGCGTCTGATACCCGAATAGATCACTTGGCAGGTGGCCCGTGAGTTACATAAGAAGACAGGCGCGAGGAATAACTTTGGAAACCGGGGGTGTACAGGAGAGTCAGGTTTCGATCTTGTGGAACTGTGGGTTATGGGCCCACCATGTGGGTTAAGTAGGAAGGGCGGTGACGTCTTGCACGATCGCATAAGAAGGACATGTTAGAGCATAGCCTGTTAGTTATGTTGGCAACAATGTCGGTACCAAGGGCGAGGGACAAAGAGAACCATTTTCCTGCTCGTTGAACGAGGCGGACCAAAAGGCAAAGTTCTCGTCCATCGGCGGTTACCGGAATGTCATCAACAATAGTAACAGGGTCTTACTAACGACGTGGTACCACAAGGTTCTTACCTAAGCAGTGGATTATCACTTCTTAGTTAAGTCAGATTACCAGAAAGCTTAAACAAGACAATAGAACAGAAAATACGATTATCAGATTAATCAGAACAATGGAAAGGAAAATGTGTTTAAACACATATTTTAGGGGTATATCCTTCCCAAGGACAAGTAAAGCATGATATCCATGACATGATATAAAGTTGAAAACCCTTTAGGTAAAGGGAGATAAACTTCATGACATTACCCATACAACAGTGTTTGGACAATCAATAAGGAAAATTTAGCGTTGTGCTTCAAATGTTTTTTATTGAAAATCGGAGTACCACAGACATGCTTCGAGATAGCATCGACATGGTCTTCAAGCAAAGGTCGGACTTTGGATATGCAAAGGATCCATCGGGAACAACTTATAGAATAAGTCTTACAATTTCCTCGTGGAAGAATGGCTAACCTTGCTGAAAAGGAATCTATAACAATAGGGCCTCCGGCCAGGTGTGCTAGGCACGACATCACCTTACCGGGTCACATAAAGACCAATGTTATAACTCTTGAAAATATGTTCCAACCATCATATCTGACCGAGATTCAGATCTGATTGGCGTCAGGATACCTCGGACTCGGGATGCCTGAGAAGAAAAGGTGCAACACAATTGACGAGATGACATTATAAGATTCTCGGGCAATGAACTATGGAAGCGAGTTTCAAAACAAGATTTCATCGGTAAACCAAGGAGAGGATGAGGAGGTGGCTGATGAACTCAGCGATAATTCATCAAGATTTCCTAAGGATGGATTTCCACAATTAAATATTGAATGAAAATGCGCCTGGAAATATGGACCAAGTAGGACGTTCAAAGTTAGAATGGTGATTCGATAATGACACTATCGGCCATTGACTTCAAAACAATAGGGTTGCTAGAGATATCAAATTCCCACAACAGAGTTCACTCAACACGGGGGCCAAGAAAAGAATGGTGATGGCAAGAAGCATCACTGTAACAAGAATTTCTTAAGAGGTGGTGAAACTCTCACAACCTTCCTGATATAGAGGACAGTAATACTACAAGGTAGATCATAACCTAAGCTAGATAGCAAGGAAATCAAGGTACAACACAAAACATGAACAAGTTTGTGCTGGGGGAAGGCAAGAATGTTGCCGATGATAACACAAATCATCGAGGGGCAAGGATGGTATTGTAGGGGAACGTAGTAATTTCAAAAATTTCCTACGCACATGCAAGATCATGGTGATGGCATAGCAACAAGAGTGGAGAGTATTGTCCACGTACCCTCGTAGACCGTAAGCGGAAGCGTTATGACAATGCGGTTGATGTAGTCGTACGTCTTCACGATCCGACCGATCCAAGTACCGAACGTACGACACCTCCGAGTTCAGCACACGTTCAGCTCGATGACGATCCCCGGACTCCGATCCAGCAAAGTGTCGGGATGAGTTCCGTCAAGACGACGGCGTGGTGACGATGATGATGCTCTATCGCGCAGGGCTTCGCCTAAACTCCATGACGATATGACCGAGGTGGAATATGGTGAAGGGGGCACCGCACACGGCTAAGGAACGATCCGTAGATCAACTTGTGTGTCATGGGGTGCCCCCCCCTCAGATATAAAGGAGGGAGGGGAGGTGCGGCCGGCCCCAAAGGGCGCTGGAGGAGTCCTACTCCCACCGGAGTACGACTCCCCTCTTGCCTTGTTGGAGAAGGAAAGGGGAGGGAAAGAGGAAGAGGCGCCGCCTCCTCTCCTTGTCCTATTCGGACTAGGGGGGGGGGCGGCCTGCCCCTGGCCGGCCCTCCTCTTCTCCCTCATCGCCCACTATGGCCCATTATCCCCGGGAGGGTTCCGTAACCCGGTGTTCCGAAAAAATCCGATTTCACCGGAACCATTCCGATATCCAAATATAGGCTTCCAATATATCAATCTTTATGTCTCGACCATTTGAGACTCCTCGTCATGTCCGTGATCACATCCGGACTCGAACAAACTTCGTACATCAAAACTTATAAACTCATAATAAAACTGTCATCGTAACGTTAAGCGTGCGGACCCTACGGGTTCGAGAACTATGTAGACATGACCTAGAACTA
Source organism: Aegilops longissima (assembly GCA_021605205.1). Classification (NCBI taxonomy): domain Eukaryota; kingdom Viridiplantae; phylum Streptophyta; class Magnoliopsida; order Poales; family Poaceae; genus Aegilops; species Aegilops longissima. Next base: position 659,442,358 of record CM038678.1, on the reverse strand, counting down.
TTCTCGGTCAATAACCAATAGCGGAACCTGGATGCCCATATTGGTTCCTACATATTCTACGAAGATCTTTATCGGTCGAACCGCATAACAACATACTTTGTTCCCTTTGTCATCGGTATGTTACTTGCCCGAGATTCAATCATCGGTATCCAATACCTAGTTCAATCTCGTTACCGGCAAGTCTCTTTACTCGTTACGTAATGCATCATTCCGTAACTAACTCATTAGCTACATTGCTTGCAAGGCTTATAGTGATGTGCATTACCGAGAGGGCCCAGAGATACCTCTCCGACAATCGGAGTGACAAAACCTAATCTCGAAATACGCCAACCCAACATGTACCTTTGGAGACACCTGTAGTACTCCTTTATAATCACCCGATTCGTTGTGACGTTTGGTAGCACCAAAGTGTTCCTCCGTAAACGGAGTTGCATAATCTCATAGTTACAGGAACATGTATAAGTCATGAAGAAAGCAATAGCAATATACTAAACAATCAAGTGCTAGGCTAACGGAATGGGTCATGTCAATCACATCATTCTCCTAATGATGTGATCCCATTAATCAAATAACAAAACATGTCTATGGTTAGGAAACATAACCATCTTTGATTAATGAGCTAGTCAAGTAGAGGCATACTAGTGACTATATGTTTGTCTATGTATTCACACATGTATCATGTTTCTGGTTAATACAATTCTAGCATGAATAATAAACATTTATCATGAAATAAGGAAATAAATAATAACTTTATTATTGCCTCTAGGGCATATTTCCTTCAGTCTCCCAGTTGCACTAGATTAGTTCACATCATCATGTGATTCAACACTAATATTCACATATGTATGTGATTAACACCCATAATTCACATCGTCATGTGACCAATACCCAAAGGGTTTACTAGAGTCAATAATCCAGTTCACATCGCTATGTGATTAACACCCAAAAAGTACTAAGGTATGATCATGTTTTGCTCGTGAGAGAAGCTTAGTCAACGGGTCTGTCACATTCGTGAGCCGTATGTATTTTGCAAATATTCTATGTCTACAATGCTCTTGCGGAGCTACTCTAGCTAATTGCTCCCACTTTCAATATGTATCCAGATTGAGACTTAGAGTCATCCGGATCGGTGTAAAAAGCTTGCATCGATGTAACTCTTTACGACGGGCTCTTTTATCACCTCCATAATCGAGAAATATTTCCTTAGTCCTCACTAAGGATGTTCTTGACCAATGTCCAAATGATCTACTCCTAGATCACTATTGTACCCCTTGCCAAATTCAGAGCAAGGTATACAATAGGTGCGGTACATAGCATAGCATACTTTATAGAACCTATGGTGAGGCATAGGAATGACTTTCATTCTCTTTTCTATTTTCTGCCGTGGTCGGGATTTGAGTCTTACTCAATTTCACACCTTTGCAACACAGCAAGAACTTTTCTTTGACTGTTCTATTTTGAACTACTTCAAAATCTTGACAAGGTATGTACTTATTGAAAAACTTATCAAGCGTCTTGATTTATCTCAATAGATCTTGATGCTTAATATGTAAGTAGCTTTCTTGAGATCTTTCTTTTAAAGAACTCCTTTCAAATACTCCTTTATGCTTTCCGAAAAATTCTACATCATTTCGATCAACAATATGTTACTCACATATATTTATCGAAAGGCGGTAGTGCTCCCACTCACTTTATTGTAAATACAGGCTTCACCGCAAGTCTCAGTATAAAACTATATGCTTTGATCAACTTATCAAAGCATGTATTCCAACTCGAGATGCTTGCACCAGTCCATAGATGGATCATTGGAGCTTGCATATTTTGTTAGCACCTTTAGGATTTACAAAACCTTCTGGTTGCATCATATACAACTCTTCTTTAATAAATCCATTAAGGAATGCAGTTTTGTTTATCCATTTGCCAGATTTCATAAAATGCGGCAATTGCTAACATGATTCAGACAGACTTAAGCATTGTTTCAGTTGAGAAAATCTCATTGTAGTCAACACCTTGAACTTGTCGAAAACCTTTTTGTGACAAGTCGAGCTTTGTAGATAGTAACACTACTATCAGTGTCCGTCTTCCTCTTGAAGATCCATTTATTTAACATGGCTTGCTGATCATCGAGCAAGTCAATCAAAGTCCATACTTTGTTCTCATACATGGATCCTATCTCAGATTTCATGGCCTCAAGCCATTTCGCGGAATCTAGGCTCATCATTGCTTCCTCATAGTTCGTAGGTTCATCATGGTCTAGTAACATGACTTCTAGAATAGGATGACCGTACCACTTTGGTGCGGATCTTATTCTAGAAGACCTACGAGGTTCGGTAGTAACTTGATCTGAAGCTTCATGATCATCATCATTAGCTTCCTCACTGATTGGTGTAAGAATCACAGGAACTGATTTCTGTGATGAACTACTTTCCAATAAGGGAGAAGGTACAATTACCTCATCAAGTTCTACTTTCCTCCCACTCACTTCTTTCGAGAGAAACTTCTTCTCTAGAAAGGATCCATCTTAGCAACGAAAAACTTGCCGTCGGATCTGTGATAGAAGGTGTACCCAATAGTTACCTTTGGGTATTCTGTGAAGACGCACTTCTCCGATTTGGGTTCGAGCTTATCAGGTGAAAAAATTTTCACATAAGCATCACAACTCCAAACTTTTAAGAAACGACAACTTAGGTTTCTTCGTTAAACCATAGTTCATATGGTGTCGTCTCAACGGATTTAGATGGTGCCCTATTAAACGTGAATGCAGCTGTCTCTAATGCATAACCCCAAAATGATAGTGGTAAACCGATAAGAGACATCATAGATCGCACCATATCCAATAAAGTGCGGTTCTGACGTTCGGACACACCATAACATTGTGGTGTTCCAGGTGGCGTGAGCTGTGAAACTATTCCACATTATTTTAATTGAAGACCAAACTCGTAACTCAATTATTCGTCTTCGCGATCAGATCGCAGAAACTTTATTTTCTTGTTACGATGATTTTTCCACTTCACTCTGAAATTCTTTGAACCTTTCAACTATTTCAGACTTATGTTTCATCAAGTAGATATACCCATATCTGCTCAAATCATCTTGTGAAGGTCAGAAAATAACGATAGTTTCCACGAGCATCAACACTCATTGGATCGCATACATCGGTATGTATTATTTCCAATAAGTCAGTAGCTTGTTCCATTGTTCCGGAGAACGGAGTTTTAGTCATCTTGCCCAAACGGCATGGTTCGCAAGCATCAAATGATTCATAACCAAGTGATTCCGAAAATTCATCTTTATGGAGTTTCTTCATGCGCTTTACACGATATGACCCAAACGGCAGTGCCACAAATAAATTGCACTATCATTATTAACTTTGCATCTTTTGGCATCAATATTTTGAATATGTGTATCACTACGATCGAGATCCAACAAGCTATTTTTATTGGGTGTATGACCATCGAAGGTTTTATTCATGAAAACAGAACAACAATTATTCTTTGACTTTAAATGAATAACCGTATCGCAATAAACATGATCAAATCATATTCATGTTCAACGCAAACGCCAAATAACATTTATTTAGGTTTAACACTAATCCCGAAGGTATAGGGAGTGTGCGATGATGATCATATCAATCTTGGAACTACTTCCAACACTCATCGTCACTTCCCTTCAACTAGTCTCTGTTTATTACGTAACTCCTGTTTGAGTTACTAATCTTAGCAACCGAACAAGTATCAAATACTCAGGGGCTACTATAAATACTAGTAAGGCACACATCAATAACCTGTATATCAAATATACCCTTGTTCACTTTGCCATCCTTCTTATCCACCAAATATTCAGGGTATTTCTGCTTCCAGTGACCATTTCCTTTGCAGTGTTAGCACTCAGTTTCAGGTTTTGGTCCAGCTTTGGGCTTCTTCACGGGAGTGACAACTTGCTTGCCATTCTACTTGAAGTTCCCTTTCTTTCCCTTTGCCCTTTTCTTGAAACTAGTGGTCTTGTCAATCATCAACACTTGATGCTCTTTTCTTGATTTCTACCTTCGTCGATTTCAACATCACGAAGAGCTCGAGAATCATTTTCGTCATCCCTTGCATACTATAGTTCATCACGAAGTTCTAGTAACTTAGTGATGGTGACTAGAGAATTCTGTCAATCACTATCTTACCTGGAAGATTAACTCCCACTTGATTCAAGTGATTGAAGTACCCAGACAATCTGAGCACATGCTCACTAGTTGAGCGATTCTCCTCCATCTTTTAGCTATAGAACTTGTTGGAGACTTCATATCTCTCAACTCGGGTATTTGCTTGAAATATTAACTTCAACTCCTGGAACATCTCATATGGTCCATGACGTTCAAAACGTCTTTGAAGTCCCGATTCTAAGCCGTTAAGCATGGTGCACTAAACTATCAAGTAGTCATCATATTGAGCTAGCCAAGCGTTCATAACGTCGCATACGCTCCTGCAATAGGTCATCACCTAGCGGTGCATCAAGGACATAATTCTTACGTGCAACAATGAGGATAAACCTCAGATCACGGATCCAATCCGCATCATTGCTACTAACATCTTTCAACACAGTTTTCTCTAGGAACATATTAAAATAAACATATGAAAGCAACAAACATAGGGAAGCAACAACGCGAGCTATTGATCTACAACATAATTTGCAAAATACTACCGGGACTAAGTTCATGATAAATTTAAGTTCAATTAATCATATTACTTAAGAACTCCCACTTAGATAGACATCCCTCTAATCTTCTAAGTGATCACGTGATCCATATCAACTAAACCATGTCCGATCATCACGTGAGATGGAGTAGTTTCAATGGTGAACATCACTATGTTGATCATATCTACTATATGATTCACGCTCGACCTTACGGTCTCCGTGTTCCGAGGCCATACCTGTATATGCTAGGCTCGCCAAGTTTAACCTGAGTATTCCGCATGTGCAACAGTTTTGCACCCGTTGTATTTGAACGTAGAGCCTATCACACCCGATCATCACGTGGTGTCTCAACACGAAGAACTTTCGCAATGGTGCATACTCAGGGAGAACACTTCTTGATATTTAGTGAGAGATCATCTTATAATGCTACCGTCAATCAAAGCAAGATAAGATGCATAAAGGATAAACATCACATGCAATCAATATAAGTGATATGATATGGCCATCATCATCTTGTGCTTGTGATCTCCATCTCCGAAGCACCGTCGTGATCACCATTGTCACCGGCGCGACACCTTGATCTCCATCGTAGCATCGTTGTCGTCTCGCCAACTATTGCTTCTCGACTATCGCTACCGCTTAGTGATAAAGTAAAGCAATTACATGGCGTTGCATTTCATACAATAAGCGACAACCATATGGCTCCGCCGATTGCCGATAACTCGGTTACAAAACATGATCATCTCATACAATAAAATATAGCATCACGTCTTGACCATATCACATCACAACATGCCCTGCAAAAACAAGTTAGACGTCCTCTACTTTGTTGTTGCAAGTTTTCCATGGTTGCTACGGGCTGAGCAAGAACCGTTCTTACCTACGCATCAAAACCACAACGATAGTTTGTCAAGTTGGTGCTGTTTTAACCTTCGCAAGGACCGGGTGTAGCCACACTCGGTTCAACTAAAGTGAGAGAGACAGACATCCGCCAGTCACCTTTAAGCAACGAGTGCTCGCAGCGGTGAAACCAGTCTCGCGTAAGCGTCGCGTAATGTCGGTCCGGGCGCTTCATCTCACAATACCGCCGAACCAAAGTATGACATGCTGGTAAGCGGTATGACTTGTATCGCCCACAACTCACTTGTGTTCTACTCGTGCATATAACATCAACGATAAAACCAGGCTCGAATGCCTTTGTAGGGGAGCGTAGTAATTTCAAAATTTCCACGCACATGCAAGATCATGGTGATGGCATAGCAACGAGAGGGGAGAGTATTGTCCACGCACCCTCGTGAGACCGTAAGCGGAAGCGTTATGACAACGCGGTTGATGTAGTCGACGTCTTCACGATCCGACCAATCCAAGTACCGAGCGACGGCACCTCCGAGTTCAGCACACGTTCAACTCGATGGCGATCCCGGACTCCGATCCAGCAAAGTGTCGGGATGAGTTCCGTCAAGACGACGGCGTGGTGACGATGATGATGCTCTATCGGCGCGAGGCTTCGCCTAAACTCCGCGACGATATGACCGAGGTGGAATATGGTGGAGGGGCACCGACACGGCTAAGGAGCGATCCGTAGATCAACTTGTGTGTCATGGGGTGCCCCCTGCCCCGTATATAAAGGAGGGTGGGGAGGTGCGGCCGGCCCTAAAGGAGTGCGCTGAGGAGTCCTACTCCCACCGGGAGTAGGACTCCCCCTCTGCCTTGTTGGAGAAGGAAAGGGGGAGGGAAAGAGGAAGGGGGCGCCGCCCCTCCCTCTCCTTGTCCTATTCAGACTAGGGGGGGAGGGGGCGTGCGGCCTGCCCTGGCCGGCCCTCCTCTTCTCCCTCATCGCCCACTATGGCCCATTATCCCCCGGGAGGGTTCCGGTAACCCCCCGGTGTTCCGTAAAATCCCGATTTCACCCGGAACCATTCCGATATCCAAATATAGGCTTCCAATATATCAATCTTTATGTCTCGACCATTTCGAGACTCCTCGTCATGTCCGTGATCACATCCGGGACTCCGAACAAACTTCGGTACATCAAAACTTATAAACTCATAATAAAACTGTCATCGTAACATTAAGCGTGCGGACCCTACGGGTTCGAGAACTATGTAGACATGACCTATAACTATTCTAGGTCAATAACCAATAGCGGAACCTGGATGCCCATATTGGTTCCTACATATTCTACGAAGATCTTTATCGGTCAAACCGCATAACAACATACTTTGTTCCCTTTGTCATCGGTATGTTACTTGGCCGAGATTCGATCGTCGGTATCCAATACCTAGTTCAATCTCGTTATCGGCAAGTCTCTTTACTCGTTACGTAATGCTTCATTCCGTAACTAACTCATTAGCTACATTGCTTGCAAGGCTTATAGTGATGTGCATTACCGAGAGGGCCCAGAGATACCTCTCCGACAATCGGAGTGACAAAACCTAATCTCGAAATACGTCAACCCAACATGTACCTTTGGAGACACCTGTAGTACTCCTTTATAATCACCCGATTACGTTGTGACGTTTGGTAGCACCAAAGTGTTCCTCCGTAAACGGAGTTGCATAATCTCATAGTTACAGGAACATGTATAAGTCATGAAGAAAGCAATAGCAATATACTAAACGATCAAGTGCTAGGCTAACGGAATGGGTCATGTCAATCACATCATTCTCCTAATGATGTGATCCCATTAATCAAATAACAACACATGTCTATGGTTAGGAAACATAACCATCTTTGATTAATGAGCTAGTCAAGTAGAGGCATACTAGTGACTATATGTTTGTCTATGTATTCACACATGTATCATGTTTCTGGTTAATACAATTCTAGCATGAATAATAAACATTTATCATGAAATAAGGAAATAAATAATAACTTTATTATTGCCTCTAGGGCATATTTCCTTTAGTTATTTCTCATCATGAATTCGATTGATATCCTAGAAACGCTCAGAATGTTGATTATGATCACGACACATTTGTCGAGAGGTTTCATGAAGATGTAATCGGTCAGCGATGACATCAAGTCAAAGGAATGATGAAGCAAAGGGTTATTGGAACCATGGGTACGACACAAACTTGAAATCAAGCTTGCTGTTCAAGGCGAAATGATATGACGAGGAAAATCGACGTAAGCTTAGCTCATCGTCGAAAGTGGTGCTCCAGGAATAAGGGCCAGGTAGCACAGTTAAAATCACCACGACAATGACATAGCCAAACAGGCTAGGAATGACGTGATCGGGTACAAACTCGTTTGTAAAGAAGATTACTAAGAGTTGTTGAACCGTAGTGCAGACTCGGTTCAGTTATCGGTGTCTTTGAGTGTTTTAATAACTCAGAGCCCGTGAAAAAATGGAATCAGTGAGAATGTAGTACTTGATGAAGAGCTCATAAGAAGTTATGCAGTTCCATGATAATCTCGAGATACCAAGGGGTAATACTCGACGACAGATCAAAGTAGAGGTTGGACTGAGGTATTGCTCTGCAGAAGACACGTGTTTAAACTTGCACAAGAAATGGTATTTAAAGAAGAACATGGTCGGAACCACGCTTGCAAAAGGCCAAATCCCAGATATAAGAACTTATACCAAGGGAATAATTAATTTAAGAGAAGCTTTAATGATACGATCTACATCATGTCCATGGGCATGAACACAAAGTTCAAGGTCGACTCCCACTTCTTCAATGCATAACCTTTCATTCACTGCTCTAGATAAAAATGATTTCAGTTTCAAAACCTACCTGTGAATTATCAGAGGAGTATGACCCGTGAAAACTTTCGAGTTCACATAGATTAAGGAAGGCATAGGTTCAACCCATCGGGGCTTCTTAGAACATATACCACAACTTCAGGGGTAAATAACACAAGCTCGAAAGCAGAGCATGTTTGACAAAGCGGAGGATACAATTTACCAAAGGCATTATGTATCCGAGAAAAGACTCACAGAGTTATTGAATATAAAGGACGTCGTCGGATAAAATCCAATAAGGATCTGGTGGTCCATAAGGGATCTGATGTGAGCATCGGTACTCAACCAGAAGAAGAAAGAAAGCAAGGAGATCGGATTATCAAAACAACTGACTAATCCAAGCTCAAATGCAAAGGAGTTATGATTTCCAAATTAAGGGCTCAGAAACAAACGCTCTGAGTAAGGATGGATAAGTTGAGTAGACTTAGGGGCACAATCGACGGTAATTTGTTTGGTCGAGAACCAGCTCATGTTCAAAATGACATCTGAGCCGGAAAGATAATTTAAAAGGATCAATTGATGTTTGCGCACATTCGCTCACATGTTGAATCAATAGGATCAAAAGGACGGTGTTAAAGGATACTAATGAATATCGCTAGACATATGGGAAGCATCCATAATGCAAGCAGACAAGTATTTGCAGAGCAATAGTTTGAAGAGGATACACGGAAGATCGGATAGTATTTCAGAGTATCTTATGAAGCATACGAACAACTGGGGATGAACAGATACTCGATAAGTGCGAGGAATTATCCGTAGGGGGTATTCATGCGATAAAGAACTACAAGGCAGTAAACTCAAAGGATTCTCGGGACAACAGAGAGTATTTTGGGGCATCTTGTAATAACAAGAGCAACGGGAAATGATTGTATGAATGGAAAGTGTATGCATCTTTCCATATGGGTTGACGGTGGAGGGAAATCGCAAATGTGAAGGCACAAGGTCTCGAGAGAACATCGTAGAGTAACTTCAAAATCTTCTGGTGTAGCAGGCGATCATCTGTAATAAGGGGCTCTCCGGGAGAAAGTTGTTACGAGAACCTAATGTTAGAGTTTTAGAAAATTCATTTAACCCGAAGAGAAGAGAGATTAGAGTCCCAGAGTATAGATGAGGAATAAAAGATCCTAATATCACCCAATGGCGACGTGGGCCCCTAAGACACACAGCCATGTTAGTAAAAAGTTTTTGCAATGTCTAGACTCGACTTCGCCAAGGAGTGTGGAAGGGGATTCCTACAGCAATGGCTCGATACCAACTTCAGGCGCCCGATTCAATCGTACACTAATCATGCACGCAAACGTGTACGATCAAGATCAGGGACTCATGGGAAGATATCACAACACAACCCTATAACATAAATAAGTCATACAAGCATCATAATACAAGCCAGGGGCCTCGAGAGCTCGAATACAAGTGCTCGATCATAGACGAGTCAGCGAAAGCAACAATATCTGAGTACAAACATAAATTAAACAAGTTTGCCTTAAGAAGGCTAGCACAAACTGGGATACAGATCGAAAGAGGCGCAGGCCTCCTGCCTGGGATCCTCCTAACTACTCCTGGCCGTCGTCAGCGGGATGCACATAGTAGTAGGCACCTCCAGTATAGTAGGAGTAAGTCGTCAGCGGTGGCATCGGCTCTGGACTCCAAACATCTGGTTGCGACAACCGAAAAGAAAGGAAAGGGGAAAAGGGGAGAAAGCAACCGTGAGTACTCATCCAAAGTACTGCAAGCAAGGAGCTACACTACATATGCATGGGTATATGTGTAAAGGGCCATATCGGTGGTGAACTGCAGAATGCCGAGAATAAGAGGGGATAACTAATCTGTTGAAGACTACGCTTCTGGCAGCCTCCGTCTTGCAGCATGTAGAAGAGAGTAGACTGAAGTCCTCCAAGTAGCATCGCATAGCATAATCCCACCCGGCGATCCCCTCCTCGTCGCCCTACTAGAGAGCGATCACCAGGTTGTATCTGGCACTTGGAAGGGTGTGTTTTATTAAGTATCCGGTTCTAGTTGTCATAAGGTCAAGGTACAACTCCAAGTCGTCCTGTTACCGAAGATCACGGCTATTCGAATAGATAAACTTCCCTGCAGGGGTGCACCACATAACCCAACACGCTCGATCCCATTTGGCCGAACACACTTTTCTGGGTCATGCCCGGCCGCGGAAGATCAACACGTCGCAGCCCCACCTAGGCCAACAGAGAGGTCAGCACGCCGGTCTAAACCTAAGTGCACAGGGGTTTGGGCCCATCGCCCATAGCACACCTGCACGCTGCGAACGCGGCTGGAAGCAGACATAGCCTAGCAGGCGTTTCAGTCCAATCCGGCGCGCGCCGCTCAGTCGCTGACGTCACGAAGGCTTCGGCTGATACCACGACGTCGAGTGCCCATATCTTTCCCACGTAGTTGGTTAGTGCGTATAGACCAAATGGCCAGACTCGGATCAAATACCAAGATCTTGTTAAGCGTGTTAATGATGTAACCGCGGACACCGACCAGGGCCAGGCCCAACTCTCACCTAGGTAGCCTCAACCTGCCCTATCGCTCCGCCACAAGATCCACTCGCGGGTGCTCCTACGAGCCGACCCGACTTTAGTCACCACATGTATCATGTATAAAGTATATAGTATATACCCGTGATCACCTCCCGAGTGATCACGGCCCGATAGTATAGCGATGAGCGGACAAGAATGTAGGGCCCTTGATGGAAAACTAGCATCATATACTAAGCATGTAGGATTGCGAGATAAAGGTAACAACAGTAGTAGCAAGGACAGGCTATGCATCAGGATAGGATTAACGGAAGGCAGTAACATGCTACACTACTGTAATGCAAGCAGTATAGAGAAGAATAGGCGATATCTGGTGATCAAGGGGGGGGGGGGGGCTTGCCTGGAAGCTCTGGCAAGAAGGAGGGGTCGTCAACACCGTAGTCGTACTGGGTAGCAGCGGCGTCGGTCTCGGGGTCTACCGGAGAAGAAGAGGGGGGAAAACAGTAAATACGGAGCAAACAAAGCATAACAAAAGATAACGAGGCAATACGCGGTGTAGGTATGCCCTAACGCGGTAGTAGGTGACACCAGCGAAGGGGGAAAACATCCGGGAAAGTATTCCCGGTGTTCCGCGTTTTCAGACAAATGAATCGGAGGGGAAAAGTTGCGTGTTTGCTATGCTAGGGATGTGTGGCGGACGAACGGGCTGCGTATCCGGATTCGTCTCTCCGTTCTGAGCAACTTTCATGTACAAAGTTTTTCCATCCGAGCTACGATTTATTTTATATTAATTTTAAAAGATTAAAACCATTTTTAGGATTTATCTAATTAATTTGATTCAACATTATCGAGAACAGTACATGCTGACGTCATCAGAGGTGTTGACTGGGTCGCTGACGTGTGGGTCCCACATGTCATAGGTACAATAACCTAATTAACCTATTAATCAGTTTAATTAGTTAATTAGGTACCTAATGTTTAATTAGTTTAATTAAACATGATTAATTAAGTTATTAATTTAGTTAAGTAATTAATTAATTAATTAACATTTTTATTTATTTATTCATTATTTATTTATTTTAATTTCTTCTTTCTTTCATAAAACGTTCTGGGCCGTGGGGCCCCAGTCGATGTACAGGGGGCTTTGCGGGCAGGCGTGCGTGGCGAAAGGCTGCTCGCGACGCAGGTGGAGTCTTGGCGAGGAGGCCGGGCTAGCGGGCGGAGTAGCCAGTCACTGTTGGGGGGTGAAGTGGGGCGAGGCCACTGGTGGCGGCCACGGCTCGACAAAGACCGGGCCAGGCGGTGGCCAGGAAGGGACGCTGGGAAGCAGGGGTTGAGGCGCTCGCGCGGAGCAGCGTGGGTGAGGCCTGAGCGAGCGTGGCGGGCCTTGAGCTCTGTCGCTCGGCCACGGCGATCGGCAGAGGGAAGGGGAGGAGGAGGTCGAGGCTCATGGGGAGTTTGCAGGGCACCCGCAGTGGGGGTCGAGGAGGAGACGGAGACGGCGTGTCGGCGGCGGGGAGGCAGTCCGGCAATGGCGTGGCGGCATCGGAGACGACGGGTGGCGACGCAGGTATTCCCCGGCTCCGATCCAGCGGCGTGGGAGTCGAAGGCGAGGCGAGCAGAGGCCCACGGCACGGTGGTGCGGCGAGTCACGGCCAGCGGCCACGGCGGCGATGAGGCAGGGGCGATGGGGTCGATGCCCCCTGATCTGGATCAGGGGGCAGAGGAGGGTGAGGGAAAACGTGGGGGGAGCAGGGACGAGTGGGAGGTGTCGGTGGTGGCTAGGGTTGCGGGGGGTGAGGGGATAAGGAGAGGAGTGGGGTTGGCTGGTTGGGCCTTTGGCCGGTTGGGCCTTTGCCCAGTTGGGTTGGTGACTCGGGAGCCTAGTGGGAGGGGGGGTTTTCTCCTTCTTTTCTTTAGTTAGTTTTGTTTTTTTATTTTATTTTCTCTTCTGTTTTATTTCATTTTAAATATTTAGGCCTTTTATAAAAGCATGGTTCCTTCACCATAAACACCTAAGCAATTATTTGCACACTCCGAACATTTTAGTTTAATATTTTGAAAACTTTTATGTTTGCCTTTTATTAAATTTTGAATTTGAATTGATTTTTGAACTAACGCGGGATTATCAACAGTAACTGCGGTGACATGGCATCATTAACGGGGGATTACTGTTGCCTAATTATCCGGGCGTCACACTCCGTATCCGAACAGGAAGCCTTGGTGTGTCCTCCAAGTCAAGATAAGAAGAATCGGCGTGTTTATCCTTTCCTTGTAACCGGACATGTGTGTAACCCTAGTTCCCCTGGTGTCTATATAAACTAGAGGGTTTAATCCGTAGAGGCTAGAGCAACAACCATCATCCTACTCGCCTAGGGTTTAGTTCATCTGATCTCGTGATAAATCGACTTTGTAATCCTCATATACACTTCAATATAATCAAGCAGGACTCAAGGTTTTACCTCTTAGAGAGGGCCCGAACCTGGGTAAATAGCGTGTCCTTCGTCCTGTTTCCCATTGATCCAAGATCCACAGCTCGGGACCCCCTACCCGAGATCCGCCGGTTTTGACACCGACGGCTAGCTAACCACACCCCACCCTGCCCACACAGGCGGTAAGATTGATGGCTTGTTGACCAATAGATGGTTATGATCACCGTCAAAGTGGATTACCTCCCATCGCCCATCCTTCAACTTCACCACCATCTCTCATTTCCGTTTTTGATTTTTTACTATCACTCCCACCTTCATCAAAGATGGGCTCATCATCCATTTCTTTGTCATCGCCAACACTTTTGGGATCTCGTATAGGATCTAGCACATGGGCAATTTCTGCTCCCCTATCATCAACTTTTGGCTTCCTAAACTTGTTACAAACAAACTATTATTTTTCCAACTTGCCGGTAAAAGTAGATCGCCTCGAACGTGTTCATCTTGACGGAGAATGCAATTCTTAGGCATAGGAGTTGTAATGCTCCCAAGCACCTTGCAAACTGTTAAATCCCAAACCCAGATATGAATCCCTTGGTTAGGACCAAGCCTCATCATCTTCGTCACCATGTGCACCACCGCCAACAACACCTACTTCGAGTTCAGTCTCGGAAGGTCCAGCAATAGCTCTCGAGGTGTCTATGTCAATTAGAGTACAGCTCTATGGCTGCACGGAAACAATTATAGGAATAGTGATTCGGCGGGCCGTAGTAGCGTCCGATGACTGCCCTACAACACCATCATCATCTATAGATACTAGATGACCAGTTGCGCGAAATGGCGCAAAGACCCGTTTAAAACCATGTTCGTGTTGAAAATATTTGCATTTTTTCAATAACTGTATATTTAAATACATTTGGTAAGAACTTATACCCCTATATGTAAAGAAAATTAAATGCAAATATTTTCTTAAGGTAATAATGCCACAAATTAGATCGTCGGTAGGTCAAGATAGTCGAGTCTGCAATTAGGAGGCTGCAGGTAGTGTAATCTAAGCGGAAAGCAATCGCTGGCCTAGGAAAAGAAAGGAATGGCCAGGAAAAGAATATAACTTCTACTTGCTGCAATGGAAAAGACGGAAACTATTGTTAGTACAACATCAGTATATAGGTTATTAGTACATAGGTGTTTTTGCATTATCCAAAAAACCTAATCAACAACAGCAAAATAATCTTCCTAGCCTCTGTAACACATGTCTCGACCTTATGAGGCATAACACGAGACCAAGTCTCTATAACTGAAACAGAAACACACATCATATTCCTCCCCAAGGTTTCTAATTATTCAACTGCGATGATCTAATCAGATTTGAAAGGATCGATATAGTTGACTAGAGGGGGGTGAATAGGCAACTAACTATTTTTAGCTTTTCTTTACCAAATTAAACTTTGCATCAAAGTAGGTTGTCTAGAAATGCAACTAGGTGAGCAACATATATGATGCCACAACAACAAGCACACAAGCAAGCAAAGGATATAACACAAATAAGCCTGCACAAGTAAAGGCACGAGATAACCAAGAGTGGAGCCGGTGGAGACGAGGATGTGTTACCGAAGTTCATTCCTTTTAAGGGAAATGCGTCTCCGTTAGGCGGTGTGGAGGCACAATGCTCCCCAAGAAGCCACTAGGGCCACCGTATTCTCCTCACGCCCTCGCACAATGCAAGATGCCGTGATTCCACTATTGGTGCCCTTGAAGGCGGCGACCGAACCTTTACAAACAAGGTTGGGGCAAACTCCACAACTTAATTGGAGGCTCCCAACAACACCACGAAGCTTCACCACAATGGATTATGGCTTCAGGGTGACCTCAACCGTCTAGGGTGCTCAAACACCCAAGAGTAACAAGATCCGCTAGGGATTAGTGGGGGAATCAAATTTCTCTTGGTGGAAGTGTAGATCGGGGCCTTCTCAACCAATCCAGAGCAAATCAACAAGTTTGATTGGCTGGGGAGAGAGATCGGGCGAAAATGGAGCTTGGAGCAACAATGGAGCTTTTGGGGGAAGAGGTAGGTCAACTTTGGAGAAGAAGACCCACTTATATAGTGGGGGGAACAAACCAACCGTTACCCCCCCCCCACCAGCCCCGCAGAGAGCGGTACTGCCGCTAGGCCAGCGATACTACCGCTTATCATCCTAAGCGGTACTACCGCTCCTCCCCGCGGTACTACCGCTCGGGGGCGGTACTACCGCCAGTCCTGCCGCGACCGGCACCGTAAAGTCCGACACGAAAAACGGGCCATCGAATCGAGGCGGCACTAGCACGAAATCACAGCGGTACTACGGTTGGGGCTACAAGCGGTACTACCGCTGAGGAGCGGTACTGCCGCTTATAGCACCCAAGCGGTACTACCGCTCCAGCCCGCGGTACTACCGCTCAGACCAGAGCAGGCACAAGGGGACAAGAACGAGCTCTCCATTGAAGGGGAAAGGCTCGGAAGGTGTGCAAGGGATGTGTACGTGATGATTCCAGCCTAGCCTTTCCAAAGCGGACCCCCTCTTGATAGTACGGTGATCTCTATGAAACTAGTCCACCAAACTAAATCGAAAAGACTACACCGTCTTCGCTTCAAACTCCGAGGGGAGGGAATCGTCTCGTGCCGAAGGATGAATCTCTGAAAAGCTCAGTGCACACGATTAGTCCGCAAAAACATTGTCATCAATCACCAAAACATCTTAGGGCTACAGATGCCCTTACAATCTCCCCCTTTTTGGTGGATTGATGACAATCTGGATTTGCGAAACGAAGAAAGATCTGAGAACATAAGCAAACCCCACATCTCTAAAATAGAGACGGGCTCCCCCTAGATGTGTGCCATCAAGATGAATGCTTTGGACTGCACGGCACACATACTAGGATCAACACTCCCCCTGTATTTTAGAGATCAACAAACTAAGCATGATCCATGAGAGCAGGATATATGAATAACATGATAAGCATGCAACTACTCATAAGATACCAAATGACTAGAGACATAGATAATAATATGAAAGAGAAAGGGTAGCATATGTCTCACACCATATGACTGGAACTTAGGTTGCACTGACACAAACCAAACACAGCAAATCACGAGCAAACACAACGAAACCAAAAAGACCACAAAGACACACTCGCAACTCAACGACACAAATACCTAGACTCTCTCCCCCTTTGGCATCGAGACATCAAAAGGGGTAAAGAGCGAACCTACGGCTCCAGGTGAGAGCAACTGAAGGTCTTGAACATCAGATGTCTGCACCATCATCCTCGGTCGGAAACTGCTCGGCATCTGAATCAGTCAATGGACAGTGCTGCTGGACCCACTCCTCCTCCTCAGTGATCTGACCCTCGGAGCCGTTGGTGACAGTAGCACCCAACTGACGCATAAGCTCCTTGTGGCGGCCCCTTGCCTTCTTCTCAGCCACATGAGTCATGTACTGACCGTGAGACTCCATACAGAAAAGCTTCTTCATCTTGAGCTTGAGTTTCTTTGCCCAAGAGGGCTCTGCCTCAGAAGGCTCAGTGTCAAGGTCATCACCGGCATCAGCCTCGCCCTCGGTCTCCATGGCAGCAGCAGAAGATGGAACACCAGTTTGGGGAATAGAGGTACCCCAATTATCCTTCTTCCTCAGACGCTTGATCTCATGAGAGACCAACTCTCCAGTTTCCAGTGACTCCTCGGGATAGGTGCGTCTCCAGGCCTTCTCAATGAGCAACATGATGAACGGAGCATAGATCGGACACTTGTGTTCAGACACAGCAGTAAGGAGCTCAGACCACATACATGAGAGATATCCAGGGTCTCGCCAGTGTTTGCCTCCTTCTCATGCTGGCAGAAGAGAAGCATGTCCACAAGATAGGAATGAACCTGATCCAGGTTCCCAATACGAGGGAATAGAGTCTAGCGGAACACACGGTGAAGGATGTCCAGAAAGGCAGGCAACTCATAGGTTGTCTTCTTAGTCTCAGGATTAACCTTCTTAATGCAGTAGGGCCAGAGAGCTTGCTTGTGAGTGGAGGTAACATTTTGGTGAGGACAAAACCTGACTGGAAACTCAAGCCCTTGATCTTCCACCTCAAGCAACTCCATGAAAGCCTTCCACTTGACAACTAGCAGCTTCCCATTCGTCATCCAAGTTAGAGTCCTGTTATCATCAGTTCGTAGATGGACAATGGCATAGAACTGAGCCACCAGGTCAGCATCAAAGTCTTTGTTGAACTGCATGATCCTGAGGATGTTCAGCTGAGAGCACATCTGAAGGGATGCACCAAAGTACTCAGGGTCCTGTTCCATTGCATCCGTGTTGATGGAGTGAACATTGACAAAGAGGTTCTTCTTAGACTTGATCACTTCAAAGTAGGTGGCATACTGAAAGAGGTTCCAGAATGGACGATTGAAAAAGGTGGGGCCTTGGTCTTCAAGATAAGGATTGCGGTGACGCCTGTCCCAGAATTCCTTGGAAGACATCTCAGTCACTCTCTTCCCACGAGACTTTGGTCCGTTGGCAGGCATCTTGGTCTTGTGAGGGGGATTGGTGCTTGAAGAAGCACCCATTGGCGGTGGTGGAGCATTGGAGGAACCACCAGCAGACTCAGAAGTACGGTAGCGCTTTGAAGTGGAACGCCCGGGGTTGACACGGCGGGCTTGCTGCTCAGGATGTTCATCGCCTGGAACCAAACACACAGACACACGAACAACCAGAAAGAACGATCAAAAACCAACAAACAAACCGAACAAGAATCAATATGTGGTAGGATATGATGGAAATGGGCATCAGGAGGTAGTACCGCGACCCTCCGCGGTAGTACCGCTCTAGTGCCGCTCGCGCGGTAGTACCGCTTGACTAGGCGGTAGTACCGCTCGAGGCGAGGAACGGCAGTTCCCTACTACCATGGAAAGATTTGGCACTGCCGAGATGCCAAATTCAAAAATGAACCTACCAAACATCAATCCAAAGAGTCTAGTTGCCTTCTCCAACTTACTCAAGCCTAGTTTTAGCCAAAAAACTAGAGATGCAACCACTATTGCCTCGAAACACTAGATCTGAAATCTAGACGAGAAGAGAAGAGGAACGAAGGCAATACCGGCATCCATGGCAAGAGGACGAGATGGGGATCGATTCCATCGAAGGAAATGGAGAGGGACGGCCCGGAGATGGAGGGCCACGGAGCCCTCCCTTTTAAAAGCGCAGTTAAGAGATGGAGAGACTAGAAGAGGAGAAAGAGGGCAAGAAGCAAATGGGTATGGGGGAAAAACCTTGGGCCCCTGCCCATGACTTAACCCTCAAAAATGGCTAATGTGAAAGAGTTGATCCGTCCCCATGGCAAGAGGGTAGTACTCACATGATGGCGGAGGCGGTAGTACCGCTTAACAAGGCAAGCGGTAGTACCACCCCTGCATGCCACCACCATGATGATAAGTACCAGCGACGTCAAAACTAGACTTTAAAAGCATGCAGGAAAAAGGACAAAGTGGGACAAACCGAAAACCAAGAACCCACAAGGAAAACTAGCAAGAGGACAGAAAGAGCACCCCTTCAAGAGAGGAGCGGTGGCCGAGGCCACCTATGTTTGAGTCAAAAGGTATGGCACCGCGAAGATTTTAACCTTGGGCCCATGACCAAAACTCGTCTTTGAAGCACAAGTACCATAAAAATGGCTAATGTGAAAGAGTTGATCGATTTATGCATAATGGGGGGAGGGAGAGTTCACTGAGAGAACAACACTCCCCCTATGTCCATGCCTACACCTAAACAAGATAACAAGATGAGTATGATGGTGTGTGCAAGGGTTCAAGCAACATTGCTCAAACAATGATATTTAGCTCATGCCTTAACTCGCGAAATCTCGTGAAAATATCTGCAAGGTTATCATGAGTGTTGACATACTTGAGCTCGATCTCCCCTCGCCTAATATGATCCCGGATGAAATGATACCAAATCTCAATATGCTTCGTCTTGAAGTGTTGCACTGGGTTGAGAGAAATCTTGATGGCACTTTCATTGTCACACCAAAGAGGCACTTTGTCACAAATGACACCGTACTCCTTTAAAATTTGTCTCATCCAAAGGAGTTGTGCACAACAACTACCGGCAGCCACATATTCTGCTTCGATGGACGAGAGAGACAAACAACTTTGCTTCTTGGAAGACCAACTCACCAAAGAGCAACCAAGAAATTGGCACCCTCCGGAAGTTGACTTCCTATCCACTTTGTCTCCCGCCCAATCGGAGTCCGTATATCCTTCAAGCTTGAAATTTGCTCCTCTTGGGTACCATAGGCCAAAGTTTGGGGTATGAGCTAAATATCGAAAGATTCGTTTGACCGCCACATAGTGGCTTTCCTTTAGTCTTGACTTGAAACCGTGCACATATTCCCACACTCAACATGATATCCGGTCTAGATGCACAAAGGTAAAGCAGGAGCCAATCATGGGCGATATACCTTTTGATCCACCGCTTTACCATTGGGATCAATGTCAAGTTGGCACTTGGTAGGCATTGGAGTAGTAGCCGCTTGACATCACTTAGCTTGAATCTCTTTAGCATGTCTTGAGTGTATTTGGCTTGGTTGATGAAGGTACCTTCTCTTCTTTGCTTGATATCAAAACCAAGGAAGAACTTCAACTCTCCCATCGAAGACATCTTGAACTTGGAGGTCATGAGGCGGCAAATTCCTCATTGAAAGCTTTGTTAGGGAACCAAAATAATATCATCAACATATAGTTGGCATACAAACAACTCCTTTGACCTTCTTAGTAAAAAGAGTGGGGTCGATTAGCCCAACTTCAAATCCACGATCTTGTAACAACTCGGTAAGGTGGTCATACCACGCACGTGGGGCTTGTTTAAGGCCATAGAGTGCCTTGTCGAGTTGATACACATGATCGGGAAAGTAGGGATCCTCGAACCCGGGGGGTTGCTTGACGTATACCAACTCATTAATAGGACCATTAAGGAATACACTTTTAACATCCATTTGTTGCAACTTAAAGTTGTGATGAGAAGCATATGCAATCAACAAACGAATGGATTCAAGACGAGCAACGGGAGCAAAGGTTTCACCGTAGTCGATACCCTCGACTTGGGAGTAGCCTTGTGCTACCAATCTTGCCTTGTTGCGAACGATGTTCCCATGAGCATCTTGCTTGTTCTTGAAAATCCACTTAGTTCCAATGAAATTGTGGTTCCCCGTTGGCCTTGGCACCAATCTCCACACCTTGTTGTACTCGAAGTTATTGAGTTCTTCATGCATGGCATTGAGCCAATCCGGATCTTCGAGCGCCTCGTAGACCTTTTGGGGTTCCACACACGAGACAAACGCATGATGTTCACAATAGTTTGCTAATTGTCTACGAGTGCTTACCCCCTTTCTTAGGCTTCCAACCACATTCTCCATGATATGACCTTTGGTGGTGAGCTTGGAAGCAATCTTCGTGGCACGACGCTCCAATTCCTCCTCGGAAGTGAGACTAGGAGGGGTAACTTGATCATCTTGAGCGCCGTCTTGAGCTTGTTCTAGATCTTGAGCTTGCTCATGATCTTGGACTTGCTCGAGGGAAAGAACTTGACCTTGGGCATCATTTGGTGGTTCACCACCATCTTGAGGTTGATCTTGCCCTTGATCTTGTTCACAAGGTTGAGGGCCTTCACTTTGTTCTTCGGAAGCGTGTGGGCCTTGGGTTGGTGATGGCTCCACTTGAGTGGAGCATTGTCCTTCTCCTTCGGCCACAAGGGGTTCCTCAATGGGTAGGATAAAACCAACACCCATTCTTCTTATGGCTTGAGGAGTAATTTCATCACCAACATCACAAGTGCCACTTTGCTCCACTTGGGAGCCGTTATTCTCATCAAACTCCACGTTACACGTCTCCTCAATAAGTCCCGTGGATTTATTGAGGACACGGTAAGCATGAGAGTTTGTAGCATAACCAACAAATATGCCCTCATAAGCTCTAGCCTCAAACTTAGACAACCGAACACCTTCTTGAGAATGAAACACTTACACCCGAACACCCGAAAGTACTTGAGGTTGGGCTTGTTACCGGTGAGTATCTCATATGGAGTCTTGTTCAAGCCCTTGCGGAGGTAGAGCCGATTGGATACATGACATGCGGTGTTGATGGCTTCGGCCCAAAAGTTGTATGGAGACTTGAACTCCGCCATCATGGTCCTTTCCGCATCCAACAACGTCCGGTTCTTCCTCTCCGCAACACCATTTTGTTGAGGGGTGTAGGGTGCAGAATATTGATGCTTGATCCCCTCATCACTAAGAAACTCATCCAAGGTGTAGTTCTTGAACTCGGTGCCGTTGTCACTTCTTATTGTCAAGATCTTTGCATTGTATTGACGTTGTGCTTCATTAGCAAAGTCAATGACGGTTTGTTGGGTCTCGCTCTTCCTCTTGAAGAAATACACCCAAGTATATCTTGAGTAGTCATCCACAATCACCAAGCAATACTTCCTACCCCCAAGACTATCAAATGATGGAGGCCCAAAGAGATCCAAGTGAAGGAGCTCCAAAGGCCTCTTCGAGTAAATGATAGTCGTAGGAGGGTGAGCCTTCTCATGAAGCTTTCCTTCGATACAAGCACTGCAAGAACGATCTTTAGCAAAACTAACAATCGTTAGTCCATGGACATGGTCCCCCTTGAGAAGACTTTGCAAAGACCTCATATTGACATGGGCTAAACAGCGATGCCAAATCCATCCCACGTCAAATTTAGCCATTAGGCATGTCGCGGTCTTAGTGGGTCGCTTCGAAAAGTTTATCACATATAGACCGTTCTCGACATGCCCAACAAAGGCTACTTTAAGAGTCTTGCTCCACAAGAGGGCCACGGTATCAATATCAAAGAAAGTGGCAAAGCCCATGATTGCAAGTTGACGAACGAAAAGTAAATTATATGCAAGGGACTCAACAAGCATGACCTTCTCGATCGTGATATCATGAGAAATGACAACCTTGCCAAGTCCCAATACCTTAGAGAATGAGGCATCACCCCACTCGACGTTGGTGGGCATGGATGGATTCTTGTGAACGTCCACCACCAAGTCCTTGCTTCCGGTCATATGATTTGTAGCTCCACTATCGAGCAACCATGATCCCCCACCAGAAGCAAACACCTACAAGAGATCAATACTTGGATTTAGGTACCCATTTTGTAATGGGTCCTTTGATGTTAGAGACAAGGGTCTTAGGAACCAAAATAGACCATTCAATGTACTCATAAAGTGAACCAACAAATTTGGCATAGACATGCCCATCACTAGCACGACACAACACATAAGAAGGGTTAAAGTCGCCGGTTTGGTTGGAAGGGGTGGCATTGCCCTTCTTGACATTACCACCCTTCTCATTGTTATTCTTCTCCTTGGGAGCACCCTCTCCTTCCTTCACGAATGTTTGCTTGAGAGGAGGAGGTCGTTTGGTCTTGTCATTCTTCTTCTTGTTCTTGGGCTTGGGTGCGAACCCAATCCCTTCCTTGGCAACCACTTCCTTTTGATTACCCAAAAGATCGTTGAGGTTCTTCTCACCTTGTATGCACGACACAAGGCCTTTCTCAAGTTGCTTCTTCAACATAGCATTCTCCTCAATATGGTGCTCATGCTCACAACAAGGGTTAGTAGCATTTGCATTATCAATTAAAACCATATGAGGAAAGGTGGCTTTCTCCTTGGTCAGCTTTACTTGGAGTTGATCATGAGACTCTTTGAGGTTAGCATGAACGCCCTTCAAGACTTTGTGAGCCTTGTCGAGAATGTCAAACTCCTCTTTGAGTCTAGCAAGATCAACCCCAAGCTTTGCCTTCTCGGAGTTTAGCACACGAGAAACAACAAGAGCATGATCAAGATCTTTCTTTAATTTAGCATGATCATCATTGTATGACTCCTCAAGAGCCAAACGAAGACCACACTCTTCCTCAAGAGCATTGGAAAGATCTGAAATCTCATCGGCATAGTCACGACTATGCCCCTCCATCTTAGAGATGGTATCTTCGTGAGCCTCGATCATGTCATTGGCTTCACCAAGTTGTTCCAAGAGAGCAACGAAGTGCTTCTTGGATTTGCCCTTGAGTTTACCCATAAAGGCCTCAAACTCATTCTCCTCCACATTAGTTCCCTCATGTTCATCAATGCTATCCGTCAAAGAAGAATGATTGATGATGATAGTTTTGATGTTGGGGGTTACCTTGTTGGTGGCTTTAGCCATGAGGCACTTGGCGGTGATGCTCTCATTGGGTGAGTCGAAGAGAGATACCCGTGGAGTCGTCGCAATGGCAACGGAGGCCATGGCAACCGTCTCACCATCTTCATCATCGTCATCGTCCTCGTTGTATTCTTCTTGTACCACCAAAGCCTTGTGAGGAGTCTTCTTGGTGAAGTTGCTCTTGTTGGGGAAAGACTTGGCCTTGTCCTTACGGATGAGCTTGCCACCATTGTCTTCCCTCTTCTCATACGGGCACTCCGCAACAAAATGACTCACATTGCCACAATTGAAACAAGTCCTCACTCGTTGCTTGCCCTTTGTGCCACTTGAATTGTTCTTGTTGAAGTTGGGCCTTGAGTTCTTCTTGCTCCAAAATTGCCTTGAAGCAAGTGCCATGTGTTCATGATAGGCATACTTCATATCTTCGAGATTGCTCTCCTCTTCTTCCTCCTCTTCCTCTTCTTTGACATGGACCTTGGCCTTCAATGCAAGGTTGGGCTTCTTTGCTCTCTGGGAGCGAAGCACCGCATTGTCGGCGGTCTTGTCCAATATGCTCATAGCCACAAACTCATCCAACACATCACTTGAGGACAAGGTGTGGAAGTCCGGCCTTTGACGAATGACGGAGGACATGGCCTTGTGGTAGGGCATCATTGCCTTGAGGAATTTGCGCTTGATCCAATTGTCATCCGTGTCCTTGCTTCCATGATCCCGAAGAGAGACGGCGAGCTTGGTAACTCTTTGATAAAGTTCACGAGGTTCTTCATCTTCTTTCATTGCAAACTCATCGGCTTCATCTTGAACCACTTCATAATTGGAACGTTGAATGCTTGCGCTTCCCCGATAGAGGGAAACCACTTTCAGCCAAGCATCTTTGGCCAATGAGTAGGGCCGGAGATGCGGGAGGTCTTCGGGAAGGATTGCTTCTTGGATGATGAAGAGAGCATTCTCGTTAAATTGATCATCCACGGCTTCTCTAGGAGTGAAGTTGCTCCGATCTTGCGGATAAAAACCTTCTTCAATGATTCTCCAAAGGTTAGTGTTCATATGATTTAAATGACGCTTAAAACGATAGAACCAAGAATCAAAATCCTCCTTTTTATCAATCTTGAGGGGAGGACCGGCATGATTCAAATGAGTAGAAAGAATCGGTCCACCATAAACAGGTGGAGGTTGCACATGGGCAAAGATGTCGGTGCCATTCTTACCACTAGATGAAGGAGCTTTCTCACTAGTAGCTTCCCCCTTGTCGGGTTTAGCATCCGTCCCCGTGTTGGCGGGATCACCCACTTTCACGGGTGCGGTGGAAAGTTTAAGCCCTTCTAAGAATTCCTTAAACATGTCCTTGACCTCGGTCGTCATGGAGGTTTTCAATGTGTCCAACGCCACATTGAATTCCTCACGTGAGATCGAGTTACCCCCATCTCCCGTAGATGATATCGGATTCGCACCGGAGTGCTCTCCCACATTGTCTTCGACGTCAACCATACTCTTCAGACGGTAAAGTCCTTAAAAAGAGACGAGGCTCTGATACCAATTGAAAGGATCGATATAGTTGACTAGAGGGGGGTGAATAGGCAACTAACTATTTTTAGCTTTCTTTACCAAATTAAACTTTGTATCAAAGTAGGTTGTCTAGAAATGCAACTAGGTGAGCAACCTATATGATGCCACAACAACAAGCACACAAGCAAGCAAAGGATATAACACAAATAAGCTTGCACAAGTAAAGGCACGAGATAACCAAGAGTGGAGCCGGTGGAGACGAGGATGTGTTACCGAAGTTCCTTCCTTTTCAAGGGTAAGTACGTCTCCGTTAGAGCGGTGTGGAGGCACAATGCTCCCCAAGAAGCCACTAGGCCACCGTATTCTCCTCACGCCCTCGCACAATGCAAGATGCCGTGATTCCACTATTGGTGCCCTTGAAGGCGGCGACCGAACCTTTACAAACAAGGTTGGGGCAAACTCCACAACTTAATTGGAGGCTCCCAACAACACCACGAAGCTTCACCACAATGGATTATGGCTTCACGGTTACCTCAACCGTCTAGGGTGCTCAAACACCCAAGAGTAACAAGATCCGCTAGGGATTAGTGGGGGAATCAAATTTCTCTTGGTGGAAGTGTAGATCGGGGCCTTCTCAACCAATCCTAAGCAAATCAACAAGTTTGATTGGCTAGGGAGAGAGATCGGGCGAAAATGGAGCTTGGAGCAACAATGGAGCTTTTGGGGGAAGAGGTAGGTCAACTTTGGAGAAGAAGACCCACTTATATAGTGGGGGGAACAAACCAACCGTTACCCCCCCACCAGCCCCGCAGAGAGTGGTACTGCCGCTAGGCCAGCGGTACTACCGCTTATCAGCCTAAGCGGTACTACCGCTCCTCCCCGCGGTACTACCGCTCGGGGGCGGTACTACCACCAGTCCTGCCGTGGCCGGTACCGTAAAGTCCGACACGAAAAATGGGCCTTCGAATCGAGGCGGCACTAGCACGAAACCACAGCGGTACTACGGCTGGGGCTACAAGCGTACTACCGCTGAGGAGTAATCTTGCCGCTTATAGCACCCAAGCGGTACTACCGCTCTAGCCCGCGGTACTACCGCTCAGACCAGAGCGGGCACAAGGGGGACAAGAACGAGCTCTCCATTGAAGGGGAAAGGCTCGGAAGGTGTGCAAGGGATGTGTACGTGATGATTCCACCCTAGCCTTTTCAAAGAGGACCCCCTTTTGATAGTACGGTGATCTCTACGAAACTAGTCCACCAAACTAAATCGAAAAGACTACACCGTCTTTGCCAAACTCCAAGAGGAGGGAATCGTCTCGTGCCGAAGGATGAATCTCTGAAAAGCTCAGTGCGCACGATTAGTCCGCAAAAGCATTGTCATCAATCACCAAAACATCTTAGGGCTACAGATGCCCTTACAAGATTCACATGCCACGACCAAACAGAGCAAGCACATAGTATGTTACTTGGTCCTTGTTAACTTCAAGCAGTTTAAACCAAATACATGTTACTTTTTTTCCACTATCCACCGTGGAGCAAAAGCCCCATGGTCCTTTATTTCAATAGAAGCAAATATACACAGACAGAGAATAACAGTCCCAAGAGGAAGGAAAGAAAGAGAAAAGAAAACCTACCTAAGGGAGCACATCCAAAAACCTAGCGGAGGCTCTAGATCCAAAATGCATGAACTGAGAAGTAGGTGATCTAAAATGCATTTGTTTAAACTAAGCCAACAATAATAACACGTTAGATTTTAATCTGGATCCTTCATGTAAAGAAATAACATAAAAAGAATCGAGAATTTCTCAATTTATTCAACAGAGAGAGTGAAAGTGAAACATAGCAGGCACACCAAATAAATCTGGGCACATATAGAAACATTCCTGACATTCTCACACATAAAAAAGCAGCTAACCACCCGTCGCGCCGATGGTGCAAAGGGCGACAGCAAACCAAGCATTCAAATCATGCACATAAGATTTGTTGAAGGACTGATAATAAGATCCTTAAAGTATAAATAAATAGATACTTAGGTAGCATGTTAATACATAGTGATATATGTTACAGTGCATGCTAGCATGATAGCCCAAAACAAAGTTATCAGCAGTTCATGATAGGAAAGCAAAGCTATACAGGTAGCCTGAACCATGATTGGACTTGGTCCAGTGGGGTTTGTATAAACAGCATGCCCAGCATTTACAAAAGCATTAGCCTTCAAAATAAAAAGGCTATCAGAATACTTAAACCTTGTGAATCACTTGTGTGATAGTGACATAGTAGAAAAATGCATACAGGGGATGGCCCCATTCTAAGCGCCATCATTGTCCGTCCAAGCTCAAAAAGCATAGCCCCCAGATGTTGTATTGCTACTACCAACTCTGTCGACTCATTCTGGATCTGGCTTCGCACAGATGTATCACCAGTTGCAGCATCTCTCTGAATACATTGTGCGAGATGCTGAAATAGAAATCAGGTGAATGGAGGTAAGTCTACACAAAAGTACGCATTTATCTCTTCCGTTGTCTAATAAATTATTTGAGAGTAAAAAATAATTTAGAAGACACAAAGCTACATCATAGCACTGCATAGTCAGTTGCCGAAAAAGAAAGCATGAAATTCTAACAACAGAAAAGCATCAACAGTCCTATGAGCATTGTGTTCAGAGAGTAAGATGTGTTATCAGGAAAAAAAACACATAAAACTGAAAGAGGCATGGTTGTATATAGATAGATCGATACAACCTTGTACAGTCGGTCTTCAGGCAAGCATCGCCTGCAGGTTCACTTCAATTACAATGCTTCACATAAAACCAACGATGAAAAGTATACCATCAACTGCTAAGCTATCCAGATTGCCTTGGAGATAAGATCTGCCTACGTTGTCCAGAATGACATCAAGGTCTGATAGAGATATTCCACATATTAGAATGTATAGGAAATTGAAGGGTATAACTTGGTAAAGCCAAATAATTTTATTTTACTTTTGCAGCAGGGCATCAAGCGTCACAAGAGGATGGCACGATAATACCATTTCCATTAGTTTCTTCTTCGATACGTGCTACAAAGATTTTGTAGTTTCTGCATATATCCACACCTTAAACGTCGCAAGCGGCTAGTTTCTCTTTGGCTTTCTAAAGCGGCATAACAGAGTTGCTTTCGGAAAACATCTTTGTACCATATATACTGTATCTATCTGAACCAGTAAACCTGCAGTGACAAAAACCTTGATTCCAAGGCGCTTTGCAATCTATATAGCAAATGTGCCAATTCCGCTTGATCCACTGTGGATCTGCATACGACTGGAGATAGGTCGACAGAAAAAAAAAAACAAAGGCATGAAAATTCCGTTCCAGTTCAATTCTCACAACACCAAATTGTGCACTTCTTTTTGCATAGAAGTGATTACTAAATCATTTCATACTCCATTCGAGCAGCACCATTCAATTACTAATCATGTCAATTTGGTGATGACTAAGGAAGATTCACGTTCTGCAATCCTAACAAACAAATTAGCCAGAGAGATTTTCTTAAAGGGAAGGGATTTACCTGGGGAGATGGCCGGTCATGAAGACGTGCAGGCCACCTCGGGCAAGCCGGTGGCATCAGTCAGCGACACCCTCTCTAACACCGGGAGCAACAGCCTCGGCGGCACCACCACCTTCTCCGTGTACCTGCATAAGCAACGAGAGCAGCTGCATGACCTCAAGCCAATACACAATGTTTCATGAAATCAATCAATCAATCAGTACACAATATTCTCTTAGTTGTCCCAATCAATCAGGAATTGTGTACCTTTTGAACCGTTATAGGAAAATCCTCTTCTAGCCACTTTGTATCTTTGATGACTTCTTTTACTGGCCTCTCATTAATTTTGGCATTCAAGAAATTAGGAACCTACTCAAGTGGAAATCATCAAATCAGTACTCCAAAGCACTACCAACAGAGTAGCCATGTTTGTAATCATATCTTCACCTGAGTTGTTGAATGGTTTCCCCAAATAGTCATATTTTTCACTTTGTCATAAAACACGCCAGCTTTTAATGCTAGCTGCAAAAGTTTGTCAATGACAGATTAGTCTTGTCTTCTGTTGAAATAAAATAACTTAAACATATCAGAAATAATTAAGATTCATTGAGAGTATAACATGGCAAGCAAATGGCAGTGCCTGGTCCTTTCAACTGGTAACTGGTCTACTATTTTTTTTACTGACGACACAAGTCATAAGTTTCTTTTGCAGCTAGATGAACATACACAAGTTATCTGATGGCCTACATATGACAAAAAATTTAACATATGGAAAAAAATTAACATTATGACCATGGCAGAATAAAAGGACTGGAACTTGTAGTTTTGGGAACCTGGCTGGCAAAGACTAATGCAAACTTTATCCATGACCGCAGGATAAAGTTGGCAGTGGATAAATTCAAGAGATAACAGAGTCTTTGCATGGCAGCTCAGAAGCAGGTATACACCATTAACCTGTCCGTGGAAATTGATAAGCGTATGATTATTTGAAACAAGTGTATGATTATTGGTCACATAGCTGACACAAATTTGATTTTGCAAAAAATGGAGGGATATTAGGAGATAAAGTTTCAGTTTTTTTGTCACACCTAACCTTCTAATTGAGCCAGAGCAAGGGCAGAGCATGAGAGACCTTGAAGAGTCGGAGAGGAGTGGCGCTCTTGTCCTGTAGGTGGTGCTGACCTCCATTTCCAGATCCAGCAATCTCCTCTCTCGTCTCCTCACTGAAGAAACCAACATGGCCATGTAAATGCTTCAGTTTTGAGAATCAGTGCACATGAATTGTACATGTTCACTTGCATACTGAAATTGAACAAAAGGGAGGGTGCTACCTGCAGCAGGGAAGGGAGCAAGGACCTTGTGCGGTGCATTGTGCGGGACATAAGAGTATTGAATATTGTGCTGAAATATGGAACATTGGATAATCTGATGTTAACATTGCACAACAAAGAGGAACCAGCACAGTTTTAGTGGTACAACACTGAATTTCTACTTCTGAATATTGACAGTACAATATACTCAGAAGTTTAATTTCTGCTACTGAATATTGACAGTACACCAGTATTCAGTTTATATAAACAACAATATATTCTCTGAAGTTTTAGTTGCTTTCTTCAGTCAATCTTACCCGATGCAGTCAATTTTTTTAGTTTTGACAAGTCTTGCGATAATTCTAGCAAATTAATTGTCAAGATTGATGGCATTCCTTACCATCTCTCTCGGGAGCACATTGTCTTCTGCTTCCTTAGTTTTTTCAGATATACCCATCGGCGTTGACGAACAGGACACATTCATCTTCATGAGAGCGGGCACTGAAAGGGTAATAAAAAAATGTTCAGACAGAGCTAACAAAAGCATTATAAGATGAAGGTTTCTTAGCAGGAAGCAGTACACAAAAACGAACCTGAATCAGGGGAACCTGAATCGGGGGTAACAAAAATGAAGGCTTTTTAGCAAGGAACAAAAACTTCAGTCATAGCATGTGAAATAGCCTAAGAAAGGTTAACTGTAAACCTAAATCAGGGCCATTTTCAAGCAGGGGAGCAGCCAAGGCTAACTCTGAACCAACTCAAGGATTTGGGGGCTGCACGATTCCTGGTGCTTATCAATTTGAGCCAACTCAAGGATTCCTATCCAGATTCTTATCAATCCGACCTTATGAATCCACTTGTCAACTCACAGACCGCAACACTGCACCACATATTGCGTCTTTTCACAAACTAATTAACTAAATCCTGCTTAAAACATCCCATATGGTTCACTATAGTAGCACACATGTTTACAGAACATGAAGTATTTCAGTTTACCTACGCCAAATTTACTTGCTACTCATACGGTTGCAGATTCTTATGAAAAATTTGGAAACCAAATAAAGTTGTAGTCCTTCCTGGCTCCTGGTCAGGAACATGCCGCCCTGCTTTCTGTTGAAGAACCAATCCGTCTCCTTGAACACTCCAGCCTTGCACTCCCCCATAGAACACAGGAGCACGGATCAGCACCACACCCAATCCACCCACTACGACGAGATATGATGAGAACGGAGAAGGATTTTCTCACCTATTGTTCATCTCGATGTACCACTTCTTGCAGACGATGTTGGAGAAGCAGCAGCCCACAGAGGTCAACGCGAACATGATGTTCTGGTTGAACATCCATGGCTTCGTCGCCGGATCCGGGACCCTCCGCCTCACCTACCTCCTTGCCGCCAGCGTCCCACCTCCGGTCCTTCCCCGAACGTCCCTCGACGATGAAGAAGCAACCAACCGGCACCAGCGTCGGGTTGGGAGAAGAGGGGGGCGCCGATCGCCCTGCTCTGGGCGACAGGAGGAGCACCGGCGGCGGCTCGAGGCGCTGGCGGACGGGGAGGTGCTTGGGCGGCCGTCACGAGCGTCGGGTGGGGAGAAGAGGGGGGGGGGGAGCGTCGACCGTCCTGCTCTAGGGGAGAGGGAGAAGACGGAGGCCATCAGGGAGGGGGCGGCTGGGTGGAGAGGGAGAGGAGGCGGCTGAGGTGCTGCCGGAGAAGGCAGCTAGGGTTCTGCGGGCTCGGGAGGAGGAAGCAAGCGAGGGGAAAGGGAGAGGAGAGGGCGCGGCGCTCGGGAGACGAATAAAAGAAGACGTGGCCACGGCCGCTAGTTGGGCGCACTGGCTCATCCTTTATATGTTCAATCCCTACGAGGATTCGGCTTTGTGCAACACACAAGCTGCACATAATATGCACCATCGACAAGGAGAGCTTCCGATGTTACATCGTGTGACAGCTCACTTAGGTCCTGAGGGAGCTTGTTGAGATCAATCATTTTTCTCTCTCTCCACCTGCATATACAACAGAGGAAGTGGAACGAAGACACCAATCAGTAGTGAATTTGCAACTAATAACACAAAAACAAATTTGGAAAGCACCTTTTATTATCAAGCTAAACCATCAAAGCTAATTTCTGTCAGTTGCACAGATGGACACACAAGTTGCACAATGCAGCACAAGTTGCACAATGCAGCACAAGTTGCATATACTCCGACTTTGGTCAAGCTTTAGTATTGTAGATGTTGATAATTTTTTTACAAAGCTTATCAAACTTTACAAAGTTTGACTTTGATATGCAGACTCAGGGGCGGGCCCACCTCAATTCAAGGGTATGCAGCTGAATACCCATTGTTTTTGGCAAAAAATATGGTATATATAGTATATATACAGTGTCAGTATAAGAAAAAACGAAACTGGTACGCGAACGTGCTTGTTAAGCATTTATAAGCCCAAAACATAGGCTGGCCCAGTAGCCTACCCTCTCCTCGAGTCCACACCTTGGCCCAGAAACGCATCGCACGGATACATCGTCACCAAAAAAACTTGATCGATCATGAACCGGCATCTCCCCTCCGCTGCTGTGCCACAGCCGCCTCCGCAGATCGCACATGAACTGACGGAACTGCCGGTCCGCCGCCACAACCACTGCGCTAGGCGACCGCCGGGCGGCCGGCAGGGCTGTTGCCGCCGTCGCCTCGCAGCAGCGCAAGAC
Source organism: Aegilops longissima (assembly GCA_021605205.1). Classification (NCBI taxonomy): domain Eukaryota; kingdom Viridiplantae; phylum Streptophyta; class Magnoliopsida; order Poales; family Poaceae; genus Aegilops; species Aegilops longissima. The sequence goes on along the minus strand of CM038678.1, from coordinate 659,409,712 downwards.
GGCGCGCCGCCGTCCGCAGCGACGAACCCTCGCTTCCTCTCCTGCCTGCATCCCTTCTGTGTAAGTTCTGAATTTTCTCATCGACAACAGCACAACTGACCGCATTGATTTAGTTTCAAATACACAAGCACTGATTTTGTAAGCAACAACCAACTTCTGAATCGTCTCATCTCTGAACCTGAAGTGCCACTGAATTCATCTTACAGGTTATGTCTCCTTTTTTTACTTCTGTAGGTTCTGTCACTCTGATTTTGTAAGCAACATGCACGGTTCTTCTCACTGTCCAGCAGGCTGCACTATTGCAGGAGCATAGTTCGGCTCCTAAGTAAGTATTTTCACCACTTGACTTTCTTATTTAATTATTGGTTAAGTAAAGACTGGTTTGCAGCCAATTATGAATTGTTTAGACACGAGAATGTACAATTTTTCATTTAAGATTGTGATGGGAGAATGTTTATAAATTCTGAATTTGTTACAGTAAGCAATATGTATAACGAGTAGTATTCTAAAACTTGAACAATTTCATCAATGAACTATATAAAAAACAAGCTAAGAAGCAAGATGGGGCAAAAATACTTGAATGATTGCTTGGTCACATTTGTCGAAAGGGATTTCTTCTTGCAAGTTAAGGATGGGGACATCATCACTAATTTCCAGAGCATCAAGGATCACAAAGTTATCCTATAATTTATAAGCTTTTTTTTATCATTTACTATTTTCTATCCTCTATATATCTAGCTTGATTTTGCCATCATATGTTGAATAATTTTTTACTTCTATATGTCCAACAATACCAAGTTATGATCATTTTTTATGAATATAATATATTATGTGGTACCTTTTATATACTCAGTTTTACGCACCAAAAGGAAGGCTGTAGGCCTCAAAAAAAAAGTTTTCAAATTTTGAATACACGGTTTTGAATTCCTGGGCCCGCCCCTGTGCAGACTAAAAAGAAAAGGATGGAGTACATATGGTCCTTGAAAAGTACAAAAGATACACGTTTATTACAACTACACAAGCACAGTGAAAGTTGTGGCCTCCGCCTGAAATTGAAGTGACTGTAATTTTTTAGTTTCCGAAGAAACTGGTGCTTCTGCAACTGGACATGCCGAAGTCGAGCACCTGTTTCTCCAGGTCGAACACCAGCAGGTTGTTCTCCAGCTGCTTCCCGCCGATCACCACCGCCGGCTCGCCCTCCACCGGCATGCCGCCGGGCCCCATCGGCAGGATTGCCAGGCACATCGCCCCGTCCACCGGCACCATGTAGTTGTCGTTGAACAGCGTCCAGTTCCCCGTGGCGCCGTCGCCCAGCTCCAGGTTGATGCGCGGCACGTCGCGGCTCACCGGCCGCTCCAGCATCGGGAACCCGCCCTTGTAGCACAGCTTGAACGGCTTCGGCGCCGGCACCACCCGCTTCACCCTGCTCGTCGGATTCTTCCCCATGCACGTACGCCATTTCCGGCAGCCATCCACCAAAGGGTTTAGTACTCCTACTCCAGTATAATGGCGACGTGGTTCACGATGAAAGGATGAGTACCTGGTAATGGCGGCGTCGAACGCCTTGGCGAACGCGCGGAACACGTCGGGGCGCATGATCATGTACGGCGTGGCGGTGCTCAGCACGACGCCGCCGCGGCCGGTGGCAGCGTGGAGGTCGAGCGCGCCGCGGAGCAGGGCCGCTGGAGCGTCGGCCTCGTGCCATGACACGGAGATGCCCTTGACAGGGACGTAGTAGCCGGCAGCGTTCGCCGGATTCGTGAGGAGCGGGGTGAAGTACGGGTCCGGAGGCACGTCGCCGTAGGAGAGGGGAGATTCAGAACCATGGCTCGGCCGAACCCACGCTCGCCGCCGTTGGATGTAGCAGTACTTTCATGAGGATACGAGCCATGTTAGGATTCAAATTTTATTATTTGTGCTAATCATACACTACTGATCGGCTTGTAGGTCTGCGCGTGCTCATCTTTCTTTAACCTGCATGTGCTGGCACATGTTCCCAAGTACTGTAGCACACTAGACAAACTTGAGAATAAAAAAATATTTTCAGCACTGTTGGTATTCTCAATTATACATAATAGCAAATATATTGTTTCTTGTGCTTATCCTCTGATTTTGTCAAAACAAAAGGCTAAATTTTGTCGAAAAAACATGCTTTCATGTTTTGGCAGAACAAAATTCATGTGTTGTCACAACAAAACACTGAATTTTGTTGGCTAACTGACACTTATTCGTCTGAGGGGACACAAAAATCAGTAATAAATTATCAAGACACCAAGAAATGGGCTGGCACGTGTACCGATGGTATTTAAATTAAATTCATACGAAGAATAAATAATTTTGCAAGTTTAAGTAAAGTTGTAAATCTGCACGGACACACTGCACACTGACACACTGCAGTAGTCTTTGAAAATGTATGCCGCATCCACAAATACGGTTGAGTAATACAACTTATAAAAAAAGCATGCGCCAAAATCTGACTACAACTAGGAATACACAACAAAAATAAAACAAGCAAGCTCCCTCATCTACTAGGAATAAACAAGTATGAATAGTGCTGGTGCATAGGAGACAACATTCGCATGGTTCGAAGAAATATGTTATTTTATATTACACCTATGGTATTAGCATCTACTAGTAGGTTTACTTAGCAACTGTAGCCCACTTAATCTCCCTTTTAATGACTCTGGCCATAGTTTACCTTACCAGTTGTACACATATCCCGGTAAATTGTGTCTAGAGATGAGTGGCCCTGAGCATAGGTTCGGGTAGACCATGGTTCTACCCAATATTTTCGGGCAGTCGTCCCAGAGTTCGCGGGGCTGGTGCAGCGGCTGCGGAGCACGCTGCTCGGGCTTCTGTCGGAGGCGTTGGGTCTCCGGCGAGGGCACCTGGAGGAGGACGCTGCGTGCTTAGAGGGGCTGAGCCTCGCCTGCCACTACTACCCGGCGTGCCCGGAGCCACACCTGACGCCGGGCACCACCAAGCACTCCGACCCGAGCTTCATCACCGTGCTCCTCCAGGACTGCCGGCGCCTGATCTTTGGGAGTCGACGACGACGCGTGCGGCACAGGGGCCACACAGCGTTTGCGTCCATAAGGGCGGCGCCGCCGGCCAATTCTTTCCACGTGTGTCCCGTGAGACAGCGGTGTCGCCGGTGTCGGGATCCCGAAGGAGAGAACCGGCACGACGTCATTAGGTGAAGGCCAATCCATTTCTTCGCTCAATTTCAGCTTTCGCGTTCTGGTTTAGGGATTTTTTCTAGGGTTTGGGTTTCGGTTGATTGGGAATTTTGGGGATTTCATTAGTTTGCCCAATCATCTCCTGATTTCTATCCTGAGATTTGAGCCGCAAATACAGCTAATTGCAACTAACAGATAAATTGATCACTAAACTTGATTAATCATCTTTAACAGAAAACAATGGGGTTAAACATGGTTAGCCGAAAATATATAATCTTGAGGCTTTAAACATTAACCGAAAGCGATTAGTGCTAAAAGGGTGATCATTAGGATTGCGGCATAGACATGTAAACATGCCTCATTAGGTGCTTAACGTAAACAACATTAGATCTTAATTTCACCCAATTTGCAATAACCCAAAAACAGTTGGATGTCATGATAGTAATTACATTAAGCAGATGCCTAGTTAGGGTTCTAACCGGGATTAACCTTGCTCTGATACCAATGATAGAGATAAATTCCTTTGGATTAACTTAACCCATGATCTTAATCTCATGATTAGAACACCTCTTATGCGGAATAGTAGTGACTACCCGTGATTGGCAGGAGACAGCCCATGGCGGCACCTTGGCAGTGAAGACATGCCCGGGGAAGAAGGGCAGCACAACCACCTGGGTGACGTAGATGGCAGCAGGCGCTTGTGAAAAGATGCAGCAGCTGGTCCAGGAGCCTCGCTGATGGCAGCAGGAAGCTGTTGGGGAACGTAGTAATTTCAAAAATTTTCCTACGAACACGCAAGACCATGGTGATGGCATAGCGAGAGAGAGAGTGTCCGTCCCGTACCCTCGTGAGACCGAAAGCGAAGCGTTATGACAACGCGGTTGATGTAGTCGACGTCTTCACGATCCGACCGATCCAAGCACCGAGCGTCACGGCACCTCCGAGTTATGCACACGTTCAGCTCGATGGCGATCCCGGACTCCGATCCAGCAAAGTGTCGGGATGAGTTCCGTCGAGACGACGGCGTGGGACGATGTTGATGCTCCACCGGCGCAGGGCTTCGCCTAAGCTCCATGACGATATGACTTCTCCGGCGCGAGGCTTCGCCTAAGCTCTCTGACGATATGACCGAAGTGGAATATGGTGGAAGGGGCACCGCACACGGCTAAGGAAAGATCCGTAGATCAACTTGTGTGTCATGGGGTGCCCCTGCCCGTATATAAAGGAGCCAAGGGGTGCGGCCAGCCTTGGGAGGCGCTGGAGGAGTCCTACTCCCGGGAGAGTAGGACCCCCCTCTCCTAGTTGGATTAGGATTGGAGGAGGGAAGAGGGAAGGCGCGCCCCCTCTCCTGTCCTATTCGGACTAGAGGGGGGGGGGCGCAGCCCACCTGGCGGCCCTTCCTCTTCTCTCTTATGGCCCATTAAGGCCCATAGACCTCCCGGGGTTCCGTAACCTCCGGTACTCGGTAAATTCGATTTCACTCGGAACACTTCCGATGTCCAAATGTAGGCTTCAATATATCAATCTTTATGTCTCGACCATTTCGAGACTCCTCGTCATGTCCGTGATCACATCCGGGACTCGAACAACCTTGGTGCATCAATACTTATAAACTCATAATGAACTGTCATCGAAGCGTTAAGCGTGCGGACCCTACGGGTTCGAGAACTATGTAGACATGACCTAGAACCATTCTCGGTCAATAACCAATAGCGGAACCTGGATGCCCATATTGGTTCCTACATATTCTCGAAGATCTTTATCGGTCAAACCGCATAACAACATCGTTGTTCCCTTTGTCATCGGTATGTTACTTGCCCGAGATTCGATCGTCGGTATCCAATACCTAGTTCAATCTCGTCACCGCAAGTCTCTTTACTCGTTCCGTAATACATCATCTCGCAACTAACTCATTAGTTGCAATGCTTGCAAGGCTTAAGTGATGTGCATTACCGAGAGGGCCAGAGATACCTCTCCGACAATCGGAGTGACAAATCCTAATCTTGATTCATGCCAACTCAACATATACTTTCGGAGACACTTGTAGAGTACCTTTATAATCACCCGATTCGTTGTGACGTTTGGTAGCACACAAAGTGTTCCTCCGTAAGCGGAGTTGCATAATCTCATAGTTGCAGGAACTTTGTATAAGTCATGAAGATAGCATAAGCAACATACTAAGCGATCAAGTGCTAAGCTAATGAAATGGGTCATGTCAATCAGATCATTCAACCAATGATGTGACCTTGTTAATCAAATAACAACTCCTTGTTCATGGTTAGGAAACATAACCATCTTTGATTAACAAGCTAGTCAAGTAGAGGCATACTAGTGACATCTTGTTTGTCTATATATTCACACATGTATTATGTTTCCGGTTAATACAATTCTAGCATGAATAATAAACATTTATCATGATATAAGGAAATAAATAATAACTTTATTATTGCCTCTAGGGCATATTTCCTTGAGTCTCCCACTTGCACTAGAGTCAATAATCTAGATCACATCACCATGTGATTAACATCGATAGTTCACATCATCATGTGATTAACACCCATAATTCACATCGCCATGTGACCAAGACCCAAAGGGTTTACTAGATTCAGTAATCTAGTTCACATCGCTATGTGATTAACACCCAAAGAGTACTAAGGTGTGATCATGTTTTGCTTTGTGAGAGAATCTTAGTCAACGGGTCTCGCCACATTCAGATCCGTATGTATTTTGCAAATCTCTATGTCAACAATGCTCTGCGGAGCTACTCTAGCTAATTGCTCCCACTATCAATATGTATCTAGATCGAGACTTAAAGTCATCCAGATCGGTGTCAAAACTTGCATCGGCGTAACCCTTTACGACGAACCTTTTATCACTTCCATAATCGAGAAACATATCCTTATTCCATTAAGGATAATTTTGACCGCTGTCCGATGATCTATTCCTAGATCACTATTGTACTCCTTGCCAAACTCAGTGCAGGGTATACAATAGATCTGGTACACAGCATGGCATACTTTATAGAACCTATGGCCAAGGCATAGGGAATGACTTTCATTCTCTTTCTATCTTCTGCCGTGGCCGGGTTTTGAGTCTTACTCAATTTCACACCTTTGTAACACAGGCAAGAACTCTTTCTTTGACTGTTCCATTTTGAACTACTTCAGAATCTTGTCAAGGTATGTACTCATTGAAAAAACTTATCAAGCGTCTTGATCTATCTCTATAGATCTTAATGCTCAATATGTAAGCAGCTTCACGAGGTCTTTCTTTGAAAACTCCTTTTAAACACTCCTTTATGCTTTGCAGAATAATTCTACATTATTTCCGATCTACAATATGTCATTCACATATACTTATCGAAATGCTGTAGTGCTCCCACTCACTTTCTTGTAAATACAGGCTTCTTCCAAAAGTGCATATAAAACCATATGCTTTGATCACACTATCAAAGCGTTTATTCCAACTCGAGATGCTTGCACCAGTCCATAGATGGATCATTGGAGCTTGCACATTTTGTTAGCTCCTTTAGGATTGACAAAACCTTCTGTTTGCATCATATACAACTCTTCTTTAATAAATCCATTAAAGAATGTAGTTTTGACATCCATTTGCCAGATTTCATAAAATGTGGCGATTGCTAACATGATTCGGACAGACATAAGCATCGCTACAGTTGAGTAAATCTCATTGTAGTCAACACCTTGAACTTGTCAAAAACCCTTTTGTGACAAGTCGAGCTTTGTAGATAGTAACACTACTATCAGTGTCCGTCTTCCTCTTGAAGATCCATTTATATAATATGGCTTGCCGATCATCGGGCAACTCCATCAAAGTCCACACTTTGTTCTCATACATGGATCCCATCTCAGATTTCATGGTCTCAAACCATTTCGCGGAATCTGGGCTCATCATCGCTTCCTCATAGTTCGTAGGTTCATCATGGTCTAGTAACATGACTTCCAGAATAGGATTACCGTACCACTCTGGTGCGGACTGTACTTTGGAAGACCTACGAGGTTTTGTAGTAACTTGATCTGAAGTTTCATGATCATCATCATTAGCTTCCTCACTAATTTGTGTAGGAATCACTGGAACTGATTTCCGTGATGAAATACTTTCCAATTCGGGAGAAGGTACAAATTACCTTATCAAGCTCCACTTTCCTCCCACTCACTTCTTTCGAGAGAAACTCCTTCTCTAGAAAGGATCCATCTTAGCAACAAATATCTTGCTTTCGGATCTGTGATAGAAGGTGTACCCAATAGTTACCTTTGGGTATTCTATGAAGACGCATTTCTCCGATTTGGGTTCGAGCTTATCAGGTGAAAACTTTTTCACATAAGCATCACAACTCAAACTTTAAGAAAGCGACAGCTTAGGTTTCTTGTTAAACCATAGTTCATACGGTGTCATCTCAGCGGATTTAGATGGTGCCCTATTAAGCGTGAATGCAGCTGTCTTTAATGCATAACCCCAAAGCGATAGTGGTAAATCGGTAAGATACATCATAGATCGCACCATATCATAATAAAGTACGGTTACGACGTTCGGACACACCATAACGTTGTGGTGTTCCAGGTGGCGTGAGCTGTGAAACTATTCCACATTGTTTTCATTGAAGACCAAACTCGTAACTCAAATATTTATCTCCACGATCAGATCGCAGAAACTTTATTTTCTTGTTACGATGATTTTCCACTTCACTCTGAAATTCTTTGAACCTTTCAACTATTTCAGACTTATGTTTCATCAAGTAGATATACCCATATCTGCTCATCATCTTGTGAAGGTCAGAAAATAACGATACTTGCCACGAGCATCAACACTCATTGGATCGCATACATCGGCATGTATTATTTCCAATAAGTCAGTAGCTTGTTCCATTGTTCCGGAGAACGGAGTTTTAGTCATCTTGCCCAAAAGGCACGGTTCGCAAGCATCAAATGATTCATAATCAAGTGATTCCAAAAGTCCATCAGCATGGATTTTTCTTCATGCGCTTTACACCAATATGACCTAAACGGCAGTGCCACAAATAAGTTGCACTATCATTATTAACTTTGCATCTTTTGGCATCAATATTATGAATATGTGTATCATTACGATCGAGATCCAACAAACTATTTTCATTGGGTGCATAACCATGAAGGTCTTATTCATGTAAACAGAATAACAATTATTCTTTAACTTCAAATGAATAACCGTATCGCAATAAACATGATCAAATCATATTCATGCTCAAGCATAACGCTAAATAACATTTATTTGGCTTTTAACACTAATCTCGAAAATATAGGGAGTGTGTGATGATGATCATATCAATCTTGGAACTATTTCCAACACTCATCGTCACTTCCCTTCAACTAGTTTCATTCATTCGCAACTCCTGTTTGAGTTACTACTCTTAGCAACCGAACCAGTATCAAATACCGAGGGTTGCTACGAACACTAGTAAAATACACATCAATAATCTGTATATCAAATATACCTTTGTTCACTTTGCCATCCTTCTTATCCGCCAAATACTTGGGGTAGTTCCGCTTCGATGACCAGTTCCATTGTAGCAAAAGCACTTGGTCTCGGGCTTAGGTCAGACTTGGGCTTCTTCACTCGAGTAGCAACTTGCTTGCCGTTCTTCTTGAAGTTCCCTTCTTCCTTTGCCCTTTTCCTTGAGACTAGTGGTCTTGTCAACCATCAACACTTGATGTTTTTCTTGATTTCTACCTTCGCGATTTTAGCATCGCGAAGAGCTTGGGAATTGTTTTCGTCATCCTTGCATACTATAATTCATCACGAAGTTCTAGTAACTTAGTGATGGTGACTAGAGAATTCTGTCAATCACTATCTTATCGGAAGATTAACTCCCACTTGATTCAAGTGATTGAAGTACCCAGACAATCTGAGAACATGCTCACTAGTTGAGCGATTCTCCTCCATCTTTTAGCTATAGAACTTGTTGGAGACTTCATATCTCTCAACTCGGGTATTTGCTTGAAATATTAACTTCAACTCCTGGAACATCTCATATGGTCCATGACGTTCAAAACGTCTTTGAAGTCCCGATTCTAAGCCGTTTAAGCATGGTGCACTAAACTATCAAGTAGTCATCATATTGAGCTAGCCAAGCGTTCATAACGTGCGCATACGCTCCTGCAATAGGTCTGTCACCTAGCGGTGCATCAAGGACATAATTCTTCTGTGCAGCAATGAGGATAAACCTCGGATCACGGATCTAATCCGCAATATTGCTACTAACATTTTTCAATACAATTTTCCCTAGGAACACATATAAAAAACACAGGGAAGCAACAACGCGAGCTATTGATCTACAACATAATCTGCAAAATACTACCAGGACTAAGCTCATGATAAATTTAAGTTCAATTAATCATATTACTTAAGAACTCCCACTTAGACAGACATCTCTCTAGTCATCTAAGTGATCACGTGATCCAAATCAACTAAACCATAACCGATCATCACGTGAGATGGAGTAGTTTTCAATGGTGAACATCTTATGTTGATCATATCTACTATATGATTCACGCTCGACCTTTCGGTCTCCGTGTTCGAGGCCATATCTGCATATGCTAGGCTCGTCAAGTATAACCTGAGTATTCTGCGTGTGCAAAACTGGCTTACACCGTTGTAGATGGACGAGAGCTTATCACACCCGATCATCACGTGGTGTCTCGGCACGACGAACTTTGGCAGCGGTGCATACTCGGGAGAACACTTCTTGATAATTTTAGTGAGAGATCATCTTATAATGCTACCGCCAATCAAAGCAAGATAAGATGCATAAAGGATAAACATCACATGCAATCAATATAAGTGATATGATATGGCCATCATCATCTTGTGCTTGTGATCTCCATCTCGAAGCACCGTCATGATCACCATCGTCACCGCGCGACACCTTGATCTCCATCGTAGCATCGTTGTCGTCTCGCCAACTATTGCTTCTCGACTATCGCTACCGCTTAGTGATAAAGTAAAGCAATTACATGGCGTTGCATTTCATACAATAAGCGACAACCATATGGCTCCTGCCGATTGCCGATAACTTCGGTTACAAAACATGATCATCTCATACAATAAAATATAGCATCACGTCTTGACCATATCACATCATAACATGCCCTGCAAAAACAAGTTAGGCGTCCTCTACTTTGTTGTTGCAAGTTTTACGTGGCTGCTACGGGCTGAGCAAGAACCGTTCTTACCTCGCATCAAAACCACAGCGATACTTCGTCAAATAGACTCCGTTTAACCTTCTCAAGGACCGGGCGTAGCCACTCAGTTCAACTAAAATGAGAGAGACAGACACCCGCCGGTCACCTTTAAGCAACGAGTGCTCACAGCGGTGAAACCAGTCTCGCGTAAGCGTCTGGCGTAATGTCGGTCCGGGCGCTTCATCTCACAATACCGCTGAACCAAAGTATGACATGCTGGTAGGTAGTATGACTTGTATCGCCCACAACTCACTTGTGTTCTACTCGTGCATATGACATCAACGCATAAAACCAGGCTCGGATGCCCTTTGTTGGGGAGCGTAGTAATTTCAAAAATTTTCCTACGAACACGCAAGACCATGGTGATGGCATAGCAGCGAGAGGGAGAGTGTCCGTCCACGCCCTCGTGAGACCGAAAGCGGAAGCGTTATGACAACGCGGTTGATGTAGTCGTCGTCTTCACGATCCGACCGATCCAAGCACCGAGCGACGGCACCTCCGAGTTACGCACGTTCAGCTCGATGGCGATCCCGGACTCCGATCCAGCAAAGTGTCGGGATGAGTTCCGTCGAGACGACGGCGTGGTGGCGATGTTGATGCTCCACCGGCGCAGGGCTTCGCCTAAGCTCGCGATGATATGACTTCTCCGGCGCAGGCTTCGCCTAAGCTCTCTGACGATATGACCGAAGTGGAATATGGTGGAAGGGGCACCGCACACGGCTAAGGAAAGATCCGTAGATCAACTTGTGTGTCATGGGGTGCCCCTGCCCCGTATATAAAGGAGCCAAGGGGTGCGGCCAGCCTTGGGAGGCGCGCTGGAGGAGTCCTACTCCCACCGGAGTAGGACTCCCCCTCCTAGTTGGATTAGGATTGGAGGAGGGAAGAGGGAAGAGGCGCCGCCCCTCTCCTGTCCTATTCGGACTAGAGGGGAGGCGCGCAGCCCACCTGGCCGGCCCTTCCTCTTCTCTCTTATGGCCCATTAAGGCCCATAGACCTCCCGGGGTTCCGTAACCTCCGGTACTCGATAAATTCGATTTCACTTGGAACACTTCCGATGTCCAAATGTAGGCTTCCAATATATCAATCTTTATGTCTCGACCATTTCGAGACTCCTCGTCATGTCCGTGATCACATCCGGGACTCGAACAACCTTGGTGCATCAATACTTATAAACTCATAATGAACTGTCATCGAAGCGTTAAGCGTGCGGACCCTACGGGTTCGAGAACTATGTAGACATGACCTAGAACCATTCTCGGTCAATAACCAATAGCGGAACCTGGATGCCCATATTGGTTCCTACATATTCTCGAAGATCTTTATCGGTCAAACCGCATAACAACATCGTTGTTCCCTTTGTCATCGGTATGTTACTTGCCGAGATTCGATCGTCGGTATCCAATACCTAGTTCAATCTCGTCACCGGCAAGTCTCTTTACTCGTTCCGTAATACATCATCTCGCAACTAACTCATTAGTTGCAATGCTTGCAAGGCTTAAGTGATGTGCATTACCGAGAGGGCCAGAGATACCTCTCCGACAATCGGAGTGACAAATCCTAATCTTGATTCATGCCAACTCAACATATACTTTCGGAGACACTTGTAGAGTACCTTTATAATCACCCGATTACGTTGTGACGTTTGGTAGCACACAAAGTGTTCCTCCGTAAGCGGAGTTGCATAATCTCATAGTTGCAGGAACTTTGTATAAGTCATGAAGATAGCATAAGCAACATACTAAACGATCAAGTGCTAAGCTAATGAAATGGGTCATGTCAATCAGATCATTCAACCAATGATGTGACCTTGTTAATCAAATAACAACTCCTTGTTCATGGTTAGGAAACATAACCATCTTTGATTAACAAGCTAGTCAAGTAGAGGCATACTAGTGACATACTGTTTGTCTATATATTCACACATGTATTATGTTTCCGGTTAATACAATTCTAGCATGAATAATAAACATTTATCATGATATAAATAACTTTATTATTGCCTCTAGGGCATATTTCCTTCAGAAGCCGCCGGCACTGCCTTCACGGCGGCCGGTGGTGGTCGATGGTCTTCACGTACCTCACCACACCTTTAGGATCGGCAGTTAGGAGGCTATGATCATGGTTCTGTTATCTGTAACAACCCCCCCCCTCCCTTTCCTTATATATGTGTGTGCTGGGTACATGGGACCAGAACCAAAAGTTGTTATATGTGCTCCCGATCAAGGCACAGCCGTGAGAGGGTGGAGACTCTGTCTCCCTTATTTTTCTCTTGGTTTGTTTACCGTGAGATCAATTCCAACAATTGACGCTTTGAGATGTGTGTTCCACAACCCACGAGAGTTGGTTTGGTTTTCAGCAAATCGGGATAGACGTCGACGTATACACTGCCTGTCAGCAATCATGGAATGTACGTACGATCAGTAAAGAGCCACGACTACATTGCTCACTTCCACAAACTGAATTCAAAGGATCGACTCCTCATCGACACACTGCAGAAGCTACCAATCATCCATGGCCTCCGACCACCGCCTTGGCCAGGGGCGGGCCCACCTCAATTCAAGGGTATGCAGCTGAATACCCATTGTTTTTGGCAAAAAATATGGCATATATAGTATATATACAATGTCAGTATAAGAAAAAACGAAACTGGTACGCGAACGTGCTTGTTAAGCATTTATAAGCCCAAAACATAGGCTGGCCCAGTAGCCTACCCTCTCCTCGAGTCCACACCTTGGCCCAGAAACGCATCGCACGGATACATCGTCACCAAAAAAACTTGATCGATCATGAACCGGCATCTCCCCTCCGCTGTTGTGCCACAGCCGCCTCCGCAGATCGCACACGAACTGACGGAACTGCCGGTCCGCCGCCACAACCACTGCGCTAGGCGACCGCCGG